>JAUMHF010000004.1:312471-355602 GCA_032359275.1 Microctenopoma steveboyesi | reverse complement strand
TATCTCTCTCTCTCTCTCTCTCTCTCTCTCCCTCTCTCTCCCTCCCTATCTCTCCCTCTCTCTCCCTCTCTCTCCCCCTCCCTCCCTCTCTCTCTCTCCCTATCTCTCCCTCTCTCTCCCTCTCTCTCACAGGACTGGACCTGGCGCTGCTCCTAATCACTCGGGTGGAGGAATGTGCACTAATGGGGTTTGGACTGTTTACCTCATAGTGTGTGAGAGGAATCTGGATGCTCGGCGGTGGAAACGCCCGTCGCTCGCCCTGTTTATGAGAGAGCTGCTTTTTTTCCTCGGCAGGCTGGAGGTGACGGGGTTAATGGGAGCGAGGAGACAGAGGCGCCTCCTCAGCAGCTCGGGGTGACATAACTAAAGAGGCATTAACGCCCAGTTGCGACACCACTAAACAAACGGCGGGGCCTTGGCGAGCATGGGAAACCAGCACCACGGTCCTGTGCTGAATTGGCCGAGAAAACAAGGCACAGTTTGAGCCTTGTCTCCACCTCCGTCAGCACACAGCTGACAACCTCCGTCATGTGTTCCCCCTTTCCCAGGCAGGACGGGCTCCACGCTGGGGCCCGAGCTCGTGCATCAGGCCGGCTCTGCGTTTCCTCCTGCGGGCCCTCCTGCGTGCCCTCCTGCGCGTCCTCCTGCGTGCCCTCCTGCGCGTCCTCCTGCGCGTCCTCCTGCGGGTCCTCCTGCGGGTCCTCCTACGTGTCCAGGGGGCGTCCAGATAGGCGTGTCTCTCCTCACTCATCAGAACCCATCAAACTGATCAAACAGCTGAAGCTGTTTGATCATTTCGTGGTAAACAGGACGAAGAGTACCCAGCGTTACTGCGACTTTCGCGTACTTTTACACACAGTAAATAAACGTGGGCACTGATGAAGAGACGCTGGCATATTAATAGAACTCCCACGTCTGCCGGGCCGAACGTGTTTCTGATATAATAATTAATTGGCTGGATAAAGTGAGCCCTCACCTCTTACGTGCTGCCCTCCCATGTTCTTTTAAGGCCAAGGCAGGAGCATGAACTCCAGGCAGCCTCATTTCACCCGGCGCTAATATCCAAAATGCTTCTTATGACCTACTTATGAAGTCAGCCTCCGAGGATCTATTGATCCAAACGTCTGAGCCGATGCACGGAGGACGCAGAACAAAAAAGACTTAAGTGCATGGGGCTCCCTTTACTTCCCTTCTGACCGGACGCCTCCCTGGGTCAAAGGTCAGAGGTCATTAACCCGCTCAAGGTCACCCTGCATTAACATTGCATCAGACTTAATTTAATTTCCACACAACAGAGGTTATGCACAGAAATTAAATCCTTTTAAACAGCCGTAGATTCTGAACGGCGGCGGGAGGGAAGCTAATCGAACCAGCGTCTGATTTAACTGCCAAAGTATTTTCCTCAGCGTTTCAAATCAATACTTAAGACTCATAATACCCCGGGTCAGCGGCGGAGGGATTTCCATAATCGATGAGAAGAGGTTCTCAAGTTCAGCAGGTTATTGTGCTCTCCCTCCTTCCCCATCTTTCATAGAGTTATTTATTGTCAGGGTGTCTGTCAGAGGGCAGAAATAGTGCAGCCGAGGCGCTCAATCCGTCCGAGGTCAGGTCCGACAGAGCCAGAGACCAGCACGGTTAGTGAAGACGGGGACCACTCGGTAAACCCTCAGACACTCAGGTCTGTGCATCTCCACTGTTCGGCCTGTTTCTGCTGAGCACAGCCCACCACCAGCGCCGTTTCTTTTTATTTCATTTTGTTTGATTTTACGGGAGCTAGTAAAACACGCTGTGATACCCTGAGCTGTTAAAGTGTAAAGAGCCCCGTCACCGGCCTGCCAATAATAAATAAAAACCCATTTAAGCCAACGGAGGTGCAGCAGTGCGTCTGCGGTCAGTCAATAAAGCAAACACCGGGCCGGGCAGCTCGGATCAGTGTGGGCGAGCGTCCGGCAGAGACAACAAGGTCACAGCAGAAGCAAAGCGAAGCCTGACACACAAAGAACAATCCGATCTACATATGAACACGCGGTGACCTCTGCAGGGAAAGTGCAGCCGTCAGTCAGACAGGGTTGGAAAAAGCACAGCTAGTTTCATCTCTGAGGCAGAAACTGAATGAGAAGCTGTTAAATCACCAAACCCGCTCAGCGTGGAGGCACCAACGCACCTGCACACGCGTCACTGTCAGAGAGGGGCCAGCTTCTCCTTTAGCTTTGTTAGCATCCAGGCTAAGCAGTTAGCATCCCGGCTGGTCACCTGACGGCGCCGACCAATCACAAAGAGTCCCATGCAGCCTCGTCTTGAGCCTAACCCTAACCTGACAGGAGCGTCTGGATCCCAGGGTCAGCGCCAGCGTTTGTTTGGTACCGGCACTAACTAAAGAGAAGAAATGAAATGGTTTTGAAGTGGTTCTGTTCATGACTTGTTGCTGCAAAGTCAGAATTCACCTGAACGGGCCGTGTGTGTGTGTGTGTGTGTGTGTGTGTGTGTGTGTGTGTGTGTGTGTGTGTGTCGCTGTCGGACCTGCTTCACTTTCTAAGAAGCGAATCAGTTTGTGTGATTTGGATGTAGATTCATTAATAAAGAGGAAAGTCCGATTCAGGCTGCAGCGCCGTTGTAGTAAAGTGTGTGTGTGTGTGTGTGTGTGTGCGTTCAGCTTCACTTCATGTTTCATCTCTGTACATTATATTTAATGTTGTTTCCCGCTGACGCTCACATGTGTCACGCGGCGGCTGTAATGGAGTGACGGACGCCCCACAAACACATTTGGGTAATGTGATGCGTTCAGTGGCTGCAGCAGGAGGAAGCACATTGTGCGCATAATTCACCAGCTGCGTTTGTCAAAACAGGGATCTGCATGGAGGCTAATGATCCACGGGAAATTAATGACTCCATAAAATAGAAAAATCCACCGATCACACAAGCGTGGCGGGATCCCCTGACTTTGATAAACCGTTAAATGACAGATAATCGAGAGGGTGGGGGCCCGCGGGTCCCTGCAGCACCTCAGCGTGAGCGCAAGGTGAGACCTGATGTCTCTGTGTGGTTTCAGCAGGACACGGGTGACGATGCACAACAGTCCGGACGTCTCACCGAGAGCTACCAGCTGACAAGGAAAGAAATATCTGATGGTTTCATCTGTCACAGAAACTGTTGCAGAACATTTTAATGAGAGTTTATCTGAGCAGTAGCATCATGTTTCCCTGATTCTTTTTGTCCCGTTCTCCCGGACCTGGACCTGGACCCGGACCCGGACCCTCAGCAGTGATTTCAACTAACTCATTCCGGGATTGTTGATCACGTGTGTGTTTCACGTCAGCGAGGATCATCCTGCAGAGTGAAATGGGATCTTTTTTTTGTAACCAGTGGACCAACACCTGGGTTCAGTGCCGGGTCCAGGGTCCAGATCATTCACTGCTTCCATCCCGTCACAGGACTGATGCAGTTTATCACCTTCTTAGTGCCTTCTCTCGGTTTATGACGCTGAAACACCAGCCACGGGGGGGGCAGTGTGCAGGTGAGCAGCCCCCCCTCAATAAATGCATAATCAGACTCTGATTTCCAGCTCTGCTGCGGCTCCATCTCCTAAGTGTTTGCCCCGCGGCGTGACCCCGCCACTTTATCTGTTGGTTTTTATTTTCCCAGCGCCCGCCGTCCGTATGTTTCCCTAATAGTTGCTATAATTCTTGTGCAGCAGGGCTCGTGTTTTATTAGTCCTGAGTAGGAAGAGAGTGGGGAAGAATGCATTTTAATAAAACCTCTGTAGCGACACACTAATGGCCTGACACCCACGTATTTGCATAGAGATGAATTACTGCGACCGCCTTGACGTGACTTTTAAAATATGATTGAGGAGGTTATTATTGCTGCACTATGATACGTGTTAACAGGTTATTTTAGCGCGGCTAGTGCTAATAAAATTCAGAACAAAAGGCTCGGGTGATGAGGGCAGGCTTTTTCATTGCCAGAGTCGACTGGAGGTGCTCATCAGCGTCTCCCTCCTCCACCTCCTTTCACCACAGTCCCTCCTCCAGCTCGGCTCGTAATCAATCAATGCACTTTGTTTCTGCTTCACCATCAGGTAGCTCCTGCTTATTCCTCCGTCCTTCACTGTTCGCTGGAGCATCCACCCACACTTCCACAACAAGACGGCAACGCTTTACAGTTTCTTGCGTCTGCTGTTGTTAAAGTGCAAAATTCTTAGCAGCAAACATTAAGGAAGAGAAGTTACTACACCCACAGGTGGAGGTTTGGGTGTAGTAACTTCAGGAATGAACAACAGGACACCATTCAAACACTGGTTTTACAGTTTCCATGAAGCTCACAGGGGCGGTGGCACCTCCCTCAGTGTGTAGGCCTGCACCCCCCAGTCCATGATCCACACAAGTTGTCATTAACTCACTGAAGCACACGGAGCAATTAACAGGGACTTTATTCCTGCGCCCTGTGGAGCTGTGAGCACAGAGACTGAGACTGAGAGAGCTGCACAATGTTTCCACTGGAGCATGACGAAGAGGAGGAAGAGGAGCAGGCTGCTGCTGCTGCTGCTGCTGCTGCTGAGCCTCGTCAGCTCCTCATAATGGAGCATCCCAAGACGCACCTTATCTCAGGACTCCAGGCGGTTTAGAGCGAGATAAGAGCTGCCCCCCCCAGCCCCACTGCACATGTCCGTGTGTGTAATCTCTTGTTGTACACGCTCAACTGTCAATGGGCCCTTTCTACGATCTGCTAACGCTCACACATTAGTCACGCCAGCAAACAGGAAGTCAACAGGTAGTGTCAGCTGCTAACAGGTGGATTCGCTGCGTAAGAAGAACACAGGCAGGTCTCTGTGTTCTTCTGCTGCTTCTTCCTCTGTCCCCACTGAGTCAGACACTGTGTCGTCATAGGAAAGACGCTGGACTCACCTGAAGGAAGCTGCTTCCAGTCTAATCGCCAGCTGAAACGAGTGAGACCTGGGGATTAACGACCGCAGACATCCACCACGGATGTTCTTAGCTACAGGTTGGAAAAACCAGGCAGAGTGTTGGTGGGTGCAGCTCCAGCTCCAGTGAGCAGATGCTGCAGTCGGTCCCCGGGGGCCCGGAGCCGTGTTGAGCCCAGAAAAACAATGTTCCTCTTCACCTGGAGTCATCGCCGAGCTTGTTAGCTCCACCTGTTTGCTCCACCTGGACCAAAGCTGCGGCACGAGTCGACTCAGACTCACTTCAGCTGTTCTTAAAGGTATGAATGAGAAGAACCGGAGTGAACGAGCTCAGTTTGTCCTGCACCTGTGAGACAACGAGGCTCGTCCCACAGCTGAGTCACAGCTGAGTCACAGGCATCTGTGTCGCTTTCAACTTCACGTGTTAGGAAATAATCCAGTTTCTAATTAATAAATAAAACGACGTTTGGATTAATCAGTGACGTCACGTCTTTGTTTCTGCACAGCTTAAATTTGACTTTAAGGTTTTATTTGGTGCAGTAAATATAAAATACTGTGTCCAGCTGGATCTGACTCTTCATCACATCACTTCACCTTATTAATCACTGCTATTAAAAAAAAAGAAAAAATATTTCTACTTTTCATTATTTCTAACAACACTACCTGCTGTATGAGGGGGGGGGGGGGTTTACCTGAATATTAATGGGTGTTTTATTATATGATGATATCTAACATGACGTCGCTCTTTCTCACGCTGATGAGATTTAACATCCAGTTGTTACTTTCTGATTTGTAGGAATTAAATTTCAATTTTTTTGTTTTATTATTTCACTACTACAGAAATGTTCGATTTGTGCCTCGGTTCCACAGACAGCTTCTACTGTTCTGACAGGTTCTGCCTCTAACAGAAGCAGTGCTGCAGAAATCCTTCAGTACGAGTCACTAGTATCAGCTAGTATCACTAGTATCACTTGTGATGATCAGTATCATCACAAGTATCAACAGCGAAACAGAAGCTTCTCACGCGCTAATTCATTAAAACCAACAGCCTCATGTTGTTCAGTGGAAGAAATAATCAAAGTGTTTTCAGCTGGTTTCAGTAGAAAACATCATATTTGCTTCTGATGTGTAATAATCTAAATGTAAAGTGGAAATACTGCAGGTCACGAGCAGCAGAGGGTTAAACTGTGATGAAGGTGCCAGCTCCTCATCTTATCTGGGTAAATGTGTTAGTGTTTCTAATCACATTTATTGATTATTTATTGTAGTAAAAACAAGTGTGTTTGATAAAAATATGTTCATGTCCGCAAAGAAAACAGATAACTGCAAAAATAATCCAGTTTTATCCAGATGTTTTTAATTTGATAATTCAAAAATGTAAAGAGCAAATATATTGTTTTTATCCGCTTTATTTTACTCAAATCTTGTTCAGCTTATTTATTTTATTTATTACTTTATTCTTGACGTGTGATAATGTGACTGCACCACGTGAAGTGAAGAATAAAAAGTCAAATGTTTTTAAAATAAACGAAGCAGTTATTGATTTAAGAAAAAACTCCTTCATCCACAACGTTATTATATAAAATATAAAATGTTCTCATTTCACGTGTTTGCTGCAGAAAATGACGCAAATCATTTGAGTTGTTTAAATGTGATCTGACGGGTCTTTGAACGCAGCACGTTTCACTCTTTTCTGCTTATTTGCTTTAAAAGGTCAGAAGAAGAAAAACAGAATCTAGACGTAATGAACTGGTTGATTTTAGAGTTTGAAGAATTAAATTTAGAAACCATGTTCACACACACACACGCGCGCGCGCGTCACATCTGGATCCACATGTGATAAATTAAATATCGCTTCGATGATTTTTCAATTTGAGGGAAAAACGAGCTGAAGATGAAAACTCAGCTTTAACTTTGTGTTTTACAGCAGATTCGTTTCTATTCGTGTCGGAGCTGTTTGGATCAGTGAACCTCGAATCCGAGCCCGAATAAATAATACGAATAAGAATAAAAGAGGCTTCGTGATAAATAGAGTAAATAATCATCGATTTATTGGCTGATTGGTCGGATATTAATGGGTGAATATGAACCAACGTGTTCCGGTGAAAACAAGAAGCAAACATGTTTTATTAAATCAAAGTGCATTTGTCACAACTCCAACATATAAATTAAAATGTGTGCGTGTGGTGCGTTCAGGGCCCCTCTACGCGTGACCGCGAGGCCTTCGCGGCCCCGCAGCAGGAGGTGATGTGCGTGATGTAGAAAAACCACGTTGAGTGTGTGAGCTGACAGCGTCTGTACAAAAACATAAATTATTCACAGCAGGTTCGTTTCTATTCACACGACTCACGCTTCTATTTACACGTCAGGTACCGTGTGGGCCGAGTCCGGTTCTCCCGAGTCCTCCGTCACCGCGCCAAAGAGAAAAAACAACGGCAGCCGTCACGAGTCCGACTCCCAGAGTTCGTCTGGTCCCGCAGCGGGACCCGGTTTACGAGCTGTCGTTTTCTGACGTGTGGATCAGCAGAGCCGAGCCCGGTTTGTGTTTCTTGAGCAGCTGCGTGATCTTCTCGTCGTCCGAGTTCGGGTCCAGGGGTTTGTTGTAGTCGTCGTCATCGTCCTCGTTGTCCGACGTCCCCTTGAGCCGCTCCGTCTCCGAGTCCTGCTTCTTCTTGGCCGTGGCCATCTCCGCCGCGTGCTTTTTCCTCCACTTCGTCCTTCGGTTCTGGAACCAAACCTGAGGACGACACAGAGGAGAAATGTTGAGCATTAAGAAATCTCTGTTTCCTCCTCTTCTCTTTTCTCCCAGTGAAACAGAATAAAATCAGCGATTTGATGATTAAATGAAGCTCAAACACACAACGAACAGAACTTCCATCACAAACACAGTCAGACTTTCGGAACCACCTTGACTTGGCTCTCGGTCATCCCCAGGCTGTAGGCCAGGCGCGCGCGCTCCGGACCCGCCAGATATTTGGTTTGTTCAAAAGTCTTTTCCAGCGCAAAGATCTGTTGTCCGGAGAACGTGGGTCTGGTGTGTTTCCGTTTCCCGTCTTTGTCCAGTAACACGGAGTTCTGATCTGAAACATGACACAAAACTTCACATGTTATTTCCGGCCTCTGCTCGTTTCACATTTTATTCTACCCGCAGACACCGCAACACTTACGCGGGGAACACGCGAATCTGGCGTCTCTCCAGTGCGGGCTCTGCATCACTCCGGGCCAGAAGATCGGCGTCCTGCCCGGGAGCTCCGTCAGGGGCTTCGGGTACCGGGCCACCGCCACCGCCGCAGCGGCGCCGGGGCTGAAGTAAAGTCCGGGAGGCGGCGGCGGGCTCAGGCTGCTGAAGCGGGGCAGCCCCGACAGAAGCCCCGCAGAAGAGGACGCGGCGGCGGCCACGGCGACCGTGGCTCCGGAGCAGGCGGCAGGGGGCCGGTTGAGGATGTCGTTAATTCCGTGAGGGGTGGCGGAGGAGCACTGCTGCGGGGAGCCGAGCCCCGACGACAGCCCCGTGGAGCTCTTGATCCCCGGGGAGGACACCGCCATGCCCCCCGGGTTGGGGGAGGTGGTGGCCGGTGAGGTGGATGAGTTGTGGCCGGTGGAGGAGAGCGGGTAGGCCGGGTACAGCGGGGTCTTCATCTCGGTCATGCTGTGCAGAGCTGCCAGAGGGGGGGTGCTGAGGAGGAAGGCGCTCTGTCGGGACCCGTCCATCTGACCCACCGCTAACATCACCACTTCTCTGCAGGATCCGGGAGGACGGCAGCAGGTCTCTGTGAGGGTGGAGGGCCCTGAGCGCCTGATGGAGTCCACGATCAAACTAAGCCAGAACCCGCTCCTCTCTCAACTCGCATCCAAAGCCCATCTCAGGCTCAGTCCGCCTGAAAAACCCCCAAAACGGTCCAGATGTGGTAAAAGCCTCCAGAAAGTTTCCCAGGATCCCGGTCCCCCTGAAAACCGGGACGCCACAAAGACCGTTTCTCTGCTGAGCAGGACAAGTTGTGAGATAATAAAACCAAATCATCTGGTCCAAACTTTGAGAGGACTACACGGAAACCCGCGGGGGGGGGGGGAAAGCTCTGCAGCATGCAGAAGCTCTGCGCGGATTGGCTGCCCGGGTGGTGACGTAGCGCGTGTGAAATTAGGAGAGCGTCCTAATTGGCTGAGCGGCTCGTTGGTGGAGTAAATGTCAAAGCAGGAATCAGAGAGTCTCACTCTGTCCGATATTAGACGGACTTTTGTAGTTAAAAAAATTAATTCGATGTCGAAAGAAGAAACAGTTTAAAATAATAATTCAATTCATTTAAGGTCGAATAATTGTAATATTTAATGAGGACGTTTGTATTAATGCTGATAAAACACTGAGTCACATTTGTGCGTGTGTGTGTGGGGGGGGTCTGTATTAATATCTGCTTTACTGATAATGACGGATTAATCCCGGTACAAGGTCCATTTTAGCACCATGGCCGGATCCTGTGTGGCCTCTGGGGCAAACGTTTGTTTTTGGCCCCCACAGTCTGTTTTTTCCCTCTGAAGCCAAATACACAAAAGATCAAAGAGTGATTGAACGGAATTATTTTAAATATATATTCAAACAAAAATATATTAACTTGACAAAAAATATTATCTGGCATCATTTTCGTCAATTGAAAAAGAAAATGTATTTGTCTAAATATTTAGACATAATTAATCACTTCTGCTGCAGCTTTGACCAGTTTGCCTCAAACCAGCAGGGACCAGATTTTATAATTTATTACAATTTAGATAAAACGTTTCTACATATTTAATTTTAAGAAATTATGATTTTTTTTTTACAAAAACTAAAGTTTCAAATAAAGGATTTTTATTCTGAGCTAAACAGAAACAGAGCAGATGAGCTGGTTACTGTTTGTCTCATTTAATACATAAAACGTATATTTTAGACTAAAGGTTAAAGCTACAGAAAGATGCAGGGATTTAGTGGAGTCAAATATTTGGATTAAATTGACCTTCATGTAAATGAAGTGGAAGAAGCTTTAGACCCAGCAGTGAAGCGTTGAAACGCGTTTCTGCTGAAGTTGTTAAACCACAGGACGAGGAGCAGACGAGCTGCGGCGTCGACGGGGCCGATTTTAATTACGTCACATTTATTTTGTCAAACTGCCGCAGCTGTTTCACCACGATTTTTTAAATTAAACTTTTAAACTTGCGTGAAATAAAACATCAAATCCAAAAAGAGACCAAATACCTGATGTGTACATTTTGTTAGTTTTATTTTTAGATGTTTGAATGAAATAAATCACGTAAATCAAACTCATTTTACTTATTTGTACATTATTGACTAAACGATGACGTTAATAATCTGTCCCTGTAAATCAATCAATGAAACAATCGTCTGTTCTCGACGTTTCTCTGCATTTTACTTTTATTAGTGTGAATTTTATTATAGAAATCTGAGCTGCGGCTCAATTTTAGGTTAAATTTTTAATAGGTCATTTGAGTGGATTTATTTTTCTGCTCTTCACAGAGTCTGCTCCAACACTGAGGGAGTGAAACCAGGTGAGGTGGCGCCTCACTGTGGACACTTCGGTTACTACACCGGTGAACCTCAATGACCCAGGAATCACTTCCGGATTAAAAAAAAAAAAAAAAAACTTTATTCATTTTATTCAGCCGAGTCCCCCATAGCCAGACGCTGCTGTACGGACATAAACCCATCAGCTCTTATACGGTTCACATTCCTGGTTGTAGTTAGTGGACATTTTTCCCTGATGGACCACGTGGTTCTACCTGCAGACTGCACCCTCAGAACCCAGATCCTTTAGATCCAGAAGCGAGTCTTTCACACCAAGCTGCATAAAGTTACTGTTGATCTAATTCATGGAGGAAATCACTCAAAGTAAACCAGCTGATCACACCCGCACTCACCCTCTCACTCCGTCGCCTTCTCCTTCATGAAGGTAAATTATTCAAGAGAGATCACTCAGCACAAACCAAGCAGAGACGTGATTGGACATTAACAGCTTTTCAGGTTTATTAATTTTTACTCCCGCGCCATCAGTTTCTGCTTCTTCAGCTTCTTCTGTGAAACCTGCAGAGGTAAAAAAAAAAAGATCCGTTTAGAAATGAGTCGATCACACGGGAGACGACGTCAACGCTCAGAGTTGCTCAGAATTAAAACTGGTTTGTTTTCATGTTTAAATCCAAAGGTGTCCTAAGAAGTCATCACTGCAACGACGACGTAACCGAGTTCAGATGTGCAGCTTCACACAGGAAATTCATGTGATATCACTGATACGAGTCTTTATCTGAACCCGTCACAGACCCGAGCTTTGTGCTGCTGCATGTCTGAACTCACGACTCCATCACCTCCGCCTTTCACTGTACCTTCTTCTTCTGCGTCACCTCCTCCTCTGGTTTGGGGACGATCTGCTCCTTCTCAGTCAGGATCATCTCGATGTGACAGGGGGAGCTCATGTAGGGGTTGATGCGGCCGTGGGCGCGGTAGGTGCGTCTCCTCATCTTGGGGGCCTTGTTGACCTGAATATGCTCGATGACCAGAGAGTCCACATCCAGACCCTGAAAGCACAAACCGATCAGAAACTCCTGAACCACCACAACGCAACATGCAGCAAGTTAGTTTATGAAAACGGCTCCACGTCCTCTGGTCCAGAGCAAACCGGTCCTCACACAGGAGAACGTGATTTACTGTGTTAGCCGAGTTCCTGACAGTGTTCAGTCGCGTAGAAACACAGAAACTGGAATAAAACTTCAGCAGAAGGAGAAAAAAGTCAGACAAACCTAAAAGAATCCACGTCCTTCTGCTGCCCAGTGTGACGCGGAGGACGCAGGTCAGACTAATATTTTCATGCTGCCCACACACAGCACAACGCGCAGACTCTAAACTCAGCGCTTCACACGCTGCTCAGACTTTCTTTTCATGGTTAATACAAAGGTGTGCTTGCAAAAAGGTCATCACAGCAATTTAACATGTGAACCAGACTTCAGTCTGCACATCCCGGTGCAGCGCGCTCACACACGACAACATATGTAACGTGACATTAGTTAAGAACGTCCGCAGAGACCAGAAAGAAATTAAACAGCCAGTTTAACCAACCTTGAGCTCAGCGTTGCTCTCAGCGTTCTTGAGCATGTGCAGCAGGAACTCGGCGCTCTTCTTCGGCCAACGTCCCTGAGTCCAGCCAAACTGTTTGGCCTGAAAACAAGAGCAATTGTTTAGAAATGTTCTTTTTCATCAGGTGAACGACAACCGAGCCGCCAAAGCTGCTCAGACTCAAAGTTTAGTTTCATCTTTACTCCAAAGGTGTCCTAAGAAGTCATCAGCGCAGCTTCGAAACCGACTCTGTGACAAACCAGCTGACTGGAGCTCACCTGGGCACACCTTCCAACGCCGCCGTTGTAGCGACGGAACGGGACACACTGGTGCTTGACGGTGACGTCTCTCAGGTACTTGTTGGCCTTGCGGATGTGCATGCCTTTGATGGCCTGGGCTGTCTCACGGGTGTTCTGTTCACACAGCAAGAAAAAAGCTCAGAGACTGAAATATGTTTTACCTTATCTGCAAACTTTAAAACAAACGTCTGGTTAGTGAGTCACTGTAGACATTTAAAATAAGACAGGGGCCAGAGTCCCACAGTAAACTGCCAGAATAATCTAATACACACGATGAGACGTTGGCACACAGACATGCAGATGAAGCCTAAAGAAACCATTGATCTACAAATAGAATCTGTAGCTGGAGATTTAACTACAACCTAAAGACTAAAGTTTTATATAGCGAGTTAGACAACACGCTGCCTCACGACATCACCGTAACCCGAGGCTGCTGCTGCTGCACACACAGCCCAGCTACAGAGTCGTAGCTGTCTGTCTGATGTTTAAACCCAGTGGTTCTTTCCAAGATGCGGAGACAGCTTCACCTACCTTGAAGTGCACCCGCAGGTTGGAGCCCCTCGCCTTGCATGCTGAAATAAAACGAGCACACAGCTTTAATGAAGCAGGGCACAGATGACAAACTTGACTTATTTGTGTCTGACTCGGTCGCTCAGGTTTTTTCATTGGGTTGTTTTCATGTTTAAATCCAAAGGTGTCCTAAGAAGTCATCACAGCGACCACGCCGAACTAAAAACACTAAAACCACAGTTTGACTCACATTTTGTCGGGTTCTCGGGGTCGAGAGAGTAGCGGACCATTTTCAGATATCTGGAAGATGAAAAGGGGAAAAAACTGTTTACATCACTCTTCGTTATTAGCTAAGTGTTAGCGTTAGCTCACGTTAGCCTGCAGTAACGCGATGTTGCCAGAGATGAGTCAAAACATTAATAACATTAATCCAACATTAACAAAAAGCTAAATAAACAGATTCAAGTATTGACAAAGCAGAATACCGAACTACGAAGTAAGTTAAAAGCATGAATGTGTCTTAGTTTTGAACGTTAAACGCAGCCAACATGGCGGAAAACGGCGACTGACATCGAACCGGCATCGTCACAAATCTAAACATTACAACAGAATCTAAGGCTCCATATGCAGACATTTAACGTCTGCTGGATGGTTTACGCCTGATTTACAAAATACGGTGACTTAAAACGCAGGATGCTGGACGTTTAATAAAGATTTAAAACAGATTCTTGTCTTCATATACGGGAATGGCCTCCTACCTCTGAGGCCGCGGAGGAAAGAGGAAGTGCCGGGGACAGAGCTCCGCTTTTTCTTCCCTCTGCGAGGTTTACTGCCCCCTGGCGGCACGGAGGAGGACGGTCACCAGAGGTACTGCAGTGGACAACAGGCGGAGCTGTTTCACCTCTCACACCTGAGCTGTTCCGTTAAAGTCACCTCTGACCTGCCGTTTTTAGTCCTTATTTAGTTTTCTGTCAGTGGAAATATTTTCTGCAAGAATTTGATGAAGGATTTAAAAACTTGTTTATTTAATTTACCAGCATTTTCTGCAGTAAGGACTGATGTTAATCATACTTTTGTTTCCTTGAGCCTTTTTACATGAAGTTTATTATTAAAGCAATTATGTAATTTTTAAATTAACAGTTGAATATACTCTGATGTTCCTAATAATAATATTTGTTCTGAAAGATGATAACATAATGTGCGTTTACATATGAATTAAACTCCTAGGTTCCTCCTCAGGTTCAGTGGCTGCTGTAAATCTACTAAATCCAAACTGTGTCACTGGTCTAATCTGCAGTGTTTCTGTTAGAAGTGGCCTGGTGCATGCTGCATATTTCTCTGTGGACCAGGTTTAGTTCAGCTGTCGGTGGGATGATGAGTCTGACAGACGTGACGTTCACATATGAATACAGTTGGTTGTTTTTACACTATATAAAGAGGAGACAGTGCAGCTGGTAGTAAAGCCAGGTACTGGTTTATTCATATTTGGTATTTCATGTTGTACTGTGAGCTACATAGAAAACCCTGTGTGCACTCTCCCAGTGAGTCATGCACAACATTGCACCGTAAATAAAGTCAAAGCCCGAGTGTCAACATACAAAAATAAAGATATTATTTACATCTGACAAAAAAGTTCAGTGTTTTCCCTCAGAACACAAGTAGTGAAATCAACCCCTGATGCTGTTTTCATTTAAAAACACGCAGATCATCTGATTTCTGTCTGTACAGTCGCACAGAGGTGACGGAGGATCACAGTCTGTACAGTCTCACATCCATCTGAACCAAACTCTGTGCAGAAAACAGGGGATTTTGTGTTGGACACAAACAGACACCAGCTCCCATCACAGCACAGCAGGTGCAGACTCCGAGGCTCCCAGCTGCTCACATCACAACGTGTGATCCGCAAGGACAAAACAGATCTCAGAGCAGATCATGGTCAGATGCATGAAGCTCTGCACGTCAAATAAGAAAATTCATCTGCATATTTATGTCTGCTCTGTTAATGAGAAGAAGAAGAATCATCACACATCACTGTGTTTGTGGTGAATGAACATACTGTACAGAAGAAACATGAGAAAATATAAAACCAACATGTGAAGTGAGTTAACTATGAAACAACACATGACCAGAATAAAACCAATGGTTACAGATTGTCGTGTACGTCCCCGCGTCGTGATGCTCTGACTCGGGCGCTCGGCTCCCATCACTTTTTACTTCTGCATTTTCTTCAGTATTTGCCTGAAACATCATTTAGTGGCTGTGTGTGGACACTAGACCCCCGCCCCCCCAAACCAAACCTCTGCATGAAACTGCAGCAGACGTCTTGTGTTCTGCACTGGACTTTAAAACGAGGCACAGAGAAAGATTTACACGAGTGGAAGCTGCAGTCACTGACTCCTCTGCTCCTAAAGAGTCAAATGTTTACGTCCAGTAAGACTCGTCTTTCCTGATCTCAGAGTCCAGACGGTGAGGAACCTGCAAATCGCAGAGGGTCGGCGGAGCAGCAGAGACCAGAGGAGACGTCAGCAAACGAGCTGAAACAGAAGCAGACAAGAAACAGATCAAACACACAGTCAAATCAACTCTGCGTCTGCTGAATGTCGCGGTGGTTCGGTTCAGTACATACAGCTGAAGCAGTGCTGGGGATCGCAGGTCTCAGGTGTGATGAGTTGAGCCGGGCTGGGAGGGGGGAGCAGGGGGTCATTTGAGACAGGGGCTGACCACGGTGGGAGTGGGGGGGTAAACCAGAGCCACGTTGACCCGCTCAGAGCCGTTCTTTGGACAGATGATCTCAGTCAGACCCTCGGGCCGAGGCTGGCTCAGCAGCTCACCTGAAACACCAACACGGACAGTTTAACACGGGCCAAACGTCCACCAGGTGGCGCTCTGTCCACACTGACACCTGATGCTGCAGCCCACACTCATCCCCAGCAGGGAGCGCGGAGTCTCTGTGACGGCAGCAGCTCGCGTACAGCTCAGGATGATGTTTACCACAAACTACAGGTTCTGGCCTAAAATACAGGACGAACAATCAATAACAAGTGAATAAAACGAACCGTGTTGAGCGACAGGCTGCAGCCTGTGAGACCGAACCCAGGGCACAGTGTTTGTTTAAAAGTGTTTCCTGTGGACGGTGCCAGGCATTGTCTCTGTGTGTCTCTGTGTTGATGATGCTCAGTGAGCTCACCAGATATCAGGGAGGAGAAAGTTTCCTGTAAACCAGCTTATTACTGTGAGAACTGCAGCAGGTTCTGTAGAACCGGCGCCGCCTCTGCTTCAGCCTCACAGAGAGAAACCTGCAGCATCACACAGCTCAGGAACAACTGGAGATAATCTGCATTATTCTCCATGCAGCGTCTGGATTACATTCACGCATTAAAACCTTGTTTTCAGGGCAGCTGCAGCTCAATAAGGTCTGATCTGGGTTTGACCCGTTTTCAGTGTCCAGCAGATCCACCTGCTGCAGAAGGACACAAACAAACTGCAGGATCATGTTGAAAATGACTCATTTTATGTTTATTTTATTCATAAACCACTGAATATTAAAAGGAGGATTTGTGCCGACGACCTGCTGCTTTTCCAGCACAGCCCGGATTTTCTGAATCTTTCTTGGGCCCAAATTGATTTTTTAATCCCAGATTAACAGGTGATGAGCTCAAGGTTTAACCAGCGTGATTTACTGGAAATACAGAAATCTAATAACGCCTGGTTTATGGCCTGAGTACAGCCTGACAGGACGACCCCAGGGCAAAGTGTCTCCTCATCCCTGACAGAAGATGAAGGGGTGCCCAGAAACTGTCGAGTCAAAGGACGCGGAGGACAGTAAAAGCCGTGTGACGTCAGCTGCTTTTAAAAAAATCGATCTGAAGCAGCAGTTAGATTTTTACCGAGAACTCTCAGCCTGATGTTGTTCTGGCCTGGAGCCTCCCCCTCCTCCCACTGTGTCACCCACAGACCTGACATCAGGACACAGGAATGTGCAGGTCTCCCCGTCCCTCCCGCTCTGCAGCAGGTAGACAGATCCTCTCCCGCCCTGCTGGTTTCAGCGCGAGCCCTCGTCTCCTGAGGCCATAAAAGGAAACCTCTCTGGGAGCGGGAGAAGTTTTCCCGTCTCCAGGAAACTCCCACAGAGACTTTTTCAGAAAAGAAGCGAGTGAATGCGTGTCGCTGAGCGTCCATTCACTAACGTTTCCTCCTCCACTGTGGGCCTTGGGTCCGACCAGGAACTCCGGGACTTTGAGGAGTTTGGGGCTCAGGCCAAAGAGCCCAGAGAACTGACGTGGTCCCGGGCTTTCAACGCCAGGAATTCCTTCTATTCACATCCACGGCACACGTTTCTAAATACGTTTGGCTCTTTGTGCTTTAACTACACGATGATCACATGACACTTCCCGTTGACTGCAGGCTAGCAGCTATGCTAACATGCTAACGCTGCAGCTCCTTTCCCATCAATGTCCTTTATAAAGGAGACAGTGTCAGTCTGTCCCGTATTGCTCTCAGTGTTGTGAATTTTTAACACGCTTTCTAAAAAGAGACGTTTCCATGTGTGACAGTTCAGGACGAGTCAAAGAAATCAGCAGGGACCCACACGAGCCGTCACACGTGGAGCTGAACGAGTCCCTCTCGCTCCATGTTGATGAGGGAAACTGCTGCGACTGAAATCAGATTATTTCACAGGGAGAAACAAAGTGTGACCCGAGGAGCAGCAGCATCTGATCAGCCCTGCAGACACTTTCCTATCAGCACGTTTCCTTCATGAGAAAATGTTCCACTAACAGCAACCGATCAAATTCAAGGAGTCGCAGGGAAAATGTGAGGTCGGCCCGGCTCCCCGGGAGGCGACAGAAACCAGAGCTCTGACATCCACAAATAGCCGCGGGCTCAGGTTGTGTGTGCAGGAACACGTGAACGTGTGACGGGCTTAATGCGAGGTGAAGCGTGCAGCAGGTTCCCGGTGGCTGACGGCGAGCAGCTGCTGGAGGATTAACACAGCAGACACGATGAGCCCCGTCACAGGAAGGCGCTCATCAGCTGTGTGTGTGTGTGTTCACTACATCAGCCACAGAGATGATGGATAATATTTGCTGATAAATCACCTTCACAGCAGATTCCTGGAGGTCGCGACCTCTGAGGGAGTATCAGGAATAAACCACGCCCCTTTTAAGCTTTAAATTATTATTCGGCCTCGGAGCCACTGATCTACATTCAGCAGCAGATCCAGGGACTCTTTCTGAATCCAGCTCCAGACTACTGGGCTGGAACGAGCACTGAGCGGGATCTTGACTGGATAAACGCAGGATGTGTGAACTCGAGCGACTAACGGTCAGACCCAGATATGGGGACCACATGAAATGAGACTAATCCACTCGGATCAGCAGCTGCATTGGCAGAGAGCTCGGGATCCTCAGGAATGTGTGGCCTAGTTCCACAGCAGAGGAAACGACCAAAAATAACTGCAGGTCTGCCGGAGAAGGAGGCCTGCGCTCACACGGACACCGGCGCGCTGCTTCCTAACATTCCTCAGATTCCCTGTTTCACAGAAGCAGATTATTTTAACGTTTCACTGAGAGTTTATGAAGATTTTTATGGTTTCAGACTCGACTCAGAGTCTGAGAAGTGAAAGTGAATACGGACGGTGTCACGGATCCTGATTTACTGGGCGGCGTGCTGACAAATTGTGGGCTGGCTGCGGCGCCCGGACACGCACTCAGCAGCCAAACACCTCGTTGTGGTCTCGCTGCTGAGATTTAGCTGTCAGGACCCGGAGCTCTGGTGAACCACTCCTCTTTTTCAGACACAGTGATGATGATGAAATGATTCATATAAAATTAGTGTGAGGACCGTTCCCACGTGCTCAGCTACGTTCTTGGCAGCAGTTCGTGGACTGAGGCTGATTTTCGGTCCAATAGTTCTCAGGTGACGCCTTTCTGACTGAACGGTTTCAGTGTGTGAATAAAAGTGCATCCTGCTCGTCCTGAGCACGTCTGGACTCAGGGTGAGTAACAGTACGACTCCAGAGGACGAGTCGTCACGCTGGGCTCCGCCCTCATCCGCAGACCTGCTGAGAACAGGCGTACGCCTCAGTCACATGTGAGAGCAGGCAGCAGGATTACTGCACGGTGATGCAACAGGATTACTCAGCAGCACAGTCCACAACACCTAAACACTCACTTCCTGGGTGACGTGGTCCAAGGTGAAGCTCAGGCTGAGACCAGGAGCATCTTCAGAATCACAAATGAATGATACACCGCAGTCCTCCAGCTGAGAGTCTGAACGAGGAACACCTGAGAGCACGGGACGTAAACCCGACCACGAAAGAATGTCGTTCAAACAAAGTTCGTGCTGCTATTATCATTTCCGTCTGCAGCTGCTCCCACTTCTCTCGTCGTCCTATTATTCTTTAGAAAGCGGATTCTACAGGTGAGACGTCAGGACGCGTGAGGTGAAACCCTCCACGGAAAGAAAGCTGCTTCTGTGTGAGACGTGATCCAACAAAAGATCCATTCACGGCTCAGCGAAGATCAGCTGAGGAAGGAATCCAAGCCTGCTCACAGAATCCGCTTTATGAGGTTGCTGATTACATGCGGGGCCGTAAACGTGTCACCACAGCCTGACGACTAACTGCTGACTGCTGCACACACTCGCACACACATCTGCACGGTACCAGCAACACGTCAGACGCAGCTCTGTGGAGGTTGGACCGAGTTCGGCTCGGTTCCCAGCACTCGCCGAGCTTTTACGGGCAGAGGAGGTTCTGTAACCATGTCTGAAAGCAGGACGACTCGTCTGGTATTTCCTCTGGCTGCAGCCAACGCTTTCCCAGCGCACAGAGCTGCAGCGCGTGGAGAAGGAGCTGCAGCTCTGCGCGCTACCGGACGGTCTTCATCAGAAGAGTGAGACGCGTGACCTTCTTCAGACGCTAAATCAAACAACACACTGTGGTCGAGACGAGAGACCACGTCACGCGTCCTGTTCAGATGATGATATCATAGTTAAAATGTCTGAATAAACGTTTCTCTTCACATTTCCGTGTCTGAGCAGTTTTTGCTTCTAGTGAAACATGGATCATTTTATTTTAGAACACTATTATCACCACCTTAAGCTTTTATTAAGCGACGCTTCATTTTCTAATTCATCAAACACTAAATGTGACATGTCTCCTGTAAATCCTCCGTCAGCTGTTAACACCAGCGTGCACATGAAACCGTTTCCGTTCCCAGGAGGCTCTTGGCAACAGCCTCACATTCAGTTTCTCAAATGATTTAATGTTTGATTTACGCGTCGAGCCGAGATCTGTCAGGTGAAACATGCTCCGGCGTCAGGTGAGTGCAGCCTGAAGCTAGCGTCACCTGTGAGAGGAGGGGGCCTGTGGGGGGCAGGTGAGTCCCCTCCTCGGCGTGACGTCACGCAGCAGCTTGAATAAGCTGCTGCTGCCGCCGCGCTTCTCAGCGACTGAATGTGCGACGGGGTCTAATCCCGACAGATCCTCCTTAACTGGATTAAGGAGTCTGACTGATCCACAGCCGGAGGGAAAGTGCTCACTTCACTGAGGTCGTGTTGGATTTGATGCTTCTGGGTTCTGAATCTTTGGGGTTTGGACCACTGAACTGGACGTGAAGCTGCAGGGGGCTGTGATTTCTATTTAACACGTATTTCTCTTTCTTCCCTAACCCCAACCCTCTGCTGCTCTTTGGTTGTCCACCCCTCCCTCTGTGGTCTCTGTGTCACAGCAGCGGTTGTTGGAAACCTGTTCCACAGGTGGTGCCACAGTAAACAGACCTTAGTCCTCGTCCTCGTCGTGTTGGGATTCGCTCGCTGCTGAAACGCCGATGACTTGGACCCGTGAACTAGAACCACAATCTATTTTTGCATCTGTAGAATTTCACTCCAGCGACTGTGCAGAGCAACAGCTCAGAGTCTCACATCCAGATGTGGATCACAGCTGGCGACGAGAGAAACAGAAACTCTCAAACTGTTTAGTCTCCTCGTCTCCGTGGAGCCAAACCCGCTCCAGCCAAAAATATCACGTCCATAAAAGGGCCGATGAACCCGCAGATCTCTCGTTCAGTCTGCAGAAGCAACACCGAAGTTCTGATCCGTCGGGGCTCAGACTGACGTGTTAGAAATCTGCAGGAGGCTGGAGCAGCTCCACCCGATCCGTGGAGGAGGACTCACAGCAACGAGTCTCGAGCTCGTTTCAAAGGTCACACGTTTATTATTCACCTCACTTCAACAACCAGGTCACAAGCAGCTGCCCCCAGTCATCTGATTTCCACCAAAGTACCACCTCACACATGGTGCCTGGGTCTGGTCAGAGTGTCAGACCAGACCAGCAACCAAACCTACACCTGTCTCCACCTCCCGAATCCGTGTTTCCTCAGCAGGAAACTGATTAGAGGAAAGCTCGGGACTCGGCTTCACATCACACAGCACGCCGAGGAAAGGCCTGCTCCGCCTCCTGACAGCGGAGCCGAGCCGCTCCCTCTCTGCTC
Organism: Microctenopoma steveboyesi; assembly: GCA_032359275.1. NCBI lineage: Eukaryota > Metazoa > Chordata > Actinopteri > Anabantiformes > Anabantidae > Microctenopoma > Microctenopoma steveboyesi. Next base: position 334,290 of record JAUMHF010000004.1, on the reverse strand, counting down.
CACTGACACTTTTCTCTTTTCAGCCCACAAAACAAACTCCCAGTCGTTTCCTGACCCGGTTCACTGAGCGAGCAGAACGCGCTCTCACACCACATCACATGTGCAGCACGTTCTCCAGACTGAGAGCATCAGCTGAACCGTTTCTCTTCATGTTCCTGCCCTCGGGTGTTCTGATCCAGTTATCAAAAACATAAGGTGGAGTGAGCCTCTGAACAGGCTGTGCTACCGTCTTTGGAAAGTCCCGCCTTCAGGCAGTGAACCGGCCCATTTGTGGTCATCAACGGGCCGACGTGAGCTCTTAGCTGCTGATGGATCGTGTTACACTTTCACTGTCTGTCTCCACGAAGGGAGACGCTGCAGCGAGGATTAGCACTGTCCCCGAGGGTGGTGGCGGTGGGGTTTACTTCAGCCCCCCCCCCCTCGTCCCCGCCTGACCTCATGTCACACAGCAGCCGTCACTCAGCCCCCACCCGCCGTCTTCCCGACAGCACCAGTCATCTTCTGCCTCTTTCATGAAGCCTGGGTTTCCATCAGGGCGTAGCTGAATCTAATTAATAGGAGTAAGAGGGAGGGTGGAGCTGTTACTCCGCTACACTGAAGACGAGAGGGAAGCAAAAAGCTGGGAGACTTTTTTTATAAAGCAGCAGGCCTAAGGCTGGTTTATCCGCCTGCACCTCACTGGCCGGCCGTCTTCATCATCCTCATCATCATCATCATTCTTTTCTTCAGCACAGAGCAGAGCTGCAGCTACACGCTCCGGTTTTACTGTGAAATGTAAGACCTTCCCCACCACCACTAAGGAAGATCTGCACATAAATAATGAATAATAATAAATGTACCTGCCTGGAAGCGGAGGGGAGGGACACACAGTAACGATCTGAGTTATTCTGATCCGTGTATTTGGCCTCAGGTCTTGAGGTTCTGTTCTGCTTCCTGTTATATGTCAACACATGAACTACTACTACTGTAAATATCACCACTCAACCATCACCGTGTGTAACAAATGGTAGGATACGACACCCTCATTAAAAGTGAGCGAGACGCTGGGTGCTCGCCTACAGTCGATATTAATACAATCTCTCTGTATATGAGTGAATCTGACGCTTGAAATCAGATCTGAGAAGCTCTGCCCTCCTTAAAAGTCTTATTCTGTGAGCGGTCGTCCTTCCTCTGCTTCAGATCCAGCAGCTGCAGCCCCACTGGTTCTAACGTTCTAACACCTGGTTCGTCACAACGTTTTAAACCCTAATAACTGTGTCCATCTGTGTTCGATGCAGCTCAGACGGCCTAAACCTGTGGTGTTTCTAACTCTAACTAAAAGGAATAAGGAGGATTTACCTGGGAAGGCGTGTGGGTGGGACGACCCTCTCTTCAGGCACTTGGAGCAGAGAATCTGTACAGCGTAGAGCAGGCCGGGCCATTCCTGCAGCAGCACGTTCAGCTCCTCCACCAGCGGGGTGATGGCCTGCCACGCAGTCCAGATGTTGGGCAAGGAGGCATGGCTGATGATGGACAGGGTCTCCTCCTGCAGCTTCCCTTTGGAGGGCTGGTGGCTAATAACCACGGGGACTTTACCTCGATAGGCAAAGATCTGGTTTCTGCCGTCCGACCTCTGGACCACGTGGCTGTTGATCTGCACACTGAAGCGAGCAAACAGTCCAGGAGGAAACAGGAAGGGGAAGCTGTACTGGATGTGCAGCTGCTCCACAGAGAAGAAGGGACACTGAGGCAAAGAGCTGCCACCAGCCTCCATCTCCACCCGGGGCTCCTCGCTGCTGACGTAGCTGGGGAACTTGTACCACGCCGTGGCTCCGTTCAGAGGCTTGCTGCGGGGTTTGTTGATGCAGTAACAGATGCCCATCTTCTCCAGGAGCTCCATGATGAGGTGCAGGTCCTGCTGGTTCTGGATGAGCGTCCTGAGAAGCAGGCGGATGACGTTAGAGGGCAACAGGCCATGTTGGAGGAAGCCCTCCACATGATGCTGCAGGTGGGTCACCCTGAGGTTCTCTCCCTTCTCCTCCTCGATAACCAGGCTCACCCTCCCCTTGTCCCCCCTCTCTCCCTCAGACAGGAGCCTGTCCAGCAGCGTTGACTCGTCCTTCTGGAAGAAGACATTAAGAATTGCAATGAATCGTGGAAGATTGTGAAAAACATACTCCTTCAGAGTGAGGCTGTCCTCGAAATAAAGCAGCTTCCCGCTCTCGTGCAGGTAGGATAAGGCGCTCTGCAGTCGGTCCTCTGTGAGCCCCGCCTGGAGGCCTAGACGGGCCGAGTCCCACCACGAAAGCCACAGGCTTCTGGACTTAAAGTGCAACTCCTCCAGCATCTGCCAGGACTTTGGCATCACACGGTGGAGGTTGGGAAAAATGTCCCTGTGGTCTGCAACACACGTGAGCTTGTCCCTCAACCTCTGGATGTTCCTCTGCGTGTCCGTGCAGCTGACGCTCAGGACAGGAGACAGAATCTGCAGCCGGTGGTTCAGCATGTACTGCAGCTGGGATTTCCTGCGCCTCAAGTTCCTGTCTGAGACTCCGTAGAAAAGGACATGAGGGCTGATGGTGCGGACCCTGTAGCCCTGCTCCAGCGCCTGGTCCACCTGCAGAGCCAGGCTCCTCAGGGTCTGGATGTCCCTCCTCTCCTGCAGACCGATCTGTCTGTGAATGTCCAGACTCTTTTCCTCCACCTCCACTGCTCCACACTGGTCTGCATGTGTGCCTACCAACAACGCAACGGCGTGGGGTACTTTGGCACCCAGGAGGTGGAGATAATACCCGACGTGGGCATAAAAGTTTTTGGGTGAATATGTTTTGAGGTTGACAACAAGCATGTAGAGAGCACCAGGAGAGAGGAAAAAGGGTTTGATGAGGTCGTAGTTTTGCTTCCCTGACAGATCATACACTAAAAACGTGAGACAGCGATTGGCGTCCGCCACCCAGTTCGTCACTTCAATCCCTTTGTTTGCCTGGGTTTCTCTAACGTCCTGCTGTCCGCTCACCAAGCTCTGCCTCAGGCAGGTTTTGCCAGCGCTCGTCATTCCCATCAGCACCAGCTTCAGCCGTGGTTTAACAGCAAGCTGGGAATGTGCGAGCTCCTTCTGATAGGCCGCGATGTAAGGGATGCCCTTCATGCACACCTCGTACGGAGGCTGGATGAGAGGGTTATCCTTCACCTTCCAGATGTTCACTCTGGACAGTTTTCCAAAATGGTCTGGAAGTATGGCTATTTGGTTACCCTGTAAAACAAGCTCCTCCAGCTTCTCCAGCTCGACAATAGAGTCGGGCAAGTATGTGATGCTGTTGTTGTCCAGCCACAGGTTTGCCAGTGTCACCAGCTGACCCATTTCCTCTGGAATATGAGTCAGTTTATTCCTGCTCAGGTACAGTTCCTCTAATCCAGTGATGCTTAAAATAACCTGTGGGAAGCTCTCAAAGTCATTTGAGGACAAATTGATCATTTTGAGTCTGTGTAGGGTTCCAAAAGCAGGCGGCAGGGCTGTGAGGTGGTTCCCGTCCAGCATCAGGCTCTCCAGGTTGTGCAGGTGGCAGAATGTGTCAGGTAAGGTGGACATGTGAAGACTGCTGAGCCACAAGATTTTGACGGACTGTAGCTTCATGATGTCTGCTGGTAACACCTCAAACTTGTTCCCAGAGCAGTCGAGTTCCTCCAGCTCACCAAGGGCCAGGATCTCAGGCGGGAACTGGTTCAGCTTGTTGTGATCTGCATCCAGAGTCCGCAGCCTGGTGAGGCCGGAGAAGGATCTGGGTAGATCGTGCAGGTCATTGAAGCTGATGTCCAGTTCCTCCAAAGCCTGAAGCGCTCCGATCTGAGCCGGCAGATGCTGGATTTTGTTGTGACTGATGCATAGCTTCTTCAGCCCCCTCAGCTGACCCACGCCCTCAGAGAGGCTTCTTAGGCAGTTGTGGCTTAGGTCGAGCTCCACCAGCTGCCCTAGCTCGAACACCACCCAGGGGACAGCGGTGAACTTGTTCCTGCGGAGGACGAGGATGCGCAGGTTGTTGAGGGTGGACCCCAGCCCCTCTGGCAGCTCCTGCAGAGAGTTGTTTCCCAGGTTGAGCACCTCGATCTCGGCTATATCGTCGGGCAGGACGATCTGGTTGTTTTTGGAGCAGAGGGTGAGCTGGCGCAGGTTGCTCCGCAGCTTCCTGGAGCGCAGGGCGGCATCCCTCCACAACCTCGCCGTCTTCAGCTTGTTCTCCGTGTCCTCCATGGCGCTGCAGCCGGAGCCCTCTTCCTCCTTCTCCTCCTCCTTGTTTTCATGGAGAGTTTTCATGGGTCCTGAGCGCGCAGCATGGTGCTCGGCTCCTCCGGCAGAGAGGAGAGAAAGGCCGCTACCTCACGGGAAACGATCGACGGCAGCAGGAGGAGCGTGAGCGGCCGCGGAAGCATCCTGCGCCACTCCGCACACAATGAAACAAACCCGGGGTTAATCCCAAACCCGGCCTCCGGACCCGGGGCGGGTCCTGCTCATCCCAGCGGTCCTCGTCGCCGCCAGATCCCGACCCGTGGACCACGCTCCGTGGGTTTCTAGGAGCTTCTGAGCCACCGTGTTTCTTCCTGACAGCGGAGAGTGGAAGTGAGTCGGCGGCAGCTCTCACTGCGTCAGCCCGGGGAACACTCCTCCTCCTCCTCCTCCTCCTCTCCCTCCCCCTCCCTTTCGCCACCTCCTGCACTGCGGTCAAACCAGTGAAGTTCACAGTAATCAGAGAGTCTTTGGGTCTCACAGTAAAATGTTTTGCTCACTGGAGGAAAAATGTCACGTGTTTGATGTTGTCTGTGCAGCAGGATAGAAACACTGAATGTGAACCTCATGTGTAACTTTGCACTGAATAAGAGAAGTGTGTGAAGGTTCAGAGCCTCTGTGAGATGTGTGTGTGTGTGTGAGGTTTTCTGCAGAAGAGAAACTGATCAGTTAAAAGACACAAATCTGTATTTTATCTCCAGAGGGACAAAAGCAGCAGTTAACACATACCAGACATGTAAACAAAAAGAAAAAATTGTTCCGGTTCCCATGGTGACGGAGAAAATGTGAAGTCTGTCTCCATCTAATGGACACGAATTGTAAATAGATGTTAAATGTTCATGAATTCAACTGGAAACATGTTCGATTTCTGCAGAAACTTTATCTATGAGACAGAGAAAAAAACCTGGACTAAACTCCAACATTCCTGTTAATAACAGAATTAGGTTTTTTATCAGGAACTCTTTATTACTGCAGCACTGCCTCTCCTGGACTTGGACAACATTATAGAGCACGTATATATATATACTGTATCTCCGCTTGAGCAAAAGACTGTCTGTGGTGCTTGGACTTTAACTTGAGTAGTGACTTTGTACTGACGGAGTTAAAAGTCTACAGCTATTAGAAAACAGCCAATTTAAGGTACAGGACTCTGCAGAGCGATGCAGTATCCTGTAGGTGCTGCAGCAGCTTTAAGTTTAACATGATCTGTTCATATACGGAACCAGAACCACCTCTGGTTCTGGTCCACAGCTGCAGTGTGTGAAACTGCTTCCTGTCCAGTCGTGTTACATAAATGAACCAGTTTAACAAACACAGCGGGGCCGAAGGACGCCTCAGATCCGGGTTCAGGTTGAGTCCATTAGCTTCTCGGGGTCAGAGACAGAGGTTGTACACCCAGCTGAACAAACCGTGTCCTGCCTCGTTCTGCAGTCTGGTGTTTCATGTAAAATTGAATGATTTCATTAGAGGAAAAAGGCTCCACACGTGCCTGGCGCTGTGGCATGACCCGAACCTTTGATGCCCCAAAACCTGGCTGAACTAAAACCATTCAGCAAAGAGTGGGAGTAAATTCAGTGACACAAACACTTGATTAGAGTTGTTGCTTCCAAGAGTGGTGGAGTCAGTTCATTAGGCCCCGGCAGGTTTTTCCCCTCAGTCAATCGATCATCACGTGAAGACTGCATTTCCTGTTGACTCCTGAGCGGTTTTAGGATCTGAATCGTAGCTTGGATGGAAACAGGGAAACTCGACAGCGTGGGGACCTGCTCGACTTCAGCAGGGGCCAAACTGTGACAGATGAACGACTCACAGCAACATACATGGTCGCACATGGCAGATTCCGGGTCCTGCTTGGTCTGGATGAAGACGTACTCCGTGAAAAAGAAACTGACCGGGGGTCCGGTCGGTGTCGCAGCTCACTGTGCGGCCGGGCTGATCACCGCCCGCGCCGCCGCCTGCTGAAAGCAGCAAAGGAAACTAGACTATGGAACAACTGAAGGTGTCCAGGTGCAACGACCGTCCTCTTTTAGATCGTGTGGATGTTTATCTGGGCAGGAGGAGCTTTACGAACCTGACAAAGGCCTAAAGTGCTGTTTGCCTTTCAGGTCCCCAGGTGTCGGTCCAAATGAGCTTCTGTGGAACACGCTAGAAAAACCAATCCAATAATCTTTAAGAACGACACAAAAGAACATAAAAGATATACGACTTTATTGACTGGCATCTCTTGAATTACTTGCCAACCTTTACACGTCACAACAATCCTTTCATACGCATTAATCCCTGAACATTTACAAAAATACATTTCAAGAACAAATCAGTGCTAAAGCTAAATTATCCATAGAAACTTTCTCTTTAGTGATTCTCTGTGCAAACAGATCCGACATGTTAAAATCCAGCTGCTAGAGGTTAAAACGTAGAGAGCCTGCACTGGAACCCTGACGCACGCCAAGAATTCATTACATGACCGCGGATGAAACAGCTTCTCCAGAGTGATTTACTGCTCAGATCCGTTTTAAAAAGAATAAAATCACCTTCTCTTCCCAACTGGCCCAAACGGACGCTGATGTTGAAACAGCCTTTCTGCAAACTTTGATGTGTAGTTTTCAGCGATTGTGAAAGAGAAATGAGCAATGAACTTCAGCTCCGTCACGTCAACCAATCATCACCTGTCAAACATTAAACCACCACCGCTGGGTGTGGGATGTCCGGAGCACAGCTGGACCCCTCCGTCCACAGGCAGAAAGCCAAACAGCAGCAATATGATCTGAACCACGGGGTTTTCAGAGGGGACGACGTCTGTAGACACGGGGCGAGGAAAGCAGGACATCACACCAACCAGACGACGACTGGCTATAAACCCGTTACATCTGAACATGTGCTCACAGTAAGGAAAGTAAAACCCACGCGTTTCTGGTTGTGTTTGACTTTCGTGGTAAAGATCAGCATAAACACTTAATACTTATGTTAAACACCAACAACTGTACGTCCTTATTTCCCTGTTACGTAACAGAAAGACCAAAAACACGATCCAGAATAAAAACAATGAGGCGTGGTGCATTATGGGATAGTTCACAGATTCACTGACAAAAGAAATTATACAGAAAACGAATCTGATTGGACCATGCGGAGCATGGCCCATGGGCCCCCCCTTCAATAAAACCCAAACAGGTGCATCTGCATTAAAACGGACATAATTAGCTAAAACCTGCGGCTCTGCAGCTGCATGAACGGCCACATCTTCTCTCACCACCCCGAGAAAAACGTCTGCTTTGTTCCGCATGCTCAGTAGTACGGGCCGATGTTCTCATAGCCGGCGTAGCTCGGCCAATCAGGGAAGAGCCCATGAGAGCAGGTGGGGCTGCCGTATCGGTCAAAATGAATCCCAAAGTCAAAGGAGTTTGTGCGGTGGCTGCAGGCGTCCTGACTGCCGTTCCTGGTGGAGGACCAGACGATCCTGTAGTTGCTCCCCTGGTTGCTGTCCCAGTACTCGCACCCGTCCACCTCGTAACAGACGGCGAACTCGATGCGCTCCTGAGGCTGCAGCTCCGCGGGCAGAGACACCTGGAAGGAGAAGGTGTCGCTGTAGGCACTGGGATAAGTGTCCTTCATGTACTCACAGTCTACATCTGTGTGGCTCTTCCAGGTGTCAAAGGTCACTCGCAGCTTCACAGACTTCTCAAACGACACGTTTTTGACTTTCACAGTTCCGGCTAAGGACTTCTCCTTCAACATGCAGTGCTCCAGGCACACGTAGTTGCTCTCCAGGCTCTGACGGAAGTAAAGGTAGTCTGAGGAGGGCTGAGTGAAGTCCAGCACCAGTTTGTCCTCCTCAGCCGACGGAGCAGAGCTCAGGTTCTCCTGGATGGTGAGAGGGATTTCGATGGGATCGCTGAACTGAGAGAAGATCTTCACGCGGGTTAGAGACAGCCCTTTGTGATCAGCAAATGTCACCTGTTTTTTGGCCTTTCTTGGGTTTTTACTGGGGCATCTGCTGTCGTCTGACTCAGCCTGACCAAAACACTTGGGCTGCGGAAACCTCAGAGCGGGTTTGCATGTTTTGGAAGCTGCCCTGAAGACAAACTCCTCTTTGGACAGGTAGAGGGGTAGAGCCATGTCAATCGGCATGGTGTGCTTGAGAGGAGACACGTGCAGATATGGGAAACACTGGAAGAGACAGAAGACGTGGTCGTTAGTGCCTTCACAGATAAATTGTTCAAATGTCACCGTTTACACAACAGGGTACACTGTCCCGTTATCGAGCTTAGTGTTTCCCCTGCTGCCACCATGGATCCACGGAGAGCTTCTCCACCACCCATCAGCATTTCCAACACCCTGAGGCTATTAGCAGTACTGCAACCATGTGGCCTATAAAACGTTTTCTCCATAGACTACTAGAATAAAAGCTGCCAGTTTCACTGCGTTATAAACGTTTGATCCATTCAGGCTTCTATAACAACACACAGCCTGAAAACGTGGTTGGTTCTGGTAAAGCTTCACAAGCCAAAACCTCCAGAGACCGTTGGAGTTGTCCTCTCCACAGCTTTGCTCGGAAACTCTGACCCAGGCTCTCTGGAGCCTGCGGCTGAGGGGTCACCGAGCACGGAGAGGGAGAAAGATGCGACGTTTTCCCTGCAGACCTCCCGATGGGAGAAAGCAGCTGCAGGACCCTTCACCCTCCACTCTGCGTTTTCCTGTTAGTTCCAGCTGAATAAACACAGTAAAGCCTGGATCTGACCCACTAAACCCACTGAACCCGTCTCCGTGCACTGTAAATGCTGACCCCGGAGGTGAAGGCGAACACTCCCAGCCCCCACGCTGCGGACTCTGCTTTAACGCGCCCCGCTTTCCGTCATTATTCCGCTCTTTGTGCCGGTAGCACGCGGCGTCGCTCGCGGAAAAGTCGCAGGTAAACTAGCGGCGACTCGGCGACGCTGTCAGAAAGTGCTCTGGTCTGTGGCGGCAGCACTTACCTGAGACAGGTGTCTCGTCGCGACGCTGCCGGTTCTAGTTGAGCGCCATCTCGGCGGCGTCTTTATGACGTGTCCGCGCGTTGATCCGTAGAATCCCGAACACCTGCAGAGACGCTCCGCGCGCGAGCTCCTCTCGGCTCACTCTGCGCTCGCGGCTCGCAGTCTCCTCTCCTGGCTTCAAAGCCCACACCGGCTTCACGTGAACATCGGGGCTCAGCCAATCAGAGACCACGCTGGGCGAATGATCGACGACCCATCACCCCGGTGGGGGCGGGGCACACTGGCTCTGTAGTATTTTAAATCCTCGCGTTATTTACAATAACTTGGAGAGACTTGAAAACATGATTTCACTGTTCTATAGTTTCCACTGTTCCACTGTCAGAAGTTTGACATAGTCATTAAAGTAATGAGTGACATGTATGAAACATACAATCTGTGGGTAATATGTCAAAATATGGACTTTGTACCACCAATTGTGTACTATATTTTGATTCACAGTGTCCTGAGCTAATTTAGACTTTGTTTGAATGTATTTATTTATTTTAACATAATACCTTAAAGTTAGCATTTTGACCTATTCAGCCTAAACTTATTTTTTCTACATCAACATTTCTCACATAATAAACTGTAAATTTGACTAACCTGTGTGAGTTTGAACCTAGAGTATAAATTTAAGGTGAACGATAAAAGTTCAGATTTAAGATTTATTTTTATTTTCAGGATTTGTTTTAGCTACTTTTTATTGTCCTCGTGTAAGTGACATACCAGACTATGTATGCTACAAAAAACCTGCAGGAAACAATAAATTACTTTACAGAGAAAAAGGTGTTAGTGATACATGAGTCACTCACCACAATCACACTTATTGGGACACTGTGAATAATTATAGCTGCTGGAATTTGGCCGTTCGACCTCTTTACTCTCAAATTGCTCGCACGCCTGTGACAATCACTGCCGTAATGAAGGCAGTGAACAGAGGAATCAAAGAAACAACAGAGGCAATGGTGAGAATGATTTACATTCACATTCTAGATTGATTCAGATCACATTTGTTCCTCCCTGGTGCTAACGAACCTAATCACACGGGGTTTTACATGTGGTCTTGGGTTTGCTTCATATCCGATGTATTGCTCTGCAACCTGTGTCAGAACGGTCATATCAGCATTCATGAGGTTTTTTTAACTCGCCTGCCGTCATCATTCAGTGTCGGCTCCTCGCAGCTGGTAAAAATAAACATGGAGGAGAGTGACAACAGGGACGGGGTTACTGGAGACACCACAACATTTCACATTTTTTAAAAAGTTAAGCTTCTGCTCAAGCCAAACTGGAAGGAACATATCATAACTGGCTGTTTCTGAGAGAACCAACTTGACCGTTGCACAAACAATGTTGTTTTTATTATCATAGTTGACATGCAGCTCACATTTCAGTTCAATGTGTGCACGTGTGTCAGTTTCATGTCAGTGGCAAACATGAACCATCAACACAACAAGAGCAAATCAGACTGAAGAAGTAAACTTTAAACATGTGTGATGTGAAAACTCCACCTGGACTTCTGTGTCTAGGAAAATGAATGAAGAGACAACATTGATATATTGATAACCACTCGATCATACAGCACAGGAGTCACGTTCTCAGAGACACCGCTGTTGTTTCTATGTTTCAGGTTTAGGTTTTTAAAAGCTGGTTGCACGCAGGATTAATTAGTAACTACAGTTAGCCTTGTTCTAATTCAGGAGCCGGAGACTCCAGCATTGATCTGAAAATGGAGTAACGAGCAGGCTGTACCCTCTCCTCCCCCACCAAGACAGTCTGTCCACACAAAGAACGGATAAAAACAGCTGACAACGTGTAAACACCTAGTTTACTGTACAAGCTGTGACATCCCTTTTCAGGACCACTAGAAAACAGGAGAACAGGGTCACGGTAAATATGCACATCAAACAGAAATGCTAGTTGTTGTGGCCGGTCTTTTTTATGGAATAGTTTTGCACTGATGGCAGAGGAGGAGCAGCGTAGGAACTACTAGTTTAGCTGCAGCCAACTCATCAACATTTAGATGAGCTCTTTAAAAAGATGGACATAAACTAATTTCCACGAGCTTTCACTGTCTGCTGCCCTCTGTTTACTCAACGTGCTTGTGCTTTCTGAGCATTTGAAAACATGCAGCTGGAAAAACAGTGGCCTCCCATTTTTGAAAACCTTATTGAATATTTTTTGTGCTTTTAATAGCAGCAGATGCTTATATAACACAACAGAAAGACATAAAGCACATACAGCCAGCAGTTCAGTTCAATAGCTTTACTAATGCTGCACGGTTATGAAATGTGCAGCCGGGCTTTCGGCAAAATGATCATGTAAATATTTACATGGGGGCAAACATGCTAAATGATGGAGTTCAAGTGTAGAAAGAGCAAGTTTGTGCAGAGTAATATGAGGCCTCTGATAAGGACGTCCTGCATGCCGCACCACGTTTGGGCCCTGTGACCTGAAAATACACTTTCTTCATTAATCTACCTGAAACCAATAGCAGGAGTAAAACATTAATCACGGGTCGATCAGAGCTGCACAGTCTGTCATGTTTTTCACAGACCAGAGCTCATCTGGACATTCAGAAACAGAACAACCAGTATCTGCAGAAAGGAAGGTGAAAAGCCGTCAAGAAGCCTAACAAGTCCAGGTGCTTTGGATCAAACCTTTCTTGAGGTAACCGTGACCTGGATGACTGAGAACCTTCACAGATATTTAGAACAAACAGTTGTATGATAGTATTAAAAAGTGGACGAATCATGACCTCATACTGAAAAATAATAGTGGGAACTGAAATACACAGCCCAATATTGTGACAGTCACAAATACAAACTAGACTGCATGCAAAGCGTCATATTGTTTTAAAAATAAAAAACACGATTGATAGATGCCAAATTGTGGTTCTTTTACGTAATAAGTAAAAAGCACATTTCAACCAATGCAGAAGGACACTAAGCACGCTCTTTCCTGTGTCCCGCTGATGAGATTAGCTGGTTTTAATCCCAGTATAACAATTGCTACCTGATGACAATCATGTATTGTGTCCTTACTGACCCCTACCCCCTCTGCTGAAGCCCTGTTGTCATTGTAAACAGTGCCTGATCCTGAATGCATAACTGCCTCACCCATTGATCACAGTACTATCTGATCACTACCTATTGATCCACCCTGCAGCTGTTCTTGTTTGGCTCAGACTCAGGGTCTGTAAATGTAATGTACATGCTGGTTTAATAGCTAATATATACAGCACATTCTGAACAGAACCACAGATTTTTTTTCTGTACAGTATCACAAAACATACCTGTTGTCATCGGTCGAGATGAGGGGTATAGCCTTAACAGATTCACTAATAAACCTAACATGTATGTCCTTGGATGGTGGGAGGAAGCTGGAGTACCCGGAGAGAACCCACGCAAATAAGGGGAGAACATGCAAACTCCAAATGTGATCTGATATTAACAATAAGGAAAGTTGGGATCCTCCAACTCAGCTCCTCAACTTCAGGTTTAATGCAATAGGTGGTCTGGTGTGATCTACTATACTGAAAAAGACAGTGTAGAGTGCAAAATAACCATTAAGAGAACATGTCATTTCTGTCTCATTCCATCTGCTATCACAGATTATCAGATGTAAAATGTAGTTTTGTGTTTTGGGTTAGACTGCTCTGCAGTTACTGCTCCGTGCAGCTTTGTTTCCATCATGAGCTGTGATTATCATTTCGCCCTGCAGAGGACAATGATGGAAGCCGTCCTGCAGCTTCTAAAGTAAAAGGCAAGGACAGGAAAAGAAGGTGCAGACGGTCCGAAGTACTGCGCATGCGCAAAGCAACAAACTGTCTGTTTCTGGCGTCACTGTCTGATCCTGTTGTTCCACCTGGTCAAAAAACTAGGATGTGACAGATGCTCAGATCAGCTACCAGGTCAGGAAACGGGAGATTTCTATGGTAAACCAAGCGGGCTATACCGACACAACCTGGAGGCAACGCTGAACGGCTCGTTCTTCTCTGACAGGACATAGAGCTCGAAAATAAACGGTAAGAGTCGAATTGTCAGAGAACGCTAACCAGCGTTAGCTAGCTGCCTAGCTTTACCGTTAGCCACTGTGATGCTAGCTGACGTTAGTGTAGTGGTTGTTAGGGCGGAGGAGAGTTACTGCCTAAATCTGAATATATCCAGTAAAATAGACAGCTTTTAATGGATACGTAGGCTTTTCTTTCCACATGAATGTACTGTTAATATAACGGATATGTGTTAAATTGTCTGTCAGCCTCATTTCTATGGTTACTGGTAACAACACCGAGACAGCAGTGTCCGTTACTAGAAGATGCTGATTCACGAATATTATCATTATCATCATTATCTGGATTCATAGAAAAATACACATTTCCTGTTTTATCTCATAATGGTTTGACTTATGTGACTACTTCTTTATCAGTAGATACTAAGCTTTCAGATTGAATGATGTGTTTGCTGAAAGTCTGCAGCGCTGTCATGGATGTCAGATCTCCCTGTCTGATCAGGGAATTATTAAATCTGTAATCATTGGTGGATCAGTCAGCTGACTGTTCAGCAGATCTCATGGCTTCAGCTTTCTTATTTTGATGGATTTTTCAGCTGAATGTGGGATATTGTTCATTAACTTTAATTAGTTTCAGCCTTAATGAGACAAATTTGTTTCTGGGAAATTGGACGTGTCACTCCACCTATATCCTATTCTCTGGTTAAAGATACAATGGTCATATTTGGGGAATCAAACAAGCTGCACAACGAGAGTCTAACAGCCCTAGTGCTCTGCTCCACCCAGCTCTCCGGCTATTAGTCATTATGAAATTACAACAAACTGACCAGTCGAGCAGAAATAATTCTCTCTTTCTCTGATGGGTTTAAAGCACTCAGCTTCAGGACTACCTAACGTAATTACTCATTACGTTTTCCTGTAGTAATAGTCCACAGTGTCCACCCCCAACCCCCTCCCTAAAAAAACACAAAAGATCCTTTTCAGCATTTATAGGTCAGTGGGTTTTTTGTTGGAGGGTCCTGTGTCTGTCATATGAAGGTAGTCTTTATGTTATATTGCAGCAGTTCTTGGGTGAAGGATGTGTTTGCTCCTCTCATCACCGTATTCAGACGGTTTTCATCAGGAAGTAAAGCTTTATTATTAGTTCCTAACCAGAACGTCAGTGCACAGCCTTGCAGTCACATGATTCAGAGCATGACCATGGTTCCAAGTGTGTGGAATGTGTTGGGCCCCAGAGTGAGACTTATACCATGAGCCGGGCAGATACACTGGTCAGTGAAAGTCTATTATGGATAACATAGGAGTATCAGAGTATCTCCAGTAAATAGAGCAGATAGAAACAGGATCACAGTTTATCAAACAGGAAGATGCCGTGAAAAAAATCACAGTGGACTGTTGCTGTGGTTCAGAAATGTTTGAGACAGACTAAGGTGAATCAGGGTCTGCTGCACAACCACAGTGTCCTCTCTACAGCTTATGTTCACAGTTCTGTCCTAAAACAAATGTCCGGTACAATGTGTGAACTCTGAAACGGGCTTTACTGTTCCTGTCATGTCAGTGTAAGGGATCACAGGTCACAGTCGATTTGGCAGGAAAAAAGTTTGTCTAAAGCAAATAAAGGCGTCTGTCAGAATTATCAGTGTCCCACAGTTACAGTGTTTTTGAAGACGTTACTACTCTGCAGCTCAGCAAGAAAACATCTAGTCTAGCAGTACTCACATTCAACATTGTTGAAAATTAAACTATTAAAGGTTAATTCACGCAATACGTTCGGGTTTGAAAATCAGCTGTTAACCTCTCAGTAAACTAATGTGCTGCTCAGAAAATCACACCGAAGCATCTGAGAAGCAGTGTGTGGTTCTACACGATGTAATGATAGTCAGACAGTTTGCAGACTCTGTATGAGAAACCGCTTCTGTGGCCTGGAGCTGGATCTGCATCACCTGCTGATGATTACACAAACCAACAGCCTGTTTCAGTGTCCACAGAGGAACGTGACAGAGAAAACACTGATGCCTGTCGTCTCTTGCAGGTTTGTGTCGTGCAGCTGAGAGGAGCGCAGCAGGATGAGTGGGGCGGCTCTGGGGATCGAGATTGTGGTGGTGTTTTTCCTGGCACTGTTCCTGCTGCACCGGTATGGAGACTTCAAGAAGCAGCAGCGCATGGTGTTGTTTGGCACGCTGCTGGCCTGGTACCTGTGTTTCCTCATCGTTTTCATCTTACCTCTGGACGTCAGCTCGGTCAGTACTGAGCAAAGGCAGGAGTTAAATTCAAATTTAAACACAAAATGCTAAGCTGTGTGTGTGTTTTCACCTTGCAGACCATCTACAGGCAGTGTGAGATGGATCACAAGATTCACATGGTCACTGTCAGCCCGTCTAATCACTCAACAGCTAACACATCTGTCCCTCCCAGTAAAGGGTAACAGCCATTTGTTTTTGTAGATTTTGAGCATTCATAAATGTAGATTTAGGTCAGTACAGATGTCACACTGTTAGTTGACTGCTTCCTCCTTCATTTAGTCTAAAACAGGTGCCGTAAAACCAGCTGAACGTGCCGCTCCGGTTTGGTTTTGCAGGTTAAACTCTGTTAACTAGAAGCGTTTCAGTGTGGTGCTAAAACTAAAGGAAACCAGAGACGCGTGTTTACGATGTTGACATTAAGAAACACTTTAAGGAAGTTGATCAGTCGACGTCATAAGAGTTGTCGGTTCACGTCAGCGCTGTGTAACCGGTGTTTTTACACATCATCGACCGACTGAGACGCTGTCTGTAGAAGAGAAGGTGATCGAGATAAACATGGCATGAAATGAAGGTTGTCTACTTCAAATAAAGCACAGAGGTGATGGGCACTGAAGTTATTTGCCACATCATGGTGTCAGGCAAGCAGCCTTCATACAACCACAAACCAATCTGTCTAAAAAACGTCTTTGCTTTTACATTAATGTGAGTCCAAGCTGCCTCTTGTTCTGTATTCAGGCTTAGGAGTGCAGCCTCTGCCTGTTAATAATCTATCTTTGTACTGTCTCACTGCTTCTTCCTCGTAGCGCACCAAAGCCATGCTACATGCCGTGGAGCTACATCCCTGAACACATCATGCCCGTGTTCTGGAGAGTGGTGTACTGGACGTCCCAGTGTCTCACGTGGTCAGTATGTCTCTGCAACACCAAACATCAGCATCAGCTGTTTGTCAGTGTCTTTCCGACCATAAGGACCGCGATGCAGTTATTTTAATGGGTGTGTTCTCAGGCTGCTGCTGCCCTTCATGCAGTCATACGCTCGCTCCGGAGGCTTCTCCATCACTGGCAAAATTAAAACAGCCCTGATAGAGAATGCCATATATTACGGGACCTACCTGCTCATCTTTGGCTCTCTGCTGATTTACGTGGCTGTTCATCCTGAGTGGCACCTCTCGTGGTGAGTGGGTGAAGCTGAAACGTTAAATTAAAGTTTCTAATTTCACATTATTTTCACGTATAATATTATAGATATACACAACATAAGACTTCAAACTAATAATTTTTAGTTTGTGTTGAAGTCATTCAACCACTTGATGCCAGTTTGATAATATCCAGCGTCATCCGTGCAATAATAATAAAAGTGAGAAACCTTCTGACCCGTTGTCTCAGGTACGAGCTGCAGACCATCGGGATCACTGCCGCCAACACCTGGGGTCTGTTCCTGCTGGTGCTGCTGCTCGGCTACGGTCTGGTGGAAATCCCTCGCTCCTACTGGAACGCTTCACGTCACGGACACTTGCTCATCAAGACGTACTTCAAGGCGTCCAAACTCATGACCGAGAAGGCAGACGCAGAGGAGAACCTGGAGGACGTCATGGAGGTGGGCATCAGGCTGCAGGCCTCCCTGTGATTCGTAGTTTAACGTGACAGTGTTTCATGAGTGTGTTCTGCTGCAGGACGTGAGAAAAGTCAGTGAATCGATCAAGTACAACCATCCACTGAGGAAGTACATCGATACGATTCTCAGAAAGGTAAGTGGACCCAGCTCCAGCATCAGCGCTCAGCCTCAGGATGTTTGTATCCGCATTAAAGTGACTGTTCCTGTCAGTGCCCGGTGGACTACCAAGAGAAGATGGGCAGGAACATGGACGACTACGAGGACTTTGACGACAAACAGAACACTTACCCCAGCGAGAAGAGTCTGGTGAAGCTTCATAAACAGGTGAGATGACGACATCAGATTTCTACTGAAGCTGTTCTGCAGTTTGTTTTATAGCAGATTCATTATTTACCTGATACAATGCTGTGAAAAAGCTCCGAACTGAACCAACCAGGTTTTACGACTGATGACTGAGGGAAGTGAATAAAATAATGATGGCTCCATGTTTCATTTTAAAACCACTGTGCTGCTGTGCAGAGCCTTCATGATGAAACTATCCAGGCGTCTTTTCACTTTCATAAAAAAACAAAGAAAAAGATTTAAACCACATGTTCTCTTCTGTGTGCAGGTCATCTACGCAGTTCAGAGACATAACAGGACCCAGGTTCAGTGGCAGATCCTGCTGCAGGAGGCCATCCACCTGGAGGATGTAGCCAAGAATGAGAATAGTTTAACCCACCAGTTTGTCCACAGCTTCCCGTCGTCTGAGCCGTCCGGCTGGTTCAGCAGATACGTCTACACGCCGACAGTAGGTGGGTCTGAGCATCAACAGTTCCAACACGTCTTCCTACTCGTGCTGCAGCAGCTGCATTAGAGGTGCCTGGAGGTAACGTGTGTGTGGTCCTGCAGAGTGGTACTGGGAGTGTCTCCTGAAGCGCTGGTTCTACCGGCTGCTGTCTGTGGTCCTGACTCTGTTCAGCGTGGCAGTGGTCTGGTCTGAGTGCACTTTCTTCAGCACCCGACCCGTCCTCTCTCTGTTCGCCGTGTTCATCCAGCTGGCGGAGAGAGACTACAACTACCTGTACATAGAGGTGAGAACAGTCACTGCCGGTCTTTGTTTCTGAACTGAGAGTGGAACCACCAGTAACTTCTCTGGCGTCCTGTTCCAACACATAAACCGCTGTTTTTAGATTTGATTCCGGTAGGTTTCCAGTCTTTACGCTAAGCTAAGCGCTGCAGGCTCCATCTTCATATTTACTGCACAGACATGTGTTTAAGTCTGAATCTTACTTCTATTACTAGTTGTTTGAATCCAGTTTGATGTCAGATTGACTTAAACCCTCAGCTGTGACTAACAGGTGGTTGATGTCCCGTTTCCCTGCCAGATGGCGTGCTTCATCACCATCTTCTTTCTGTGTACCTGCGTTTACTCCACTGTGTTTCGCATCCGGGTCTTTAACTACTACTACCTGGCCTCCCATCACCAGACCGACGCTTACAGCCTCCAGTTCAGCGGCATGTAGGTGTCAGGAACAGCTGAAGGACTTGTCAATGTTTTCAGGATGAAATCGACATGAAACCCAGCAGATTAGTGGGGATAACATCCCTGATGCAGATGTGATATTTATCCTGCAGGTTGTTCTGCCGTTTAACCCCCCCGCTGTGTCTCAACTTTCTGGGTCTGATCCACATGGACTCCGCCATCTCTCACCAGAAGAAGCAGCAGACTGCCTACACCTCTGTAAAGCACCTTCAGTAACTTATGACTCACTGATCCTGATGCGTCCTGCGTCAACTCCTGCTTTTGTGACTTGCTTCTGTTTTCAGATCATGGGATCGATGCGTGTCCTCTCCTTCATTGCTAACGGCTTCTACATCTACTACCCCATGCTGATCGTCATCCTCTGCATCGCCACCTACTTCAGGTGAGACACGGTGGCAGCTCTGTGTGAGAAATCGCGTTGGAATAACCTTTCATCCACTAATGATCAGCGCTCTGAGCATCAAAATGTCTCACAGGGCAGTGAATAGGACCTGTAACCGCTCTGTTCTTCAGTTTAGGGACTCGCTGTCTGAATCTTTTGGGCTTCCAGCAGTTCGTGGGTGACAGTGAAATGACCTCAGACCTGATCGACGAGGGAAAGGAGCTGATCCGACGGGGTAAAACTCACGCTAGGAGGAACACGTTCAGCTGTGCTGGTAAACGGTTAATAAACTTTTTCCTTTTTACAGAGAAAAGGAAGCGGCAGAGGGTTGAAGACGGGGAGAACAGACGGAGAGTGAGTCACATTGATCCTTCTTCCAAGTTTTAAAGTGTAACTGAGCTGAAAACACACTCACTTCCTGAACTTACTTACTTATCTTCTTTAGTGCCAGTAGTTTATATATTTCCATAAAAACTATTACTTAGACATTTGATGCCCAGTCACAGAGCAGTGAGCAATACAACACAACTCCAAAATAAAAATGCAATTATTAAAATATAGAGAAAGTAAAATGCATCAGAGTCTCAGGCAGTGATGAATTATCTCCAGCTCTGTTTTAGCCTGTAGTTGTGGTTCTGCGGCACATTTCCTGTCCACGGCCGGCTGGTAGAGTGGAGCATTTCATATCACACCATCACGTATGCGCTGTGTGTTGCAGGAGTGGAAGGAGCGTTACGGGAACCCGAGAGAAGACTACGCCGCAAGGAACAGGAGCAGTCACGAGATGAAGGAGACCAGTTACTCAGACACTGTGAACTCCAGCAACAACAGACGTGAGTCGATCGACAACGCTTCTCCAAAGTTCACAGGTTTAACATGATGCAGCGAATGAACGTTTTTTACCAGTGAGTTGATGCTTTCTGTTGAACAGAGGCTAAGTATTCTCGTTCGGGGGGTCGAGCAGAGAGGGACTGCATCGAGCTGCTGCAGGACGCTGAACCTTTAGACTTCAACGCTGACACTCTGACAGACGACTCTCTGGACTCAGAACCTGGCAGGTAACCAGAACGTCTTCGTCTTCTCTGATAAATGCAGTGAGCGTTTCATTACGTTCAGACCTGTGTGTGCTAGCTTCACTTCTGGATTTTGTCCCGCAGACATTCGGGAGGACGGTATCTGTCCATGTCGTCATCCCGGAGCCGAATATTCGACGACGTCTAACTGGGAGGAGAAACGAGAAGGAGCCAGAAACTGGAACGCATACAAACATCACTGTCTGCACATCCACCTGAATGTACCACATGACCTCCATCCCACAGCACACCGGCTGTTTCCCCGTATCCCAGCATGCTCGGGTCACGCGTGTCAGCGAAGCTCCGTCACCTGGAAGCATTTGTGTACTACAGCAGTCTTCGTGTTTGGCTCAGCTGCAGGTCACTGAAGGATCATTACATTACACAAACCCTGTCACGTGAATGACAACTCTTACAGATCTTCGTATTCAGATCAGATTCCTCTGCTGCATTTCCTGTTTGAGCTGCATGTCGTGATGGCTCCAGAACCGAGCGTGCACGTGAGTCTGCAGCAGCTGCATGTCTGACACGAGAGCTCTCATAAAGGTATCTTTTATTTATGTTTTTGTTTATTGAACTGTGTCGTGACAGGTCTGAAATGTTTTCAGAAGCATATGAAATGAATTCACAGCTTCAGAGTTTGACTTGAGTTAAATTGTAGATGTGTACTCTGAACATGGTCAGGACCTTACGAGTCTTCAAACACACACCGCACTGTTTAAACATGAGATGGTTTCAGATGTGCCATTTGTGACCACGGTCATAGACGCTTAGTGAGCGCGGCAGATCTTTTATTTACCCACTAATTCAGCTGGCGATACACATTTTACAAAAAGAAGCAGAAGAGAAGTGACCTTTAAAGGACCACACCTGTGTTTTAGTGTGTCTCAATCCATTTATTATTAAAAGCTTTTCGATTTCAGGGCTGAGATTGTGTTCTTTTTACTTAGCTCTGGATGTTGCCATTTATTTTACCACGGGATGAAATTCAATTCCAAACTTAATGAACATCTCCACTGTACATAACAGAACCAGTTAACACAGTAAAATAATCTAGTATTTTTTTATTTAGTTTGTTCATATGAAAATATAAAGAGACAATAACGAGTGTCGACTGAGTGTCAGTGACTGTGTCTGGCAGATGTAGAAAAAGGAAATTACTTTATCTATTTTATAACATGATCGTGATTTTAACACAGAGATTCATCATAGCCAATAATTCACAGCAAACATCAACTGTAAAGATCAGTGAGGAACCCCCCCACTGACAGATGATGTACAGACTGTTCTACTGCCCCCAAGTGGCCAAACACGTTTATTGAAAAAGTTAAAGTTTCACATTAATGTTACTGTGATATTAGTATAAAACAGAGCAGGGGTTGTGATAAATTGGTTAAAACACGTAGAAACACAGGTGTGGTTCCCTGACTGTCGTTAGCATTTAGCGTTTGCTCGGGGTGGATGCAGAGATCCTGCTGGCAGGTTCAGCTGTCAGAAAATAATTTCATGATCATGTTTGTCTCTTCATCATCGGTGATGCTCCTCTGTACATATGTATGATGTCATTTTGTTTTCTGTGAGTTACGATGACGTAGACAAAGACGTGACTTGGGTATATATATATTTGAGCCTGTTAACTCTTTTTCAGCCTCACTGTATCTTCACTCTGTGGGGGGGGGGGGGGGGGGGGGGGGGGGGGGGGGG
>JAUMHF010000004.1:287216-310229 GCA_032359275.1 Microctenopoma steveboyesi | reverse complement strand
CTCCTGACTGTTTATCAGACACTCTGGTTCCGTCCTCCTCATGACTGTTTATCACGTTAAATCACAGAACACCCGTCGGAACATACTTGTGTCACACAGCACCATGTCGCATTAGTCCGCTACTGTTTTATGTTCTAACGAAATAAATTAAAGTCTACACATAGTTTAATGGCCTCAAATAATGCGATTCACAGCGTTTGGACCTGAGTTGGTCCCGTTTCGCGTTCTTACTGCAGGGATCGGCATTTGGCGCAGACTCATGTAGACCGACACCACTAATTTTTAGAGGTCTCTCTGTTATCCCGGATTGTTCCCGCTGTCTGCAGATAATTAAAAAGTGGTACTTGTACTTGTAGTGAAGTACTTTTAAATTAAGTTGTGTGTGTGTGTGTGTGTAGATGGTGGACTGGAGGAGCTGGTGGAGGAGCTGAACAGTGGGAAGGTGATGTACGCTTTCTGTCGAGTCCAGGACCCCAACTCCAGTCTGCCCAAATATGTCCTGATAAACTGGGTGAGGAACACACTCTCGCAGGTTAAAGCTCATTTAAGGTGCGTGCACGTGTGTGTGAATGTGTGTCTCAATGTTCACACACAACAGACTGGCGAAGGTGTGAAGGACTTCAGAAAAGGGCAATGTGCGAACCACGTGAGCAGGATGGCCCGTTTCCTAAAGGTGAGTCAGCCTCAGACACACCACGGTACCACTGGGGCCGTGGAGACTCTCCGTCCCCACACACCTAGACTTCTCCTGTCTGTGGTGCATTTCTTACTGAAACCTGAAACATGCCCACAGGGAGCCCACGTGACCATCAACGCCCGGGCAGAAGACGATGTGGAACCAGAGACCATCCTGGACAAAGTGGCCAAAGCATCTGGAGCCAACTTTAATTTCTGCAAACCAACAGGATACAGGGACGCCCCGAGTGGACGGGTGGTGAGGGGACACTCAAAGCGACGTGCAGCTGCAGGAACCAAACTCTAACCCACACCTCACCTTCTGCTGGGTTCTGTCTCCTCAGGGTTCTGTGTACCGTAAAGTCAACGCTGTGGAGGAAATCCAGCAAACCAACAAAGACGACTTCTGGGTCCAAACTCAGGTTTCTGCTCATTTCTTCTCGTGCAGCTCGACGTCTGTTAGTTCAACTTTAAACAGCTCGCTCTCTTCCTCAGAGGGACGAAGAGCTGCGCCGACGCGAGGAGAAGAAACGAGCCGAGCTGGAGAGACAGAAGCTGGAGAAGGAGAGGCAGGAGATGGAGGAGAAGCAGGCGAAGGAGCGGGAGAGGAAAGCAAAGGAGCAGCAGTGAGTGACACACACACACACACACACACACAGCCGTTACCTGCTGGTGCTCACTCTGTAGGATTCAGGTCTATGTCATTGAATTAAATGACTCTAAGCTCTGGGGATGTGTCGTATCTTTTTCATCGTGTTTCACACTTATTTCAGAATATAAATAAAAATAAATGATAGAATTATCCAGGAGAAAACATTTAAAAATGAATGTCAGCAGATAATATCCTGAATATGTTTCTGTTTGTGACAGGGTTTCTCAGAAGCAGCGGGAAGAAGAGGAGGAACGAGCGAAGGAGGAACGAGCGAAGGAGGAACGAGCGAAGGAGGAACGAGCGAAGGAGGAACGAGCGAAGGAGCAACAGCTACAGGTGAAACATTCCTTAGATTATTAAAACTGTTCTCGCTGTGTGTGAATCTGAGGCTTGTCTTCTTTTAAATGAAACCGTATATGAATGTGGCCATTTCTGCTAAATGTATTCAGATTTTCATGTTAAAAGTGCAGCTGCATGTTGTAATGACTCCCAGCTGCTCTGATCACATGATGTAGAGCCAGCAGCCCAAAGAACACCTGCAGAGAGGCATCAGCTCTGCTGCATCAGTGCAGAAAGCCAACGTGAGTGTGAACCATTCACCATGAATATGCTGCCCGGGTCAATTTGTCTTCAGAGAAATGCTTCTCCCCTTCACAGGAGGCTAAAGCTCTTATTTCTCAGAGATCATTTAATCCCAGAGACGTTTTCAAACAGAGGGAGCAGAGCTTTGAAGCCAACCAGACTCCTGCAGCGTCGAGGCCAGGTGAGCACCACGAACATGGACAAACACCAAGTCACTGATTTCATGCTGTCACTCACTTTCACCTGTTGCCCCTCAGGGAAGCTGCAGAGTCCGTTTGTGTCCCAGAAATCCTTTGAGAGAGAGTCTCCGGCGCAGCCTCAGTCTCCAGCTGCTGCAGCCCCGGTCTCCTGGAGGTCCCACCTGCCTCCTGCCTCTCCTGGCTCACCTGTATCACCTTCATTTGCTGCAGCTGTCTCCCAGAAACCAGCAGAGACAGATGTCCAGCCTGCAGGTCAGACCCTCTGTGGTTTCTCTCCACCTTCCCTTATAACGTTCTGACAGCAGCTCTGCACCAGACACGCCTGCATTTCTGTCCTTGCTTTGATGATGCTTCTTTGGATGCAGCAGAAGACTTTAAGTGACAGTATTCATCTTTCTCCTCGGCCTTTCTTCCTCTGATGGTTCTTACTATATATTAATGGTGTAAAATCTAAAGTATTTGCATGTTTGGCACAGAAATATCAAACGCGTCCGCTGATAGCTGTAAATACCACAGACCTGATCCAAAACGTCAGAATTATGACTTATGACTTTCACTCACTGTCTCTCAGGGAAGCTGCAGAGTCCGTTTGTGTCCCAGAAATCCTTTGAGAGAGAGTCTCTGGAGCGGCCTCCGTCTCCAGCTGCTGCAGCCCCGGTCTCCTGGAGGTCCCACCTGTCTCCGGACACTACACCCGCAGAGACAACGTTCTCACCAGCGCAGGCTGCAGGTCAGACACACACAAACTGTCTGCTGCAGGATGATAAACACCACTTCTTGTTCCATTATCTTCTGTGATTCTGAACCAGTTTTTGTTGCTAAATTAGCGAGAGGACGCTGCAGCCAGTTAAATAAATCCTTCACAAACTACGTCAGTTTCCCTCTGAGGCAGGTTTATTAGCTGCGTGAATGTATATTAATGACAGCAGAATCGACAACAGGTGCTTCGTCAGGACAAACAAACACCCTCACATTAAACTACAGTTACCACCAACCAGTCAAGTCGCTGTGTACGTGCATCTAATCAGTCCCTCCATCAGACAAAACGGTTAAAGAACATAACCGATGCGGAACAAGTGGGTTTAGAGAGGAAATAGAAACAAAAAGAGACAAAGACAAAAGTTTCAAAAGCTCAAAACACACAATGTGATCAGATATAGATGCAGGACGACCAGAGCTACTCGTTTCACCGGGGACCTGTGGTCTCAGCACCTGTTCACCCCTTTGTGTTGTTCACCCTCACAGAGGAGGACGAGTGGTCGGATGAGTTCGACAACGCAGATGAAGGAGCTGCAGGTAGGAGTCGCGTGTGTGTGTGTGTGTGTGTGTGTGTGTGTGTGTGTGTGTGTGTGTGTGTGTTTGGTCAGACAGAAGTGTAGCATTAGCACTTGTACTCTGAAGGATGTGAGCATTCGAAGTCTAGGACTGAGTGGTGACCTGTACACGAGCACCTCCTCCTGTAGTTCATGTGGATTTTCTTTACTTACAGAGGAAAATCCACATCAGGAGAATCTGTATGATTCACCAAGACCAGCCCGAACCGAAGAGGACCTGTATACCAATGTTCCCACAGTAAGTTTGTGCTCTTTCACGACTCAGACGAGTCCGGCTGCCACCGCTCAGCTTCCAGGTGTGATTTTATTTTTCTGATTTAAGGCAGGAGTTACCAATGGAGAGAACATCTGTGCCGTGGCTCTGTACGACTACCAGGCTGGTATGTACACCCTCAAACACAAAGTGTCATGTTTCTGGGACAGAACGTCTTCAGGGTGGAGGCTGTTGTGTGTCACGTCATTATTCTTGGTGTAAATATGGGGATACAACCCAAACCCAAATGTCAAACTGTCCTTGTAATTTGAATACTTATACTTCTCCCCCACAGCGGATGACACTGAGATCTCCTTTGACCCTGATGACGTTATAACTGGGATAGAGATGGTGGATGAGGGCTGGTGGAGGGGCTACGGACCCGACGGACACTACGGCCTGTTCCCTGCAAATTATGTGGAGCTTTATTAAACTGAAAATGCTCTTAATATTAGTAAATATTTATATTTATTATAAATATTTCTTACACGAGCTCATTTGTCTGCCTAAAACATATTCTTTTATATCGCTCAACGCTCATCATTCTAAAAGTGCTTTAAGTGTGTAACTCTTTTTTTGTTTAATAAATCAATTATTGTCATGATTTTATTTTTTATATCTGTTATGATTTTTAAACTAAATGCCAGGGAGGATACAAATATAAATCAAATCAACCATGACAGTTACACATTGTATATTAGAAGATACAAAATAAGTAAATAAAAATAATAATAAAAAATAAATAACCATGCAGGAAGGGGTACAAATTTTTATTATTCGGGGGCAGAGGTCTCAATTAATAATATTATATTTGTCTATTGTGATGTGAGTTTAAGTCACTTTATTTGTATCTGTTTTTTATAAGAAGCTCTGCATATCATTCCAAAACAGTCTAGAATATACACAGTTATAAATATCTTAGAATCAATGGCTCACTTCAAAAACCAGCTGACGTCATATACTTGCGACCAGTGAAGAAATGGCTGCAAAGCTACTGCTCTGCCCATCCTGTGGTGCCCACTACAAACTGGTGCACCACGAGCTCCCCCATTAACATCTGCACAGTTTCAGTGTGTCGTTAAAATATTCCTGCAGAACGAGCTGAAGCAGAATCAGACGGAATCTTCAGGAATGTTTTTGGCTCCGTCTACTTCCTGGTCTACTTCCTGAGTCTTTGTCTGATTCTTCTTTGTCTCGTTGTGCCTCAGTACTTGATCGACCTTCTGACCTCACCAGTCTTCACACGTTACATTCAGAGGGATCAGACGCGGTTCGGGACACAACAGTTTTCTTGAGGACATTTCCATTCAGCAGCAGTTTACTTTGACACATGTACGACACTGTACGATCCAACAATAAACTTTTTGAACTGTTCTTTGTGGATTTATTTGACTCAAACCTGATACTGAAATTGTTTTTCTTTATTGTGATACCATAATTATGTTGACCATTTATGTAGATAGCTTATGTTAGGGTTAGTGGGTTTTTATAGGTGCTGCTCTATCCATTTCTTTTTCAGTGCATTATTAGGAATTAAGTCCAGGAAATTTAAACCCACATCATGTGAGTTCATCACTACAGACCCTAAATGATTTACTAAATAATTCTATTTTAACTTAATTTAAAAAGTTATTTAAGATTATCATTGATTATAGTAAACTCTTTCCAAATTGACTTGATGTATACAACAAGTAAACCAAAGAAGATTATGTGATGACAAAACAAACCGAGGACACAAAAAACTTACTCAAATAATTTAAAAATGTCTTATTTTAAAAAGATTTTACTGATTCAATACAACTTCTATTTTTGTTTTCTCAGTGAGCTATTATCAATCATAGTTGGTGAGTTTTGTGTTTGTTCAAACTCGGAATGCTGCACTTTCAAACGTGCAAATCGTGCGACAGTATAATAACAGACGTCATCAACGCGCGACCACATTCTGCTGACAGCAAAGAAGGAGAAATGGCTGCAAGGTTACTGTTCCGCTCCGCGGTTAGAGCCGCTAAGACCTGCCGGGCTGCCCCGGTGCCTGCTCTGAGCCGCGGCATGGCGGCTGGAGGTGAGAATGAAACTAAATGTGTAATATGAACCTCGGAAATCGGGTTAGGAATGTTTTTACTTGTGTGAATTTGACCGCGGCGAAAACCTCAGCACGCTAACAAGCCGTTTAGCATTAGCAGTCCCGAGAGGTCAAACGTAATTCTCTAGGATGTAATAAACATTACAGCATCAGCAGAAACTCGTTTTGTTCAATTGTATTTCTGGCTGTGTTAAATAGTGCCCAGTACATGAAACTAGACGCGGTTCCCAATTTCATTTCATTTAGTTTAGTTTCATTTACATTGACCAGAACACAGAACGTTAGCTAGTTAGCTAATAAGCCCAGAAATGAAAATTCGCAATACACAGTATTGTTGTAATTGGTTTTAAAGTAGTAAAATTACCATTTACCTCGATGAAATGGTAAAACAAGTAATCTACGTTTGTTTTATGGTCTCATCATTAGGAAAAGATGAACCAAACACTCAGGCTTGAACTACTGCGAGTGAAATTGTGGCAGCTAGGAGCATAAAAATGAATCCATACTTATGGATTTATAACTAATGCAGAATTAAAAGTCCAGACTGGGACCTGGTGTTTCACTACCAGGCAGCATGGAAACACGCGTTTACCAGAGTGTAACCTGGACATTTCCACAAACGTATATATGAAAGGAAAGAACAGTAAATACTTGCTTTAACAGTTTGTGGGGACGTATACATGTCTGGCCACTGTTCACTGGATCAGAAGAACATTACACCCAGCTTTGTTTGTTTGGTGAAAAATGAATGTGACCCCTCGGCTCTGTGTTTTCAGGAATTCCCACTGATGAGGAGCAGGCCACAGGACTGGAGAAGATCGTCATGAACGCCGCAAAGGAGGGAAAGGTGTGTGCTGTGTTTTGTTTTTTAGAATAATTATTATCCCTTTTAGAAAACATTTGCTGGTCTTCATGGGGTTCCCGCCTCCAAACAGACACAAATATCAAGACTCAAGAAGCATTTATTGTCATTATGCAATACACATAATGAAATTAGTTTGGTGGCTCCTGGCTTTGGAAAGGAAAACACATGCACACAAAACAAAAAAGGAATAAATAGAAATAAGGCAGTTCTGCATTAAGAGGATCCTCTAAAAATAACTAAATCGAATGAATATATATTTCACTGGGATATGGCAGAAACCCGGACAGTTGTTGCTGTAGACACCTGGCAGTTCACCTTCAAGTTTTATAAACAGACCAGTCAAAGCCAGGACTCCAAATAACACAAATTCATTATTAACGTCTTACATGACCAACAAAGCACCAAGAAGTTCAGTTTTCTTTCTACAGCCTTTTTTTCTTATATGTTCAAAATGAATATTAACATACAGTTGGTTTACTTCACATATAGATTTTGATAGATTTCAGAGTAAAAATAAGATAATTCATGAGCATTTATTACAATTTAAGATTTATTATGAAGCTGATTGAAAATTAATATTTTATCCTTTGTTATTGGATGATTTTTTGTTATGTGACAACTTGATTATTTGAGTAATTGAATAAACTGGATAATGACCATAAAGGGCTGAAGAAAGAGGCGAGTCAGTAAATCTGACCTGACTCGTTTTCCTCAGGATCCCTACAGCATACTGAAGCCGAAGGCGTACGCTGGTACCAAGGCCGACCCCCACATTGTTCCCTCCATCAATAACAAGAGGATCGTGGGATGTATCTGTAAGTACTAAACATTATCTGGCTTTTTACATCTGGTTCAGAACCTGGACTACGAGTAGTGTTTGTTGACGTGTTCTGGTGAAGCTGGGTCTGAGTGTTTCTGCAGTGTGTTCTCAGTCTGGGTGAAATGTGACGCTGCTGCAGACACAGTTGTCATGACCAACACCTACAATTCCAGTAAAGATTGGACTTAAATGATGAGTAATCTGTGACTTGTTAAGAGAGAATATTTTAGTGTTTTCACTCATCAGCTGAATCCTACTCAGAGAAAATGAGTAATTAATCAATTAACCTGAAGCAGTTTCATGATGTTAAAAGATTCAGAGAGAAAGGTCACAATGAAAACTGCTGTTAAATGTTCAAGACCTGCTGCAAAGATGAGCTCAGAAGTACTTTACAAAACATTTTCTCCTGCTGCTTCCATTATGAAACTAAACACGAGTTCTCTGAGCCCAAGCTTGTGTCCGACAGACTGAGCGACTGTGGAAATGTGTTCTGTGGTCAGTCCACGTTTTGTTGTTCTTATGGAAAGTGGACACTGTGTTCTGAAGAACGACCGTCCACACTGCTGTTGGCAAACAGTGCACCTGTGATAGTACCGGCGTTCTTCAGTGTCCACAGCATCGATGAGCTGTGTGTGTGTGTGTGTGTGTGTGTCCTCGTTCAGCATCCGACCTGCCTCTGAACTTGGTGGTTAAAACTGATTCTGTGAAGTCACTCTGGCGATGACTGCCTCTCACCTGCTCCGTGTTTCCTGTCTGCAGGTGAAGAAGACAACACTGCTGTGATTTGGTTCTGGCTTCATGAGGGCGAAGCCCAGCGCTGCCCATCCTGTGGTGCCCACTACAAACTGGTGCACCACGAGCTCCCCCATTAACATCTGCACAGTTTCAGTGTGTCGTTAAAATATTCCTGCAGAACGAGCTGAAGCAGAATCAGACGGAATCTTCAGGAATGTTTTTGGCTCCGTCTACTTCCTGGTCTACTTCCTGAGTCTTTGTCTGATTCTTCTTTGTCTCGTTGTGCCTCAGTACTTGATCGACCTTCTGACCTCACCAGTCTTCACACGTTACATTCAGAGGGATCAGACGCGGTTCGGGACACAACAGTTTTCTTGAGGACATTTCCATTCAGCAGCAGTTTACTTTGACACATGTCCTTGTTTCTCTCTTTATTGAACCAATAAAATCCTCAACTTATGCCTTTCTCCTCTCAGTCTGTTTTGTTTTTGCTGCACGCTCCCTCCCAGCAGTGTTTAGTACATTTACTCAAGTGCTGTACTGTAGAATTGTGAGGTACTGGTACTGGTCCAAGCTGCTGTTCCGTTTACCACCTGTTCAGTCCGCACATCAACGTGCCGGTAATATAGATCAGTCTGCGCTAGAAGCATCAAACTAGTTGAGCTCCTGCTGCTGACAAACTAAATACGCAGGTGTTTGTCCCGATAGCGCAGCGCTAACAGCAGACGTACGTCTTTATGTTCAGGGGAATTCATGAAGAAAGAGCTAAAAACGGACTTTTATACTGAAAAAAACCTTGTTTCTCTTCATCTTTCATGACAGCTCAGTGTGTAGAGCCGTCGTCCCACCAGGTCACATGTCGGGTGTCCCGGGACAAGACCCCGAAACCCTCAATCTTTAGTAAAAAGACAGGAAATATTTCTTAATAAACAAACTCTGAAGCACTTTACTGTGACCATAAAACACTTCAGCCTTTATTAGTTGATTATAGTCATGGTTATTACTTAGTAACTAAAGTAGTGAAAGTAACTAAGATATAACTCGGTGAACTAATAATCAGTAAAACCATTCTCTTAAAAACCGCCAGATGGAGACAAACTCCACCTGTGACTGAGACACCAGCGTCACATTCCCCATCATTCTCTGTTAAACATAAAGAACCCAGCGGAGCCCGACACCGAACCGGAACCGGAGCCTCCTGTCTCTCTCGCTCTATTTGGGCCGCGCTGAAACGCGCAGGTCTCGGTGAGGACTTGTTGAGATGATGCTGGAGCTGGAGGCTTGTGCAGCATCAGCATCTTCTCCGCTCACATCCACAGAGTGAGTCAACATGGCCGCGGAGCCTCCAGCCCTGCAGCACCACTGACCCGCGGAAGGTAACACACACACACGCACATCCACGCAAACACCGCCGCGGGTAGTAACGAATGTGAGGAGGGTGGTGGTGGTGGTGGTGGTGCGTTTATTTGCCCCGTTTTTCCCTCGAACCTGTTGTTTGGCTTGTTGTTTACTTGATGACATAAATGGACGGGTTTTCTCAGATGGCGTTCATGTCCCGGTTCTCCCGGTCCCGGAGCAGCTCCAGGTCTCCGAACCGAAAAGACTCGGATCGAGTGTCCAACCTGAGCGTGTCCGAGCTGGAGAGGCTCCTGTACACGGGCAAAACCGCCTGTAACCACGCAGACGAAGTGTGGCCGCGGCTCTACATCGGAGACCAGTGAGTGTGTGTTTACCTTCTGGCCCATAGAACCGAGCCCTCACGATCAGCTGTTTGCGAGGCAGCGGAACCATCTGAAGGTTTTAGTCAACAGGTTACACGCTGCGCTCGGAGCTCTGCTGTGTGTGTGTGTGTGTGTGTGTGTGTGTGTTTTATGACATGTAACATGACCCCCACCCCACACGCACGAGCCCAGCAGCTCTCTGACTGACTAGATGCAACAGGAAGCACTGAGCTGCAGAGGTTTGTGGGAACCTGCAGGTAGGACGAACAGTCCCGCTCCAGTCCTGGACGTCCACCTGTGAGAAGGGTTCCCAGCAGGGCGGGGTGACGGGTGGTGCTGCAGCGCTGTAAACACCACCTCCTCTGTCTGCAGAGACATGGCGTCAGATCGCCGCGAGCTGGCCAGACTGGGCATCACACACATCCTCAACTGCGCGCAGAGCAAGTGGCGCGGTGGCGCGGAGTATTACGCGGGGATGAACATCACCTACCACGGCATCGAGGCGCACGACTCCCCCACCTTCGACATGAGCGTCAACTTCTATCCTGCCGCCGAGTTCATCCACAAAGCCCTCACGGGTGGAGGTCAGTGTGGAGCAGCGAGACGCGCGTTCTGCTCATGACTGATTCATTATGGTTTTTAACTCATTCATTTATTGTCTCTATCAAAATGTAGTGCGGCTTCTCTTTATCCCTTCATATTTATGAAATGACTAAAACACAATAATCACATTGATAATACACAAGTTTCTGTTTCAAAATGTGAAAGGAAAATACATTCATCTGTTTCCACATTTATTCATTTCTCTAGTTTCACTCCGGTTTGGTTTAGCTTTGTCCTGTGTTTTTACCACTCTCATGTTTAGTATTTTGTCCCCTGTATTTCCTCCGTGTGATTTGCATGTGAAACATATGGAGAGCTTCAGATCTGAGATCACATTTCGTGTGTAGGGAAGGTGCTGGTCCACTGCACTGTGGGAGTGAGCCGCTCGGCCACGCTGGTGCTGGCCTACCTGATGATCAGGCAAAATCTGACGCTGGTGGAGGCCATCAAAACGGTGAAGGACCACCGAGGCGTGATCCCCAACCGAGGGTTCCTCCGTCAGCTCAACGGCCTGGACGGCATCCTGAGGGAGAGCCGCAGGACGTCAACGCAGAGCTGAAAACATACAACCGAGGTGGCAGCTGGTGCAGAGGGCGAGATGCGCGCGCATCCAGGAAGTAGAAAACCACCCACAACAACACAAAAAGTTCAAATAACAAGCAGAAAATAGAAAACGTTCACTTCAGATCATTCCAGAGTTATCAGGATCAAACAGGTGAAACAAGTATTAACAGTGGCTCCTGCATCTGATTCATCGTTCAAAGTAAAGTGGAGGCGACAGAACCTCTGAACCAGCAGTCTGTCTGTGTTACTAAGACGACATACAGACTAACGGGTCTGTTGCTGACAGGAGGTCCGACTCACAGGCCTTCAATTAAAACCGTGACAAAGACCCAACAGTGTCTCAGACGCTGATTTACAGTCACTGAGCTGAACCCACCACACCTGGCTCTTATTGTGAAACCTCAGCCCTCAGATAGAAAGCTCTTGCTCAGTGACCCCCCCCCCTGCAGGTCTTCCCTCGACGTACTTCTCTACATTCAGCATCATTAAGTGCCCTGAACAACTCTCACTCTAGTTGTAGCCCAGGTCTAAACCAGCACAGTTATGTAGCCTGATGATCGGTGTCACAGTGTCGTCACTTATTCAGTCATATCTGTGCGAGTCTGTGAGTAGAAACCTTCAGTATCATTCCACTTCTTCTGAGTCTGGTGTATTTCTAATAATCCGTCCTTGACGTTTTCTATCAGATACATTGTGAGTGATCTGAAACTGATGCAGCCGGACACTGGGGGATGGGGGTGCTCCTTGGTAGTAGGTCCAGGTACCAGTGCAGTATCCCCCCCCCCCCACACACACATCTACTGGTCTGGTGTATGACCTCACCTGACGGTGACTGTTAGCCGTCCACAGCAGGACTCTCTGTGACAGTTTAATATTCCAGCACAACGCGTGTTTAGAGTAGACGATTCCACAGATGTGCCGATGCAAAAAGCTACCAACTGCCTGGATACCAGGAGAGTGCACAGATCCGCTCCTCCGCCGTGCTGTTAGGTGATGCTGGTGATTCAAACCAGCTTCTCAAACGTCCTCGTGGGTGTCGTCGTAATGATTTCTTTGTGACTCGTGGTCTCTGTATGTGCTGTGTGAGTCCAGCATGACGAAGGACGGGAGACGTTTAGGGAAATGTAAATAAAAGGTGTAGCTGTACAGTCGTTGAGATTTAGTTGGACATTTTTGGCTTGTGTTTCCTCTCTTGGTGAAAAAACATCTACAATTATCTCAGCTCTGGGGGCTATTAGCTTAGCTTAGCATAAAGACTAGAAGCAGGTGAAACGTTAAGCCTGGTATCTGGAAGCTCATAAGTTCAGCTACCAAATCCTGTAAAACTCATATTTCACTTGGTTATTAAAGATTTTTAATGTTTCCAACTGACTAACTTTTTTCTAAATATTAGGTAATGCTCATACAAATATTTATAGATGCAGTGTAAATAGTAAAGCTAAGCTAAGCTAATCGCCCTCGGATACGTTATGTATGTGCAGATTTTTCTTTCTTCACATTTGGCTGGAAACATTTCCCAAAATGTTAAACTATTTCTTTTTATGTGTTTTTTGCTTTGCACAGTTGGAAAGAAACGTAACACACCTAAAGTATTGTGAGATTGAAAGACGAGTTGTTATTATTTCGTACATCACACGTGGCTCACTTGGCACCGATGGACACGGACGAATAACTTTATGGGTCCAATGGGCACAGACTCCGTGTTCACTGACTTCTAATGACTAAAAAGAGAATAAATGGCCAACGAGAAACACTAAATTACTGTAAAGACACTAATGTATCACAAAGGGACATGAAACAGACACAAAGACACAAAAAGAAAAGTACAGGAACCAAAAACAGACACAAAACACTTAGAAATGACCAAAAGGAGACGACACACAATGACACCGGTGTCTACACAACACAGCAGGGCACAGACAGACATAAAATAACCAAAGACAAGCGTTACCAAAAAGGGACATAAAATAGAGACAAAAATCATCACGAAGATATAAAACGCCAACACACTAAACCCAAAGGAGACCAAAGATGAAAATGACTCAAAACACGACAACAGTGACACAAAAAGATGCTAAATACCCACACAGAGACACGAACAGGACATCATGAGCGCTTTCTCTTTTTATCAGGACGAGTCAGTAAGTAAACAGACACGCGAGCCCGCGTGTGGGTGGGGGGTCTGTGTCCAGGGACCCGGTGTCTCGAGCCAATGAGCCACATCAGACCCACGTCCGGGTCAGAACCTGTTCAGGAGCTCTGAAGTGTCACAGCATCCGGATTGATTTTTTTGAACCATCTGTCCCTGTAAATGGAGGAGGTCGCCGCTCCGACCTTTAGCGTTGCTGTACTGTGTCTGTGTTCTGTGATTGGTTCCGTCTCTGCTCTCGTTGTTTCTTTGACTTGGAAACTTGAATTATTTTTGTATCACTCTCTTTGGAGGAGAAACGGGCAAAGGAGATGTTGATGCCTTAATCAGTGGACTTTGGTTTGTATCGTGAACACTGAGCGTTGATAACTTTGTTTTGATAGATTAATAAAACTTCTCTCAGACTTGTTGTACTGTTGTTATTTGTGTCTCAGCATCGCAGGCGTTTTCCTGCTGCCCCGTGTTTTTATGATCAGTGACCTTTTCTTTTCTTGTGACGTTTTCATTTACGTCTTTTGGTGAATGTTAAACTCTTTGTAGGAGTTGGAGTTTTGTAAAACTAGTTTTTTCACCGTATGAAACGTCTGATGCTGAAACACGTCATTGTGCATCATTTTTAGAGTTTGTGCTTGTTTCAGTCTGGTCTGTGCCCAGAACCCGGGTTCAGTGATGAACCTGTGGACTGAATTACACTGAGCGTTAGAAGAAGAAAAGGAAACCATGTTCTCATTTTCATTTATATTTTATTGGTATTTTGGTAATAAATCTGCGAGGACAGACTGGAAGGTACAAAATATTACACAACGGATGAAGACAGTAGACACATTTGTCAAGGAGAAAGCATGTGTGTTTCTACTGTTGCTGCAGATATGCACATGTCAGGACAAACACGCAGCTCTGTTTGCACTAATTCACTTCACCACAGTCGGCAATGACCACCTTGGCTTTCGGAGAGCCGCTTTTTGTGCCTTGCTTCTCCATCGCCTTGACAACATCGATGCCGTCCACAACGTTGCCAAACACCACGTGCTTGCCGTTGAGCCTGGAGGGGAGGGAGACGATTAGTATGCGAGTCCAACACGTCTGAACACCGCAGCATGAAACAGTGAAGGTATCACAGCTGTGTGCGGGGGGGGGGCTCCTCTGTTCCCACATTCATCATACGTGAAGGTGGAGGCAGCAGCTGCCCCTGTCTGACCTCCGCTCGACCAGCTGACTGCTTCCTGCTCCGCGGTGATGCTCACCAGTCAGTGGAAGCCGTGCAGATGAAGAACTGGGAGCCGTTGGTGTTGGGCCCCGCGTTGGCCATGGACAGCGTTCCTATTCCCGTGTGCTTCAGCTGGAAGTTCTCATCAGGAAACTTCTCCCCGTAGATGGATTTGCCTCCAGTTCCGTTGTGGTTGGTGAAATCTCCACCCTGACAAATGAGCAACAGCAATTATGTTGTGAAGGTTTAAGAGGTTTCAGCTCAGTTCAACCTGAACTTCTTTCACCTGGCACATGAACTTAGGGATGATGCGGTGAAACGTGGAGCCCTTGTAGCCAAAACCTTTCTCTCCGGTGCAAAGAGCGCGGAAGTTTTCTGGGAAATAGAAGCATAGCATCAATACGCAGCATTATTTTCTTTCCCTAATACTGAGATTCTCATCGTGCTGAGTGGTCAAACTCTTTCACATCGATGAACAACCATGAAACAACGTCATTTCGCTCTGTTGTTACTGCGCGTAGGACAGAGTCACAGCGAGTGATGCGTTGTGCAGCTTTTCCTGTTGCCGTCAGCCACGTGTACACACCTGTCAAACACACGCCTCATTGTTCTTCACACCTGTTAGCAGCCGGTAGAAAACCAATTCAGGCTCCTCTGATGCAACGCTCACAGCCTCAACCCACATTTAGAGCAAATTCCCAGCTGGGGAGTAAAGTGGGCTCATAGTTTCCCGGCAGAGCTAGAGCAGCAGCAGCAGCCGCTCTGTGGCTGAGGTGACATGCAGTGAACAATTCCTTCACTTCATCGTACTCACCTGCAGTCTTCGGCACCACGTCAGCACGGAGCTGCAACACACAGATTCACACACAGTGAGTGACGATGCACGCGCGGTGTACAGGGGGCCAAACGTGATACAGGAAATTATTTATTAAAAATAAATAAGTTGCCACATTTAAAAATTTGACATTAACATTTACGTATTTTCCCACACTTATTTATTTATGTAATGATTTATGTCTACATTCTCTTTTTTTAAATATGTATTTTAATGTGTAAATCCATCATATATATAAAAACATTATAACGATAATCATCTTCTACTATTGTCAGAAATGTGTTTCAGGATGATTTTATTTATTGTTCTTTATGTTTTTTGCCTTGTCACCTCGCGGCCTCTGTACTTTGGAAACGTCCCTCACTTAAATTCTGGAAAGTTGAACCTGAAACAGTATTGATTACTAATAATATGATGTACAGCAGTTTCACTTCACTCGTTCTTTGTAACGACGTAATAAATGATCATCTATCACACGGAACCAGAACAGGTTCCGTTCAGCGTCCTCCTGTAGGCTGATCACTGATGGATGCATGAGCTGCATCTCCGGTGATTCTCCAGCCTGACCCGCAGCTGCTGCTGCTGCTGCTGCGGGGCGTTTCCGTGCAGCAGGCACGCGCTGCCGGACGCTGCGTGACTTCTGCGCTCGCTCTCATCCACATTCATGCAGTGAGGATGAGGATGAGGAAGAGCAGCTGCCCCGCAGACCGTGGCGCACTGACGCAGGGGCCCGTTAGAAACCCTAAAGACGCGGATCTCACCTCCATGATGATTCTTCCGGCGCTGGCGCCGTCGACAGTGATGTCAAAGAAGACTCGGGGGGTTCCCATGTTGCGCGGCGCGTTCGTGACGGGACACAAATGCACTTGAATAAATTTGTGGCAACGCGTCAGACACACTCTAGTTATACGGCAGCCAGTAGCCAATCACATCCGGGCTCTCCTGAACGGCTCCAGGCTGCACCAATGGGAACGCAGGTGGGCGGGGTTCGACGTGACGCGCTGTCAGCTGGTTGGATGAAGTCTCCACCGAGTAAATTAAGAAAAATAAAAGAGCTTCAGCGCACAGGTGAGAAAAGTGATTAAAACAGAGCCGGTTCCCGTTAGGAGTAAATATATATATATACATTAATGCAAATATAATACGTTAGTATTCATGAGTCACACTGAGCACAGCTCTTCTGCTTTAAGTACTTCACTGCAAATAACATCAGTTACATCCGGAAAACATTTGTTACTCACTAAACCAGCAGGCACGTGTGTGTATACATATATATAAACACACACACATACCCCAGTCATTTCATTCAGCACCCCCCCCCCCCCCCGTTCTAAGTATGAATTCTTCAGATATGTGGCGACACAAACTCTTTTTGACAAATAAAGTGATTTTTTATTCTGACAACGTAACTGTTGATACAATGATGCTTATGATTAAAAAATAAATAGAAAACAATGGCAATTACAATGCGTTAGAAAATATGTGGAATAGATAAAAAAAAGCTTTTTCAAATTTGCAGATAAATATTCCAAATATAACAATTACTGAGTTGCTCAAATTGAACATGATTTCTTTGAATGCCTGGCTGAGGCGATGTTGGACCACAAAGGAAGATCAGTCATAGAAAAACCGCCAGCTTTAAAAAGTGGTATTAACAATAATTTAAGCTCCATCACTCAGGCTTCATTTTCACACACGTACATCACGTACGTATGAATAAGCTCACATTTCTACAGCTGATCATAATCTTTTAAACATACAGTATGTAGACGGTGTCAGTGATGATCCATTATCTCACTATTAACATTTACATGACCATGATGAAGAGTTCAGGTGGTACACACACGTTCTCTAATGAAAACAGCTGATTACAGTAGACAAACCCGCGTCGTCATGGGTTGTATATGTGGAACAATTAGAAAAACAAAGAGCCTTCGAAGGGCAGAGAATTCCCCGTTCACAGTGTTGAAGGGTGTCGGTGACAGGATGACGTCATGGACTCTAAATGTCTATCGTGCACGTTTACTTACATCCTATTTATACGTCAGCTGATGTTCACAGACACTAAACGTCTTCTCCTGCCAACACTCGTCTCTCTCTCTCCTCTGGACAGACACTCAATCACCTGCGATGCAGTGGTTCCCAAACCCTTGTTTTAAAAGCCAACACCACGACCTGGCCCGTTACAGTGGAACAGAGTCGGACTCGTCCCAGAATCATGTAAACAGATTATTATTGTAGTAACTTCATTATTACAATATTCAGATTTAATTGTCTTATGGTCAATTTAACACAGTCCACATATTATAGATATATACTTATATTCTATACTTATATTTCTGCTTTTTCCAAACTATAGTGCAACACCTTTATTACTTATTACCTTTATTTTTAACCTGATTCTGCTTTTATTTATTGTCTATTGAGACATTGAGAATTTATTGAGAGTAAATTCAGACTGTTCCTTTAATAATGTCATTCATAATAATCAATATGAGAAATATTCCCAAACAAATGCAGTGTGGTTGATTTGAGGGAGGTTTGGGAACCGCCGCCTCCTCCTGAGTGAGAAATCTTCCCGTGACTTGTGCTCTACGTTAGGATGCTGGTCTGCAGAGTCACCGCCTGTTAGATCCTTCACACCTGTGACCGTCTCCTTCCTGCACTGAACGGACTTCAGCGTACAGCAGGTCACTTCAAAATGATAAAGACACTCAATCACACACGCACACACGCACACCAGCAGTGGGTGCTGAAAGAGACGGCGCCGCCCTCGGTCGGCTGCAGCAGAGTTTGGACTGTGAAGGTCAGTTGTTCTCAAACAGAGACAGCAGGTCGTCACTGCTGTTGTTGGGCAGGTCGGGAGGTCCCAGGTAGGACAGCAGCTCGTCCGGGTTGGTGAGCTCAGGAAGAAGCTTTGTGACACACAGAGAGGAGAAGGATGAAGCACCTACACCTCAGAAATATTTCTTCTTCCGACTTCAACACGTGTTTTCATAACCACTCATCTCCCACAGGTTTCCACTCACGTCTAGTGCATGATCGGCTCCCTCGCCTCCAGCTGCTCCCGGGCCTCCCAGACCAAAGGAGCCTTCGCTCTGCGGCCGGGAGTTCTGGGAGCTGGTGTTCCTCTGTGGCAGAGGGCTGCCGGTGTCGCGGAGACTCTGGGCCCCATGAGCACCCGCGCCGTGCTGCAGGATGTTGTGGGCGTGTTCGAGTCGTCCAGGATGAGTCTGACGGAGACAAAGTGAGACGTGAGGACGAGGCAGGAGACTTCATTCAGCATAAAGTCAGAGTTACAGGACGACTTCACCTCAGATTGAGTGAGGACACAGACGCAGCAGCTGGGCGCGACAGGTGCTTTCTACCGGCTCAGCGCTCTGTGCTGTCGGCTTCAGGTTCAGTTAGAGACTCTCGACTGAACTCACGAGCCAGAAGGAAGCGACAGTCAGTGCAACACTCAGCCCATCGGATCCAGCTCTTTGTCTCACTACATTTTTCCCGCTCTTTCCAGCCATCGCCTGCTCATTAAGACGCAGGTGTCAGGTTGTCCCACTGTCCCCGACTCGTAATGACCCAGGTGGAGCTCCTGGAGACACTTCCTGTCCTCAGGAACTGAACCACACTAGGACACGGAGCGGGTCCGTTTGGGTTTAACTACGTGGCTCTGTGCTCTGGTTCTAACGTTTAAAGGGTCTGCAGCTTCTTTCTGAGGTAAAGTAGTTAAACTGTGACTAGAATCACCGGGAGAAGATTAAGAGGAACGTTAACCTGTTGTTTTGTCTGACAATAATAAAAATAAAGAAGAATCTGCAGATATTTCGTCAGATTGAGACGAAGAGTCGTCTTCCTGTTTATAAAGGGGGGGGGGGGGGGTCTAACCTGCTCGGTCGTATAGGGCAGCGGAGGTGGAGGTCCAGACGGGGCGTACTCTCCTAGGGTTGGGGTGCCGGGAGTGTTGGGGAAGTCAGTAAATCCCGTCTGGCTGGAGAACTCCTGGTTCCCTGCAGAACCGAAACAGAACAAAAATGAAACAAACGGGTCGGTGTGAGCTAAAGGTGGTGGAGTCACCAGGTCACCTGGCCTGTTGTAGTCAGGGCTGCTCCTGCCTCCCGCTGTCAGACTCTGGTACGGAGACGACACCGGGCCCAGAGCCGCGATCATTTCCATCACGTTGGGCAGAACCATGTGACTGGGGCTGACTGTGCGGCAGCGTTTGAGGACGGGACCGTCGGGCTCCTCCTTTATGTGCAGGTCTGGTTTGACGGGTACTGGTCTCCAGCCACACAGCGGGTCTATGGTGATCTCCTCGTAGTCCGAACTGAGGGATTTTACCACACGGTCAATTTACTGGACATGAGATGGACAAACGTGCAGGTTATTGGATTTCCGTGAAACGTACTTCTGGATGTAGACGAGGATGCCGAGCATGTACTGGTCCACCTCCAGCCCCTCCAGCAACGCGGTTTTACTGTGAACAAGAGGAAGGAGCTGCTGGTTAGACTGTGCACTCCACAGGCGCGTCCACTGGGAGCGTCTCCTACTGTACATACTTGCACACAGGACACCTCCAGGTTCCTCTCTCGCAGTTCAGCTGTAGATATGACTCCAGGTCGAAGCACTGCAGAATAAAGACGCCGGCGTCAGAGGACGAATTCAGGAGACAGGTGAGTGGGAGCACGCGTGGCCTCTCACCTGTATGTGTCTGCAGTCGTGTCCTCGGGCTGGCAGCTGGATTCGTCGGAACGTGATGGGACATTTGAGAGAGACTTTGATGGCCGTCTGCTCGACCCCGTCCTCCCCGTTCAGACCGGGGGTCCCGGGGATCGTGCCGCTACTGAAATTTCTCTTTACTGACGCAGAAAAGACGAGAAGAAGAAGAAACACCTCATCTCAGTTAGACTCCTCCTTCCTGAGCCAACATGCTTCTCACTCACCCGACAGCACGACTGAACCAACACAGACGCTGGGTTTGAACTCACTCTTGGTGATGCAGTGCTCGGCCGGCAGCAGCCTCTTCTTCATCAGACCCTGCAGGACAGACCTGACAGACGGCCGGTGGACCAGCTGCAGGACGAACAGGTGGGACTGGAGGAAGGGAGACAGGTAAAACCTGAACCGGATCACTTGGACCTTGACAAACGTGTCTCCCTGTGTGTGTACTTACGCAGCAGCAGGCGGTTACAGTGATCTGCACCGTGTTCCGTCCCGGCTGACAAACCTGCTTCAGGTACAGGGGCTTGTGGGAGGTTTTGTTGTCGCCTCGTTCTATGGACAGAGGAGTTGCGTTGACACTGACCTGAAACAGACGAACGCAGAATTACCTGCGTCCAGTGAAACTGCAGTTCACCTCGCGTTGTTAAAAACTATTTGTGCAGGCGGACGAGGCCCGGTTCAGCGCCGCCGGTACCAACGCCTGTGGCTCTTTGTTCATCACAAAGTCCTGCAGAAACAGAACCATCAGCAGAATGAACTCTAGACGCTTACCTGCACTGATGCGGGCCAGTTCGTGTTCATCTGTCGGTCCTCGTGGTGGTAACACTTGAGCTGCAGCTCCAGGTCAGGTCTGCAGGGGGAGACACAGCACATCATCAGGGAGACAGACAGGGTGGGGCTACCAAACATTCCTCTTCTAGAGGAAGACATGGGACCAGCAGCTCAGTGACGTCTGGTAACTGACTGTCAGCCTGTTCTCGTCCTGCTTTACAGAAAACACTTTTCTGAGCATGACTGAGCAGAGCGGTGTCGGTTCTGAAACCCCACCTCAGCATGAGCGTTTTGTAGACCGAGTCTCTGAGCTGGAAGGCGTGGTTACTGACGGCCAGGTTGTGCTCCAGTCTGAACGGCTCCAGCACGACGCCGTCTCGGACCGGGAACGTCAGGCGCAGGTCGTCGCTGGGGTTACCTGGGGGGGGGGACAGAAAGGTGCTGCTGCTGTCAGGACATGACGGAGGGTTAGATATGGGCCCGCGGGCTTCCCTCACATGTCTCACCTGTGCAGGGCTGAGTGCTGATGTTGGGCTTGGTGTCCAGAGGCAGGTAGGGGGGTTTTGTGTCCTGGCCTGGGGACAGGTAGGGAGGCATGGAGGTTCCTGGAGTCATTGGCGGCGTAGGATTCCCTCCCATGGGTGAGGTGGGATACCCGGGCATCACTGCACCCCGACCTGGCTGGGAGACGACGTCGAGGACAGAGATTAAAGTTCTGCTCACGTCACTGAGGCTCAGCCCAGGCTGTTACTTACCCCGCTCACTGCAGCCTGTGTGAAAGCACTGAACCCGCCGGACGCCGCGTTGCTCTGACCGTTGAACGGCTCCGACTGAAGAACAGACACGAAGCGCGAGGTTTGTTCTGCTTCTCAAAAGATTTCTTCCTTCTTTTTTAATTTTATTCATCAGACTTTCTTAAATCTGTAACATACTTTTTAACAATTTTGACTAAAGACAGAGAAAATCTTCAGACTGCAGCAGG
The DNA here is from genome assembly GCA_032359275.1 of Microctenopoma steveboyesi. Taxonomy (NCBI): domain Eukaryota; kingdom Metazoa; phylum Chordata; class Actinopteri; order Anabantiformes; family Anabantidae; genus Microctenopoma; species Microctenopoma steveboyesi. The sequence goes on along the minus strand of JAUMHF010000004.1, from coordinate 288,482 downwards.
TTTAATATTAATAATAATAATAATAATAATGTTTATAGTCTTAGAACAAACGGCTTGTTTACCTTATAATACTGAGGAGGATGGGGGTGTCCAGCTCCAGAAGGGAACTGTGCCGGGTTGAGAGATCCAGAAATGTACTGTCCCATCAGAGGCATCCGACTGGAGGAGTACGAGGGGGAGGGGGCACATCTCTGCTGTGGACCAGCAGGGTACTGCAGAGGCTGGTTGGGGTACCCGGACAATCCACCTGAGCCGTACTGCTGCACTGGAAACCCCTGGACGGGGCAGACGGAGGAACGGTCACCGATCTGTTCACGTTAGTGAATGAAACTCGTTGTTAGCCAAACTTCACTGACCTCTGCATGGAACGGCCGCTTGAGGCCTTGATGTCCACCCGGATATCCGCCGTGCTGGGGCATCTTCTGTGTCTGGCTGGGATGAGGGGGACACAAGCCCCCGGTGGAAGGTGGAGGTCCATGTCTAGAAGGGACCATCCCACCAGGGCTCATCCCTGCAGGGCCGCGGGGGCCCGAGTGAGACAGGAACTGGGTGCTGTAAGAGGACGGTCCACCCATCTGCGAGGAAACGGGACATGTGACATGAGGCGCCGAAACAAAGGCCCGAGAAGCAGCTGAGAGTGACGTCAGTGGTGCTGCACAGACCGTGTGATGTGTCCCCCCAAACGAAAGACGTCCCAGCACAGTGTAAACAGTGCCCCCCACCCCCCAGTCGTGCAGCCAAACATCACAAACAACTGAAATGGGTCATGAACACAGCATGAACCAACGACTCTGTGAATAATCCCAGCAGCTACAGCTGAAAAGTCCTGTCTGTGAACCAGGTGTGTGTTTACCTGTCCATAGCTCAGCTCCTGGTTCTGTTTCTCCTGTATTGCTGCAACGGTTGCCGTAGCAGTGGCAGTTGCTGTGGCAGCGGCAACAGCGGCGGCGGCAGCATGAGTAAAATCTGAAGGAGGACGAACGCCCAGACCGGAAGCTCCACCGTTACCAGAGTAACTGCAGGGAGAGGGAAGACGGAGAGAGATGAGTGTAGCAGCAGCTGTAGCAGCAGCAGCAGCAGCTGTAGCAGCAGCAGCTGCTGTAGCAGCAGCTGTAGCAGCTGTAGCAGCAGCAGCTGTAGCAGCAGCAGCTGTAGCAGCTGTAGCAGCAGCAGCAGCTGTAGCAGCTGTAGCAGCAGCAGCAGCAGCAGCAGCTGTAGCAGCAGCAGCAGCAGCTGTAGCAGCAGCAGCAGCAGCAGCTGTAGCAG
>JAUMHF010000004.1:275395-287116 GCA_032359275.1 Microctenopoma steveboyesi | reverse complement strand
AGCAGCAGCAGCAGCAGCAGCAGCTGTAGCAGCAGCAGCAGCAGCTGTAGCAGCAGCAGCAGCAGCAGCTGTAGCAGCAGCAGCAGCAGCTGTAGCAGCTGTAGCAGCAGCTGTAGCAGCAGCAGCAGCAGCTGTAGCAGCAGCAGCAGCAGCAGAAGCAGCAGCAGAAGCAGCAGCAGCAGCTGTAGCACTCAGTTGACCTGTAGGCGAGTTGAAAGTTTCCACTCATTCCACACAGAAAGTAAAGGCTGACCCAGACCTTCCCCCGTAGGCCGGGCCCTGGTGGTACGCAGCGCTGGGACGTCCGTACATGACTGGCTGCCCGTAGCCTTTAGACACGGCGTCTCCGTACGGCTGCTGGGACATGAACTGGGAGCCCATCCCTGCTCCCACACCGGGGCTGCCGCCGGGAGTCATGTGACCGCCGGAGCCTTCACCCGGACCCATGGGTCCACCGAACATCTACACAGAGAGAGACAGAGTTAGGACAGTGAAGGGGGGGGTTATATTCTCCAACATGTCTGATTAAATGTCCTGTGATATAAAGACTGAAGTTAGAATAATATGATGTGTAACAACAGGACGTCCCACATCTTATCTGAGGAGAAACCGATTCTGGAGACAGACTTTCTCCTCCCATTAATTCAGCTCTAATTCATTTGAGCTGCAGCTCCAGCGAGCGGCTCGGTTCTCGTGGAACTGATCATTGTGCCGTTTGTGACATTTATTGATTTATTAGAAAGGAAGTTGTTGTTGCTTCTCCCCCATTTGAAGGGTAGTTTGTGTTGTTTGTGTATGTTTTGCACAGATCCTGACAGCGGCACCAGGGGAAAAGTCCAGCATGTGGTTCTGTGAGTCCGGACCCACTAAACTCACAGCGTCACTGTCACGCGCTTCCATGAAAATGACTGAAATAAAAATGTAATAAATCAATAAAATAACCCCTCATGCGTTACCTGGCTGTGCGTGGGATTGGTCACGCCCCACACTGTGGTTACTACAGACAGAGATCCTGCGTGCTGATTGGTGCCTGGTTGCCAGGAGACTGGGTCATTTAGGAAGGGGCCGTCGCTGCTGCAGAGAGATACGAAGCCGAGTTACTGGGACGTTTCAGGAGAGACACCCACTCATCCAGAGACCAGAACCTGAATCACAACGTCAGAGACCGTTAATAAAATGTGTGAACGCAGGACTTCCTGTTCACGGCAAGGCCGCCTAAAAACGTACGCCGCCACGCGTCTGCGTAACGATGGGATTCTTTCCAGGTCGCGCTGACCTGGTCGTGGCCCCGGCTCCTGTGAGGTCACAGGGTGTGAGACAGACACGTCATCTCTCGACACACCTCAGGGAGGGAAAAACCGGGCGCAACCTAAACACGACTAGCGGCGGCGCCCTGGAGGACAAGACACGAAGGCGTGTGCAGGGTTTGAGCAGTGCGAGGACTCGTCTAAACGTGGTTTAGTCATCTGACAGTTGAGGTTGGCCCCTGTTTCCTTCTTGTAAACCGTGTCCTCAACAGGAAACTACCACGACAGCATTTCTGTCAGACCGCGTCACGTGCAGGGTCGCCGGCGATCAAGCCTTCCCGCCAGAACGCGTTCTGCTGCTGAGGGGCCTCAATCTGTGTTTCCGTACCTTCGAGGAGTGGGAGGCAGGCAGGGTTTCATGGAGGTGAGGGGGTTCATTGGATGAATGGGGGCATCGTTGGAGAGCCCCCGCTGTCCTCGAGTGGCAGCCCTACGCCGGAGCAGAACACACAGATAAAGAGACTGTTACCAGAAGCTCATTTGCTTCCATTTGTCATCACTGCAGCCCACACTGTGTGTACAAAGACGGAGCGCCCTCCCACTCAGAACCACTCACTTTAATCTGTGTGTGTGTGCGTGCAGCCTATCACTGACTGCTGTAACTCTGATACCGCTCAGAGGAGGGGGATGGGCGCTGCGTGCTAAATTTAGCCTGCTGATTTCAAAAGGAATTTAAGAGAACAGAGATGTGAAGAGGCAGAGTCTCCTCTCGGCTCGGTACACGCCGGCGTGCGACACGCTCGCTGCTCGACCTTCCATTTTAATAACACCACTTTCCCTCCTTCACCACCAGATGTTTTCACTATTTCCTACACATTCCTCGCGCCCGCTCCATCGCTGCCCTCCTCCCACGTCCTGCTAATGATTCTCTTTATCTGACAGTTACCAACAGACGCGCCTAAGCAGCCCCTCCCCCTCGTTTCTTCTCTCTGGTTTGCTTTTTGCACTTTGATTTGGGTCAGACGCCCCACATCTTGTACAGGAGGAGCGGTGATGGTGGCGGTGGGCTGTCACATCACATGACTGTGACACCTCGATTCCCACCTATCAGAAGGCAGCCTCCAGGCAGCACCTTGTAACTTGCATCACAGCTGAGTGGTGAAACCTCACAAAGAGGAGGGGGACACGTAAGATGTCTGGCTCTGTAGGTCTGAACACGAGCAGCACAGACTGTACCTGCAGACCAAGCACCGCTCTCACCGTGCCCCTGCATCTTCAGACTTTTCCTTTTATTCTTCTGATGCCGATTGTAAAAAGTGTCCAGGTGTGACCTGTTAACATCGAATGTCACAGTCGAGAAAAACGAACTACATCTGCTTTATGCTCCTTTCATGGTGCCCAACCAAAAACACATCATCACAAGAACAAGCTGCAGCGGTAACACGAATGAAGACTGCAACACTACCCCACCCTCTGCATCCAACCCACAGCCAGCCTGATGGACACATCATATTATATTAGCATATTATTACTTCCCAACACCAAGAAATCTAAATAAGCTTCACATAAATCTGATATTTCTTTTAGTAGGGACGTTCAGGGTCAATAAAGAGTGAGAATGATCTGTAGTGTGAGGCGTTCAGGGTCAGTACAGAGTGAGGATGATCTGTAGTGTGAGGCGTTCAGGGTCAGTACAGAGTGAGAATGATCTGTAGTGTGAGGCGTTCAGGGTCAGTACAGAGTGAGAATGATCTGTAGTGTGAGGCGTTCAGGGTCAGTACAGAGTGAGGATGTTCTGTAGTGTGAGGCGTTCAGGGACAGGACAGAGTGTAGATTATTTGTTTTGTACATCACCTCCAAAAAATATTTCCACCATAAACACAACAATTTGGAGCCATATAAAAAAACAGATCCTGAATAATTCCTACTCCTGTCTGGTACATTAAACTGTGGCTTCACCCTCTGCAGCTGCAGGACAGATGCTGTTAGCATAGAGTTGCTAACTGCTCTCATACATTTAGCTTCAAACATAATTGAATTACATTTACATAAAACTCAACAATTAGCTTGACAAGCAGCGATTGAGTTTTGATGCTGGGTAACTGATTATCCTAATTATTTCTGAGACAATACATCACTGTGCTGTAGAGATCATGTCAACAACGGAAAGCTCCCCTCCGATCTCTGTGGGAACCTGGAAACCTGATGCTGGAGGTTAGATTTGAAAAAGACCCGTTAGCACTAATCCAAACACGCCGTTTCTGTATCTCTGAACTTTAATTGAAATTCAACTGAACTAATCATTATTTCAACTCAAGAGTTACAGCCATTAATGTTCAAACATTTATGAAGGGCTGGGGGGGGGCGAGGTTGGCAGCTACTCAGTAAAGATGATTAAATGCTCCCTCTGCTACTTAATCAAATAAAACACAAACAGCCTTTACATAATTTATTAACCGCTGCTCTTTTTGTTTCCCAGAGTGAGCCGGGCGCCGTGTAAACGAGTCAGACTCTTTTGTCCGTTAGAGACTTGTCATTTAAAGTCTTTCTGACAAAATACATCCTGTGGCTTCGGTGATTAAATGACTGAACTGATCATTTTGAATCTAATCTTCACTCCCTGCAGCTTCTTCACTGCCTCGACTTGTAAATGTAATAGCTTTGATTCCTGGAGTGTTTATCGAGCAGAACGAGACACGTGATGACCAGAACGCAGTTCCCTCTGTCCTGTTCGGATCATATTATTAAATCATTCCAATGTAACTCACTGGTTCCCAAAATAAGGACAACTTCCAAGTAATTATGCAGAAAATATGCTGACTATAATTTCCTGGAAATGTTCTAGAGTGAGCTGGTAATCAGCTGCAAATTCCCACGATGTCTCAAACATAACTGGACGTTTGAGCTGGTGACACTTTAGACACTTCAGAGGAACGTTGCATGGAATTATCTGGAAAAATGTAACGAGGGAATTCTCCACGAAAGGCATCAGTGACGTAGGCAGAAAGTAACAAAACACAGCAACAAGTGCAGTTTGTGGTCGTTAAACAGAGAGATGTTTGGGGGGGGGGCAGGAAACAAAACAGGATGAACGGGTCTCCTGGAACTCCTGGTCCCTCTTTGCCACCGTGTCGCTGTGAGGACTTTGGCGCCTGTTCACAGATTTGATCGGGTGTAAAAGTGTTCTGTGTTTCACAGTTCGACTAGAAACGACTCTGACAGTGATGGAGGGATTCGAACCACTGACCCTGCGGTTCGTATTCACTTCTGTTTGACCGTCTTGGAAAGTGTCTCGAGTTGGATTGGATCTGTGGATTTAGCGCACGAGTTGAATCCATCCGTGTTGGCTCAGTGGTTAAGGCAGAGGGCTGGGATGCAGAGAGAGCAGGATCCATTCCCAGCTGACTCACCCAGCCCCTCCCCCACACCAGGTGTGTCCCTGAGCGAGAGACCCAGCGCTAGCTCCCCGAGCGCCGCCTGTGGCTGCTCACTGCCCCCCCCCCAGTGGGGAGGGGTCAGATGCAGAGAAGAAATTTCACTGTAACGTGTAAAAATGTGTCAATGACCAATAAAGATGATTCTTCTTCTTGAGTCGCAGCACGAGTTCCAACTTTGCTGTAACTACGCTCTTCAGACTGACCTCAGCAGTTTAACTGATGACACACCACCTCTGCTGTTCATACGTCAGCACGTCAACGCGCTTCGTCTTCCACGGGTTTTTACTCTAAAGCGAAGTGAAAGTTAAAGCAGCTGCAGGAACCTGTAGGAAATAAAGTGTTTCGTCTCCACGGCGTGTGGACGTTGCCTGTGGCTGATGATTACCTGTGTGTTTCTAAATTAATCGATTCATCATTGAATCGACACGTAATCGGAGAGAGACCAGAACATCCAACGTTTAACAAACGAGTCATCGTCTCCGCGCCTGTGACACTAGTTCGATGTGCCTATGAACAGACTGATGATCTGCTCATTCATTCCCTCTAAAAGAACCACGTGACCCGTGTGCAAAATTCACCCACATCTGGTGAAGAGCAGGAAAATGTGAGTGACTCAAGCAGTCGTCAGAGTTTCTACAGAGAAAACAATCCTCGAGCTGAGAGAAGAATACACGTCGAACTGCACACGATCAGTTTCAGCCATGAATCCAGAGAAAATCCTGCTGCTTTAGCGCAGAGGAAAAAGGGAAATGTTCCCTGAGGCTGATGCTACTTGATGTCTTCTAATTGTCCTCAGACTAAATCAATAACAGCAACACATACAGCTGCAGACTAATATCTGCTGCTTCTCATTGTCCGTTTCAGACTCTTAAATGTGAACTGGACCTGCTGGTATCTATTTATAATACCGTCTGAAAATTCAAATCATTGTTCTGAATAAACAAATGAGGAGAAGGGTCAGTGCCCGATAACCTACAAAGCACAGGCTCCACCAGCTGCCCTGCATCTGCCTTTAATAAAGCAGTAATTAGAAGGCTCAATGGGATCTGAGAGATTCCCTAATTAACACGCTGTGAAAGCAGCAGTCATGACGAGAGGCAAATGTCAGCTCAGATGTTATTACTAGGAGCATGAGGAGGAAGCCTCCCTCCAACAGGAGACAGGTCCAGCCTGTGCCACAGGTGCCCGAGCACGGACACAAACTTCAACCAGCTCCAGCCCTGATCTGCATCACAACTATCCGTCAATCGTCAGAAGATTCACTGTTTCACCTTGTTCAGGAAAGAAAATGTCCAATTATCTGATTTCAGGCTCCAAATCTGCCTCATGTGGCAAAAACTATCTGCAGCTTTTATCCCGCTGACTAGAAAAAGACAAACTTTGTCCACTCGCCATGAGACGAGATGCTGTTAGATAAAACACCTGCAGCCTGAACACAAGCCTTCTTTTCCTGATGTTTCCATGTAAACACTGACCCACACTGACTCCGCCTGGCCTCCAGCCAAGACAACATGTTATAGTGCCCATGATACACTCAGGAAGTCACGGTCAACGGGGGAAAAGGGCACCTCACACACACACACACAGCAACACAACAACAAGCCATGCATGGCCACAAGAAACATGCACTGTGCAAACACAGCGTGTGTAAAACACATCTCCTCTACGATCGCACGAGACCTCTGTTAATTGGACAACAGTGAGAAAAAATGCAAATGCACATACCACAACTGGTGTCTACCTGCAGCTTCTCCTGCAACCACACAGCACAAAAAGCTGCTGCTCCGACGTGCAGCAGCTCAGAACAAAGCATTGGAGCAGCGTGCATGCTCCGTGTGCAGGATTGTCCCCGTGGCTGCCTCTGTCCGCGCGTGTGCGCGTCTCCTCCATACATGCGAACAGCAGATGTTCCGCGTCACCTACCTGCCTGAGCTGCCCGGTGACCGCACGTGTGCTGCGGTGACAGGCGATGAGGCGGTTTTCTGAGTGGTGGCAGCCTCACGTTTCGTACACCGCTGTGCTGCTGGAGCCGGAGCGGGACTGAAAACAGCTGCGGAGCCGCTGTAGCGCACACGCTGCGGCGGCTGCTGCCGCTGCTAGCAGCTAGCCGCTTAGCCCGTCACGCCGCTCGCTCGGTTTCCGTGTCCTTCACTTGTTGTTCAAATGAACAAAGGCAGCCGAAGAAACGCGTGTCACCTGTGCTTTGGTAATAAGTCGTCGTGTGCCTCACCTTTGCCTGCTGCCAGACGATGGAGCCGCTGGAGTGTAGACTTAGCTGCGCCGCGTTAGCTTAGCATAGCTAGTGTCGCAGTCCGCTAACGAGAAGCAGAAGAAGCTGCTCGGTGCCCGCTCAGCTCTTATTAATGTCTCCTTTTCTTTTGGGGTTTCACATCCCACACACACGAGGAGTGAGGAACCCGTTTGGAGGCGTATTTATTGAGACATCCGCGTGGTGTCACCTGTAAACACTGAATGAAGTGATCACCGGGAGTTTGGACATTAGAATAAGCTTGGACAGACCATAATAACCTGGCTGCACCTTCCTCGTTGCACAATGACCCTGTTTAATATATTCATGAGATCACAGGACTAATGTCTCCCACATTGTTGTGCATGTGTCCGTCCCTCCTCCTGCAAGACACACTGCAGACCGGGGGGGGGGGGGGTGATCACAGTGTGTGTGACCCATGCATCAGGGAGCCACAGGCGGCAGGAGCTCACGGTACTCACCTTTAAACCCGTCACCCCACTTACTGGTGGAAAACAGGAACGTGTCCGGTTAATTTCTGAATTTATTTACAGTGAAAACTCAACAAAAAGAATTTGATTTCTTTTCTGCTCAAACTAAGCCTCGAGATCGCAGCAGTGAAAGAGAAAATACTGACACTGATCTACACCAGCATCACTGGACAGTACTGCATTTTATCAATACATCATCATTTATTAGTGGATTTCTCTATTGAGCCTGAACACTGATACTTATTCATTCAGTTTATGATTAATGTTTTATTATTGATCATTACCATCTCCACTAATATGTAGTGCGTAATAACCAGGTGGGTGGAGGTGACATCCATCACCATGTCTGCCTGGTTTTAAAAATGAAATTAATAATAATAATAATAATAATCAAGCTACTTAACGATAAGCAATAAAAACCTCCAGCCCTGCAGTACCTCTGTCACCGACCTTTCCTACTTGACACAGAAAAGAAGAAGCTCATTAAACTTGTTGTAAATTCAGGTCGAGGTTTGATTTCAGCAGCAAGGAACAGTGCAGCTGCAGGCGTTTAAAAATCAACAGTAGACTTCACAGCCTCAACCTTTATCAGCAGAGCGCGCGCACACACACACACACACACACACACACACAGTGCTGCACACACGCGCGGCGTTTCAGCAGCAGGGCCAGCGAGTGTTTTGGAGTCATTAGAGGTGTCTGCAGTATCTTGCCAGAGGGCGGTGCAGCGCGGAGAAGAAAAAGTCCAACCTGCCTGTGTTTTTCAGACCTCTGTTGCCCTGGAAACAGGTGCGGAGACTTCTTCATTTTTCTCTACACTATCCATATCAGCTACCACCACCTCTACACGCTGCCGCTGCTGCTGCCTCTTCCTCCCCCACGACCTGCAGCACAGTACAGTCACACACATCTGCTGCAGTCAGTGACTGTCTCCTCCACTACACGACCAAACCCGAGAGGCTGCTGCAGCTGAAGCACCGACCCGCTGCACCAACACGACCCCCCAGGACCAGCAGAGGAAGGGGACACAGCTGTTTTTCTATCACTAAAAATGTTCCATGTGTTTAAAGTTGAGCAGCTGCAGGAGAAGAAATACAATAACTTTGTATTGTGTTTACTCATGAAGCCCAAATCACAGAACTACTCACACATCACCTACACCTCCTCTCCACACACACACACTGTCACAGCTTCTTCAAACGGCTGTTTGCAGCTGGAGGAGGTCTGAGCCGTAAGTTCAGACCACATCACTCCTGCTACCATGCAGGACCCAGCAGGACTAGCACGTGCAGGTCCAGGGTTCTGAAAGCTCACAGAGTCTGTTTGCATCCAGGGTCTATTTCCTCCTAATCCACTGATGATCATTTGTAGGTAAGACATGGAAACATCTTAGTGCATATTGGAGCTGGTACTTAGTACTTCAACAGGAAAATGAAGTGGTACTTGTACTCGCTGAGTGTTAACTTGTATACTTGTGCCACCTCTGGTGCTGCGTGGGTCAGGAACTACAGCCGCCCCGCCTCCTCACTTTCAGGCCTTTTTAAGTCATCCTTGTGTTTCTGCAGCATTATGTGTGCATTCCTTTGTGCTGACTCCTCTCTGGCAGCGTCCTGCACATTCCAGGGAAACGGCTGACCCAGAATAACACGCAGCACAGGCACAGCTCTCCTCCACCCTTCCACTGCAACCCGAGCTCACTCCAACCGCTGCTTCCGGACACACACACAACAGCTCACGTGGCCAAACGTAGCCGCACACACTGTGGTATTAGTACTACAGCTGCTCATCACAGGAGCACATGACAACTCCACCAGCTTTACCTCAAACTATAAAATATTCTGATTCTGGATCCTGCTGCAAATGAGCATCACGACTTAACAAGCTGATTATATTGTTCTTTAACTGGTTCATCGTTCAGGCTTTAACGTTTCACAGATGATACTGTTACCATGGAGAATACTTCATTCTACTTCATTTGTCATGTGAAAGTCGCATGATGTCGTTATCTTCTCTGTCTGAAATCAACGCCATCGTTGTTCCCAGGTGCACATGAAAATGTACCAGCTTTTCTATGTCAGAATTGTATTGTTACATCACATTAAAACATGTAAATGATGGAGGAAAAGAGAAAAAGGAAGTCAGCTGCTGACTCACTTCTGCCACCTTGTGTCCAAACACAGACCTTCAATAACAACGATCTTCAATAAAGATTCAAGATTCAAGATTCAAAACACTTTATTAATCCCAGAGGGAAATTGTTTTGCCATCATTACAGCCGCTCTCCATACAAAAGATTAGAAATCCCACCACCATAAATAGCACCAACGAAATATAAATATAAAAACAACAGCCATATAGGCACAATAAACAAGAACAACAAGATGCATCCATCTCCAGAAGTGTTTAACTGAAACTACTACTGGTCTTGTTTTAAATTTGTTGGTGTAAAAAAAAAAAAAGAACACTAGCTTTTTTTTTAGTTTTTATGAAATGTCAGTCTACCCCCGTAGTCATCATATCACAGGTATGACCTTTGACCTCCATAATAAGAGCCGGTGTGATATATAATTATTATTATTAACATAATTAATTAATTAGAATCATATTCATTAGACAAACACATTCAGAATTAGATTTTTTCCAGTCTGACAGCGTCTCAGCAGACAGAAGGAGAAGCGACGGAGCCAGGCCGGCTGGACCAGGCCTCAGGATTCTATTGTCCTGGGCCCTGGACCTGCCTACAGTAAATGTCTCTGTGCTGTTCATACACTGGCACGTTTGGTGAGGAAAGGTGAGCGTCCAGGTGGATGCACCTGCTCCTCTCATAAAAACACATCATCCTTTACTAGTTAGGTTCTATGTGGAGTAAAGATGTTTCAGAAAAATATCCCAGAACTGAACTACTAATAAGAGTTTTAAAACTAAATAAAAATAGTCAAGCAAGGTATAACTACCTAAGAATTATATATATATATAATATATATTTTAAATTATGTGAATACATATTTCAGTGACTAGAATCAGCTGCTCCTCTTTCTGATGCGCTTTTCTGCGCGCACAGGTTTTGCTCAGATTGAAAGTTTGCAGATCTTCATCCTTCATCATCACTTTCATTTTCTCTTTCGGGAGAGTGAAACGAAAAGTCTCTGTTTCTCCGCGCTGGCTCCATTTCCATCGATGAAACGGGATTTACGGTAAAATGTCAAGTCACTCAACGCGGACTTCGGGACAAGGTGATTTTACTCGACCGCTGTTAGTTTATATTAATTTAACAGACGATACCAACAGTTTGTCGCCAACATCTCTGAGCGGACTTTCAGTTCACGGCACTAACCTTCAGTTCACGTTAACGTCATTTAATTAGTGATGTTCGAAAAAGCATAACTGCCGTTTTAAATTCGTTTTCGTCACCCAAAAGTTAACTCCAAAATAAAGAAAATGTTTGTCTAACCATCCGTTTGATGAAATATTTAGTCCAGTGGTTAGAAAGTACGGTTTTAAATACATTTTTCATGTTACGACCGTGTTTCCGATTCAAAACAAAGATGGCGGCTCTGCGAGTACGTTGCCAGGAAGCTAGCTACTGTCGAGTCACTACCGGGGTAAACTGCTTTAAAAAACGGGGTTTACCGTATAGCGCAGGAAATTCTTATAATCCAGATGGTTAAACGAGTCGCCAATGATTGTGAAAATAACGTCTAAATAGCAAAGTGTATTCTTAAAAGACCGTCTGTGTATTACAAACAGCGTCGGCTAATTTACTTTTACGACAACGCTCGTTAGCTTCGTTTGCCGGATGTCCTGCCTGCTGGGTACGGGGCGGACAGTAGGTCATAAAGCTTCTAAGGCACAGTTTGAAACGTTGTTCGTTCTGTGAGAGTGTTGTTGTTTCTCATTTAGCTACGTAGTAAAAGTGGGCGTGACCGCAGCGTGTACAGTTCATAAATAATAAGATAAAATAATAATAATAATAAAAAAACTGCATCAATAACACTCTTAGATTTTGTTTAACATGTTGCATGTATACATTTATATAACTGTTTTGTACAGTATGTTTGTAAGTGTGTTGTGTGTTTTATCTGTGAAGGTTCTCAGTCATCCAGGTCATGATTATCTCAAAAAAGGTTTATCCAATAGCAACTGGACGACGGTTTCGCCCTTCAATCCAGAGGGCTTTCTCAAGTCTGACTGACTGGTGTGAGGAGCAGGTTTATACAGCAGGTTTGTGGAGCTGCTGTTTGGTTTCTCCTATGTACAGATCTGTACATTCCTCACTGCATTGAACTGCATATACTACA
>JAUMHF010000004.1:263704-275295 GCA_032359275.1 Microctenopoma steveboyesi | reverse complement strand
GATCACTGCTACAGTTCTGGAGGATGTGTTGAAGACCAGAGAGGGAGGAGAGCTGCCCAAGACCCTGACTGAGATGTTCACCCACCTCCTGCTGGTTCAGGTCAGACACATGAAACTGAGGTTTGGTGAAGAACAAACCTTCCAGCTCATCCAGAGTCTTAGTAGACTGGCTTTGAACCAGCTGGAGAGAGGCAGACTGACGTTCTCTGAGGAAGACCTGCAGGAGGACAGCAGCCATTTAAACCAGGTCCTCGGGTGTTTAGAGCTGTTCTCGCAGATCTTTAAAGAGGAACATCAGATGAAGAAGGACAGAAACAAAGTCTTCAGCTTCGTCCATCAGAGCGTGGTGGAGTTTCTGGCTGCTCTGTTTGTCTTCTCGTCCACTGAATCTCTCAGAGAGACCCACCGGGTCATTGACGGAGCCGCTCAGAGTCTGGACGGACACCTGGACATGTTCCTACAGTTCCTCTTGGGTCTTTCACTGCAGAACAATCAGAGTCTTCTACAAGGGCTACTGACACAGACAGGAAGTGCATCACAGACCAGTCAGCCAATAAGAGACTATGTGAAGAAGAAGATGAGAGAGAATCCATCTCCAGAGAGAAGAATCAGTCTGTTCCACTGTCTGACTGAGCTGGAAGACCGTTCTCCAGTGGAGGAGATCCAGCAGTACCTGAGGACAGGACACTTCTCCTCAGATGAACTGTCTCCTGCTCACTGGTCTGTCCTGGTCTCCATCTTACTGTCAGCACAGAAACATCTGGACGTGTTTGACCTGAAGGAATACTCAGCTTCAGAGGACGTTCTTCTGAAGCTGCTGCCTGTGGTCAAAGCCTCCAACAAAGCTCTGTAAGTGGAGAGAAACTGGACCTGATAGTTGATAAGTAGAAGCAAAGTTCTCATGTGTTATCGTCTTTCAGGCTGAGCGGCTGTGACCTGTCAGAGAGAAGCTGTGAGGCTCTGTCCTCAGTCCTCAGCCTCCAGTCCTCAAGTCTGAGAGACCTGGACCTGAGTAACAACAACCTGCAGGACTCAGGAGTGGAGCTTCTGTCTGCTGGACTGAAGAGTCCTGAGTGCAGACTGGAGACTCTCAGGTCAGGACTCGTTACGTTACGTCAGTGTGGATCACATCAATCGTGTGACCCGTTACCTCGCTGATGTTTTTATAAGATTTAATGTTTGAAGGCAGAAGATTGTTAAATCACAGCTGATCATAACTGGATCTGTTGACAATGTAACACATTCGTGGGATCATAAAGGTTCATTCTGTTCTATTTCCCTGCCTCCTTTTTGCAGACTGAGAAGATGTAACCTATCAGAGAGAAGCTGTGACACTCTGTCCTCAGTCCTCAGCCTCCAGTCCTCAAGTCTAAGAGACCTGGACCTGAGCAACAACAAACTGGGATCATCAGGAGAGAAGCTGCCAATAAACCGTCCTGGTGTTACTGTCAGGTAAGAACGAAGTCAGCGACGAGCTGATGCCACTGTTCTTCAGGCCAAGTACAAGTCCATATATGTTCATCCAGTCCCAGTGTACAGTATTTATACTTGTCCTTCCTCTACAGGGTGGAGAACACCTCAGTTTACGCGGACGTCATCTCTGAAAGTGTTCTCCTGCGTTCAGGACGTCCTGCTGTTTACCAGCTGAAACCACAAAAGGAGAAGATCGGAACTCTGAACAAAATGACTGTTGGTGAAAAATGTCTGAACAAGGCCAATAAAACCATCTTACTCGTGGGTGAAACAGGAGCAGGAAAATCTACTCTGATCAACGCTCTGGTGAACTACACCATGGGGGTGAAGTTTGAGGACAACGTCTGGTTTGAGGTCATAGAGGAGGAGAGGAGGAGTCAGACAGAGAGTCAGACGTCAGACGTGATCGTGTACGAGATCTTTGGCTTTGAAGAGGAGACTCTGCCCTACTCTCTGACCATCATCGACACGCCTGGATACGGAGACACCAGAGGGATCGAACACGATGACCGCGTCAGTGAAAGGTTGTTCGACTTGTTTTGTTCAGAGGGTGGAGTTCGTGACATCGATGCCGTGGGTCTGGTGATGAAGGCGAGTGAGAACCGACTCAGTGAGCGACTGAGGTACATCATTGATTCAGTGACATCTGTCTTCGGCAGAGACCTGGAGAAAAACATAGTGACTCTGATCACACACTCGAATGGAACAAGACCAACAAACGTCCTTCAAGCTCTTGAAGAGGCAAAAATTCAATGTGCTAAAAATGAGAAGAACCAACCAGTTCACTTCCTGTTTGATAACTGCCAGAGCACAGAGAGAACAGAGGAAGAGGACGAGGAAGAGGAGGTCTTAGAGAACACATGGAGAGTGTCAGAGAGGGGCATGAAACGATTCTCAAGCTTCCTGGAAACGTCGACACCTCAGAGTCTGACAAAAACAATTGAAATGTTGAACACAAGTGTCCAACTGGCCGCGAGCGTCGAAGACCTGCGAGAGAGAATCAGGTTTATTGAACTAAAACAGAAAGAGATCCAACAGATCCAAGAAGCTCTGAGGAGACATGAAGCTGAGATGAAGCAGAACGAAAAGTTCGTCGTAGAGGTTGACGAGGTCTACACGGAAAGGATTCACGTCAGGTTCAAGTATCTGTTGGTTTTCAGGGAAACAAAACATGTCGACGTGACCAAGACGAGGAGAGTTCAGAAGACCCTGGAAGATGTGAAAAAGAGGTATGACGAGAGCAAAGCTGAGAGTGAGAACAAGTCCAGTCTTCTAAGAAAAGTGGAAGAGGAAATGAGAGACCTGACCTTGGAGAAGAATCGGTTGTTAGAAGAGTCGTACCAACACCTTCTCAAACTGGATGAACTCGCCCTGAATGTTGAGTCTCTGTCCACCTTCGACCACTTGGACCTACTGACTGAGAAGATGAAGGAGAAGGGAGACGCAGAGAAAGTCCAGAAACTGGAGGAGATGAGAAGACATAAGAAGTCAGATAAAGGATTCAGTGCAGCGCTGAGGTACAAGTTTGGTGAACTGATGGCTGCCTGGAAAAAGGCGGAAGGAAATAAGTGAAGTCAGACAGAATCCAGACAGACAGATTCAGACTGTCCACTGCTCAAAGTGACCTCTGAGTTTTTGGACTGTTGGTCCACTGACGGTGTTGTTTTGTACTGTTACTCTGTACAGTGCAGGACCTGGATTCATATATCTTCTCATGAGCTCTTAAGATTCCTACATTACACCAAAAATAGAGGGAACATGTTTAAAAAAATCTAATATAACTTAACTCTCAATAAAACTATCAGTAAGATACTGTGTTACTGTAGAAGTCGTGTTGTGTGACTGGATCCTGTCCGCTCTTTGCTCTTTAGCCGATTTGGTCCACGTCTTTATTTGTTTGTCCATAATTTGCATTAGTAATATTCCAGCAGACAGTGACGGCCACAGCCAGGACAGGTCACCTCCAGCTCTGTGTGCATGTAGTATGTTGATGATGTTATTTCTCCTGCACGTTACGTCCAGATGCTGAAATATTGATGTACAAGTTGGTTCATGGATGGACGGACATCTGTACAACGTCCAAACAAGGTCCACAGTTTGGACGTTGGATAGATGTATTTTAGGGGTTACATAATCCAGCGGTCACAAGTTAAACACCCAGCAAGTTACTTAGAGTTGACAAAGATAAAAAGTTAATAAAAATTAAAAGTTGACAAAAAAAACACAGAAGCACTGATGTAAGTTACCATGGTAATGGTTACACAGACCCAGCTGCAGCTCATAGGGCAATAGCTGCGAATAGAAAAAACACCTGATGGCAGCCTGGTAGCTCAGTGGGTTAGCAGCCCATCTGTGCTTTATCTGATTAATGATGTACTCTGTTCTACAATGATATTTACTTTTGAAAAAAAACGCAACGTGAGTCAGAACAAGAAACATTCAGTTGTATTAATTACAGAGCATAAAAGGTGTAGCTTTAATAAATTACAATTTTAATGTATACGTTAGTTAGATAAACGTAGTCAGCGGAATTGATACACATTACATAGTTTATAGAGTTGGTATGAAGTACAGAAACACCACACAGATTAATTATTCAGCAGAATCAGTTGAAACTGTTTCTCCCTCCCCCCACATCCTGCTTAGCTGCTTGCTTGAGGTTTTTTTTTTTTTAAACCTGTGTTTAGAAATAAATAAATGTAGGATATTGTTTTGGCCTTGATATGTTGGTATTCAGAACATGTAGTTGTAGCATGAATTACTATTAGATACAAAACAATATAAGAACAAAAAAACAAGGCTCTAAAGTTGTTGTTCTCCCCTTTACAGAGGGAGGCAGGGTGTCAGAACAGGAAGGGTTAAGGGCGAACCCAAGAGCACCCAGACAACCAGTGGCCCAACCAGTTATTAGGTTCAGGGGCAATTAGTTTTTCACACAGGGCCATGTAGGTTTGGATGTTTTTTCTCCCTAAATAATAAAAACCATCATTTAAAAACTGCATTTTGTGTTTACTTGTGTTATCTTTGACTAATAGTTAAATGATCAGAAACATTTTGTGTGACAAACATCCAAAACAGGAAGATCTATTCTGGTCAACGCTCTGCTGAACTACACCATGGGGGTAGTCTGAGTCACATCAGGTTTCTGGATCTTTCTGACCAATCAGCTGTGGAGCAGATGGAGAAATGTTTTCAGTGCAAACCTTCTCTGTATTTTTATCTAACCTACAACATCCACCTGATTGGCTGACGGGGGCTGACATCATAGACTGGTGAGCCCTGATTGGCTGAGAGGACTGTGGTCAGTGAAGACTGAGCACTGTGTGTTCACCTGAGCAGGTAACAACAGACAGATGGTTTCATGGCGCTCGCAAACCCTCAGCAGACCTGGAAACCCCTGAACATGGACGCCAGTGTCCGGAGGAGACGAACGCGGGATCATCAGCCTCCACGTTTACCAGCTGATCTCTGGCGTCACGTGTCCTCGTTCATCCAGCTCTGTGACAGCAACGAGCTCAGGATGCGGCAGGTGGTCGACGACCTGCAGCTCGTTTCTGACAAACTGCAGCGTCTGCAGCTCAGGTCCGAGAAGTGCAACGTGGTGGGAATTGTGGCGGCAGCGGTTGGACTGGGAGCGGCGGTGGCGGTGATCACAGCTCAGGTCCCTGGAGGCCTGAGTCTGGCTCTGACAGCAGCAGCAGGTTACGTAGCTGCAGCTGCTGCTGTGGTGGTTTTCAGAGCCAAACAGCTGACAACAGAAAAAGAACAAGTGAAGAAGGTCAAAGAGTTCCTGGACATCGTGGCGCTGCTGCAGAGCGAGCTGGAAAACATCTCAGAGCTGTGTGACGACCTGCAGCGAGGAGCAGGAGGAGCAGAGACGGAAACCGTCCTCAGCCTGAGGAACAACATTCTGATGACGGAGAAACTGAGGAGCTCGATACGTTCGGGGTTAAATTCAGAGTTCACGGATCAGTGTGAGAACGTGTTCGACCAGTTCAGGAGCACCAAGAGAAAACTGGAGGAGTTCAGAGGAGGAGACACGGAGAACGTCCAGAGTGTGTCCGAGTGAGGAGGGGAGGGGGGAGAAGGAGACACGGAGAGCGTCCAGAGTGTGTGCGAGTGAGGAGGAGGGGGAGGAGAAGGAGACACGGAGAGCGTCCAGAGTGTGTGCGAGTGAGGAGAGGAGGAGGAGGAGGAGGAGGAGGTGTTGAACTGTAGAAACATTTTTCACCAACAGTTTGTTTTGTTCACATTAAAAATGTTTCAGTGTAAAATCTGATAATAAAACTGTAAAAGTTTTTCTGTTCGTTGTTTTATTTCACGAGAAACTGAGGGAAGGAGGGAGAAAGTTTGTTGAATCCACCCAGCAGGTGGAGGAGCTGCAGGTGGAGCTGCTGCACATTCTCTCACACAGTTCTTACTCTTCATCATCATCATCATCATCACTGAGACCAACGTCTGTTCAGAAACAGAAACAAACTAATGAATCTGTTTAAAACCGTCCGATCAGAAACATTTTCCGGGACGATGTTTATAAAGAACAGAACCCGATGACATCAGACCCAGACTCACGCTAAAGTCCGAATCAGACCAAGAACCGGTTTATCTGCTGCTGAGCTGGAATTAGTCTCTGCCTCCGCTTCCGTTCTGGATCAGCGGCTGTCACTCACCTTCTTCATGAAACCAGCATCAGAACCAGTCCAGCTGATTTATTTATATGCTGCAGCAGAACCACTGTGGCGTGTTGGGTTCAGGACCCAGCCTCCACCTCTGTGCTGTAAACACATGACATCCACCGTTTCAGAGAAGAGGAAGTTCAGTCCGATTCAGGTTCTGTTGGATGATGAAGCACCACCCTAAACCCGTTTGAGCTGAGGGATGTAGGTGATTCACGATCAGATGGACTCGGACTCGTCAGCCCGTCCACACGGAAACAGAGTCACTGCAGGACGAAGAACTTAGAGGAAATGTTTCCAGTACAAACATCGTCTCACTGCTTCTGTTCTGAACCTCCAGCCGTGTTGTAACACGAGCTGTGGACAGGTGAGCCGTCCTCTGCGCTGATTGGCTGAGGGGACTGTGGACAGGTGAGCCAACCTCTGCGCTGATTGGCTGAGGGGACTGTGGACAGGGAGGACAGCCGCTCTCAGCCGCTCTCAGCCTCACACAGCGTCTCCACGATGGCAGGTAAGAACCAGCTCAGCTCCGTCTCTGCACTGACGTGAGACGTGACTTTACTCAGCAGTTTCCTGATGTTTGTCTCTCAGCAGCTGGACATCAAACCTGCCCGCAGACCCAGAGTGAGGGGAACCTCCTGAAAGTGGACTCAGCTGCACCCAACGGCTGCAGCGACGAGAAGCCGCCTCAGGTTTGTGACGTAGCGACAGATCTCCGTCATCAAGCGACCGTGTTCCTGAAAGTGTTTGACCAGAAAGAAGCCAGGATGCGGAAGCTGCTCGTTGAGATTCTGGAGACCGGCGTCCTCGTCAGGAAGTGGAACACCAAATCAAAGTGGAGCTTTTACACGGGACTTGTCAGTGCGGCGGTTACGGTTGGAGCAGGGATAGCGATCCCCTTCGCTGGGGGCATAGGTTTCGCAATAACTGCAGCTCTGACGTCAGTGTGTGCAGGGGGGGCCATGTTCGGCTTCAAAATCCAGCAGTTCAGAACCGAAGAGGAAAGTCTGAGGAGGATCCGACAGTTCCTGACCATCGTCACTCGCCTGGAGCACGAGCTGGAAGACGTCTGGGGGCTGTGTAAGAAGCTGCAGCAAGCAGCAGAGAAACACGAGAGGCTGAACCTCACGAGCCTGAAGGACAACCTGGTCAGAGCATTCGAGTCCAGCGAGAAGCTGCGAGCTGCAGACGGCGTCAAAGAGCTCACAGCTCAGTGTCAGACGGTGTTCGGTGAGTTAGAGAAGACGAGGAAACAGCTGGAGGAGTTCAGAGGAGGCACAGAGTCCGAAAACCCGGCTCTGGACTCAGCAGGTGAAAAACAGGCGGGTGATGCAGGGAACACGGAGATGTCCTCACTCCTTCAGCAGAGAGACAGGAGCTGAAGGTGGTGTTTGTAACGTGTGTGTGATGCGTTCAGGGTCAAACGGTAGAATCTGTGATTATTGTGACTCATGTTTGACTTTTCTGATGGAGACAAACTGAATCAAAAATAAAATGTTTCTGAACGTAGCGCTGTGTCGTCTCTTTCATTTCTAACGACGCCTCTGCACAGACTCTCAGTACCGGGTCTGAACAGCAGGTTCTACTTCAGGCTTTAATCACAGTGAAGCAGCTCTGCTCTCAGTCAGTCTGGTTCTTCTCCGTCGGTGCTGTGACTCTGTGGATGAGTCCAGATGGGTCCAGGTGAACCAGGAGACAGACATTAGCCATCAGGACAGAGTCTCTGCTCCTCTGGAACACAAACACAACGTGACACACGCGATGCTGTAAACACCTCGTTTCCTGTGAAGCAGACTGAACAGGTCTGTCAGGAAAACTCTGACACACCGCCTGTATTTATTCTCAGCGCGCAGCGACGCGTCTGAATCTCAATGTCAAACTGGAGCCACGTGGTTCCCGAGGAGTGAAGAACTTTTCCGTTGGATTTGTGCAGAAAAAGATTCAAAGTTTTGAAGCTTCGGCCCAAGTGTGAACAGCAACACCTGCTGGTATCTGAGGTGAAGTGAAGCAGCGTCACCAGTGAAAGCAGAAAACACGAAACACCGAGTTTGGACCAGGAGGAAGAGTCTGTGTCACCTCTGAAGAATGATTCTTTAGATTCAGGGTCTTATTTCTGCAGGGACAGACAGTCTCTCCCCTGTAACATGCAGATAAAGTTTATATTCTCTTTCTGCAGTAAATACACACACAACGTCTGCAGAGGAGGACGAGTGGACCTGAGGTCAGACAAATAAAACACGTGTAGTTATTTATTCAGCAGAAATAACTAAACCTTCATTATTGGATCTGTACAAACTAAATCTTTCTTTACGAATCATTTAATTGTTTAAAATCTTGCTCCTTGTGTCTTTGGCTGTTTTTGACACACGCTGTGTCGAGACTCGTTCTACCAGG
This sequence comes from Microctenopoma steveboyesi, assembly GCA_032359275.1. Lineage (NCBI taxonomy): Eukaryota > Metazoa > Chordata > Actinopteri > Anabantiformes > Anabantidae > Microctenopoma > Microctenopoma steveboyesi. The sequence continues at coordinate 266,752 of JAUMHF010000004.1, read as the reverse complement.
GGTGGGCATTCCTGGTCCTTGAGGGCTGCAGCCCTGCTGGTTTTCCAACTATCTCTGCCCTACAGGCTGCTGATTACCTTGATCAGGTGTGTTCAGCCAATCAGAAGTCACAAATGAAAGGATGCTTGGAAAACAATCAGGGCTGCGGCCCTCGAGGACCAGGAATATCCACCCCTGCGTCTAATCTCTATGACGTGACTGATTCAGATCTTTGGCGCCGTTTTATTTAACCTAATGAGGGTGAAGAGCTCCCTCCCTGCTGGACAACACACGTCACATGCTATGAACATTTTATTTTAAACAGGAGATTATAACAGAGGAACTGATTGAAACATGTTGTTGGTACATTAACATTTCAGAATGATGATGAACAGAATGAAAACACAGCTGCTTTGATTGTTTTTGTCTGGATCTACAATCATGTCTGAGGTTTACGGTTGTTATACCTGCAGCTGACCACTAGATGTCGCTGGTGGGGTCGTTGAGGCTTCAAAGCTTTGAAACTGTTTGTGATTAGAAGAAGCTTCATCTGCTCGTCTCTACAGAAAGGGAAGAATTCACAGAGACTGGAGGAAGAGGAGACGATCTTACAGTGAAACGTGCTGCAGACATGTGACTGGACCAATCCTGGCTCGTCCTCACGCTCACCTGTTCTGATCTGCTCACCTGACACTAATGAGCATCCAGCAGAGTCTGGTTCTGATCCCTCGTCATGAAAACACGGAAGTTAAATCACAACGTACGAATGTGCAGAATGTTTCAGACAATTTCATGTTTAAAAACAACCAATAATGAAGCGAGAAAAGATTCACAGCACACGTAGTAAAAATTAGTTAAAGTTCAAACCACCACTGCTCATTTTTTCACCTCGTGTCCACAAAAAAGTTTCAGACAATTAATTTTACTTGTAGACGAAAGACAAAGACGACATCACAGGTGTGTTCTGCGCTGCATCAGGCTGAGTCCTAGTACGACCAGACTCAGGACCTCCAGCAGGACTCCTGGGGGGACCTCTGGACTGTCCCACTGCTCACTCAGCTCCGTCAGAGTCTGGTTGGTGGAACAGAGGAGCTCGGCCGCCCAGCGGAGCTCCCCTTCCTCCTGCAGGGGAGGGGGCAGCGACTGTGGGAGTTTGGCCTCACCGTCCTCCATCAGACCCTCCACCTGGAGACACGGAGACATGTTCCTGATTAATAGCTACTGCTACCACCCTCCTCCTCCCTGTTAGGGAGCATGTAGCTGTAGGTGAAGAAGTGCACCAACCAGCTGGTTGAGGACTGTCAGTGTGTGGGGACAGCAGGAGGTCAGGGGAGCAGCTACGTCACCTGGTAGACCTGCAGCACAGAGAGAAGCGTTGAACAAGATTGGTCTACAGTGACGTAAAGACTGATTAAAGGTCATGAGTGGAGGGTGGAGAGTTTTCCACACGGGACCAGATTCTTTCCATTCGTTGGAAACTGCATTTTCTCTTTAGTCTGTTTGTCTTTGATCTGAATCGTCATGAAAGGGACTCACTGTCCACGGCGCTGACCAGCAGGTGAACCGCATCTTTCTGAGAGGTGGAGACGTTGGAGGCCGTGAGAATGTCCATGAAGGAGGAGACGGACGGAGGCTGTGGCCGCTCACACGCTCCAGTACTGTCCTGATCCAGCTGAGGACAGACAGGAGGGACATGGTGACTGTGTCCTGTTTGGTCATTTCCACTCAGACTCCTGTGAACGAGGATCTTACTGTTTGCTGCAGCAAAGTCAGAGCTCGTCTGTCCTCCACAACCTCACTGAGGCTTTTCAGCAGGTCCAGACGGGTCGAGTCAGGAAGGTCCTCCAGAGGCTGCAGGAGATGTTCTTTCATCTTAATCTCTGCACCAAACACAGAACCAACACACCGATCATCCAGTCACAACAGAGAATTTAAAGCTCCTGATGATCAAAGTTCCTCACAGACCTCTGTTCACTTGTCGTAGAGTCAGATGGGACTCGTCTTCGTCTGCGTCTGAGAGGACGTTCCACCATCCTGAAACCGAGGCCACATTAGTTTGACAGACGCTACAAGAAAATAAAAGTCGTTCAAACCCCATTAACCATTATAAAGTGGGAACGTGTACCTGTGTAATACTGAGTCATGTTCCTGAACCTCGGTGGAATTCCTGAACAGGAGAACGAGACGTTACACATGCTCCTGGTTTTACACTGATCTACATGTGGATCCACAGTCTTTGCATTTGGACCAGGAAACTAAACCAAGAGACGTCTATAAAAAGAGTTTGTACTGAGAACAGAGTGACACCAGTGTTTCCTGATCCCAGCTGACGGTGTCTCACCCAGAGTCCCGTCCTCAGTCGTTAGCTCCATCAGGCCGTAAGCGAAGGTGGATTCTTGTGGCACAGTGAAGCTGGTCTCCTTCTTCTTGATGCCCTGAAACGAGCAGCAGGACCAGACTCACTAAGACCAGATCCTCATCCACCATCCAGAGACCTCAGGAAGCCTCGTTAGGATCAGGTCAAAGCCACAGAACGTCTACGAGACGAACACTCACCGACAGGATGAAGTTAAAGATCATTCTATCAACGGCTGAGACGGAGCTGCACTTTTGATATTTGCTGTGAAACCTGACGGTGGACGAGTTGTAGACGGTCTGACGGACAAACGTCAGCTTCTCTGTCTCCTTCAGTCTCAGCAAGTCCATCGTTGTCTTATTGATCCTTCTGAGGACACACACACACACACACGCACACACAGACACACACACACACACACAAAGACACACAAAGACACACGCACACACACATACAAAACTGGTCACACTGTGTCTGCTGCCATTGATGAAGACGAGGGACAGAGACGTACTTGTTGCTGCAGCTCTTCCTCAGTTTCACCACGTCCACCGTCTTTTTCTTCAGAGTGAAGGACGACGCTCCGTCCACACTGTCCACAGACAGCTGGAGTAGTGTACAGACAAAACTATAAACACGGAACTCAAGTTACACACAGACGAATTCTGACACGGTTTTGACGTTTCAATGTGATTGGTGAGTCATGGTCAGTCACA
>JAUMHF010000004.1:237907-258025 GCA_032359275.1 Microctenopoma steveboyesi | reverse complement strand
TGAGTCTGGTTCTGCTGGAGGTTTCTTCCTCCTAAAGGGAGTTTTTCCTCTCCACTGTTGCTCAAGTGGGGCTGTTGAGTTTTCTATATAATTTTGCATTTACCTATTTTTTGTCAGGTCCTAAACCTTACAGTGTAAAGTTCTTCAAGATAAATTGGTGCTATGTAAATAAAACTGCATGGAATTGAATTGAACACCGAGGTTAAATTGTACATACTTGCAGGTATTTAGTTATTTGTATGAGCGCTGTTCGTGTACATCTCTGATGCTCTCAGTAATGTTTCTGGAACAATGTTGACATGTAAAGAGGCAGTTCATTTATAAAAGGAAGACAGACGGAGGCTGAAAGAAACTGGTCTGAGACCAGAAACCAAAGAGTTTGTCTCCCGTCCAGCAGCTCCCAGGGTCTGTATGTTCATTTTGTTCTGTTCTTTTCTTCGTTCTCCTGCAGGTTAGCCAAATTCTTTAGCACAAACACTATATCTGAAGATGAAGACATCACTTCCTCCAAGTACAGGGACGTCCTCACCAGAAGTTCTGGATCTCTAGCTGTCTACCAGCTGAGAGCAAAGAAAGACCATGTAGGGACTTTGATGAAAAAGACAGTTGGAGACAAAAACCTGAACAAGGCCAATAAAACCATTTTACTTGTGGGTGAAACAGGAGCAGGAAAATCTACTCTGATCAACGCTCTGGTGAACTACACCATGGGGGTGAAGTTTGAGGACAACGTCTGGTTTGAGGTCACAGAGAAGGAGAGGAGGAGTCAGACAGAGAGTCAGACGTCAGACGTGATCGTGTACGAGATCTTTGGGTTTGAAGATAAGATTCTGCCCTACTCTCTGACCATCATCGACACTCCTGGATTTGGAGACACCAGAGGGATCGAACACTTAGTTAGTCAACAGTTACTTGACTTGTTTCGTTCAGTAGACGGCGTTCATGGCGTTGATGCCGTGGGTCTGGTGATGAAGGCGAATGAGAATCGAGTGACGGACCGTCTGAGGTACATCTTTGATTCAGTGATGTCTCTGTTTGGAAAGAACATGGAGACAAACATCGTAGCTCTGATCACATACTCAGATGGACGAGCACCTCAAAATGTTCTAAAAGCTCTCGAAGATACAAAAATGAAATGTGCCAAAAATGAGAAGAATGAATGTGTTCACTTCCTGTTTGATAACTGTCAGAGCACAGAGAGAAACGAGGAAGAGGAAGCCAGTTTACACATTGCATGGAGAATAACAGTCAGAGGAATGAGTGGATTCACAGCGTTTCTGGAACGGTCTTCACCTCAGGAACTGAAGACGACAGTTAAAGTGTTGAAGACACGCATCAGACAGAAAGTCTGCATCCAAAACCTGCAGGACAAAATCCAACAGAAGGAACTCAAACAGAAAGAGATCAAACAGGAGAAAAAAGCTCTGATGAAACATGAACAAGAGATGAAGACGAATGCAAACTTCTCTGTAGAAGTCGACGAGGTCTACAAAGACAAAGAACCCATTGACAGCGGGATGTGGTTCATGTTTTATCAGGGCGCTCTCTGCTGCACCGTCTGTGAGGAGAACTGTCACTACCCTGGATGCACCATGGCCTGGAATCCAGCGCACTGCAAGGTCATGAAAAAAGGCCAGTGCACCGTTTGTACCCACAAGTGTCCCGCATCAGATCATGTGAAGAAAACCTGGAGGTTTGTGACCAAGACCAGGAAAGTTCAGAGGACTGAAACGGAAATGAAAGAGAAGTATGAAACGAGCAAAGCGGAGAGAGAGACGAGCGAGAAACATTTAGACACTTTGGAAAAAGAAATGCAAACTCTGGAAGCAGAGAAACAACAGATGCTCGACGACACATATCAGCATGTTCTCACGCTAGAGCAGACCGCACTCAATGTGGTTTCTCTGTCCACCTGTGTCCACCTGGACCTTCTGAGTACAATGATGAAGGAGAGAGGAGACACAGAAAAGGTCCAGAAACTGGAGGAGCTGAAAGGTCGAGTGGATGAAGGAAGCAGGGAGGGAATGCAGTACATGCTCAACAAAGTAAAGAAGTAAAGTTTCATTCCGTCAACATCCCGTTCAGTGAAATAAACGATTTATTGTGTTGTTCATGTACCTGTACGTGTCATATTACTGCGTTATTATTGTGATTACAGCTCCAGGTGATTAGACACAGTGTCTCCTGTGACTGGATCAAATTGAAAATGAAATACTCTGTTTTAATGTAGGTTTGCTTCATATGAAGTGTAGAAGAAAATGTTTGTTTTCTGGTATCATGTCTTAATATGTATATAAATAAAAGATGATCGTTTTATCCAGAATGAATTTCTCTTTGCTGTTTCTCCTCTCTCCTTCCGTCAATTTTCATCTTTCATAAACAAATTATACCTAAAGAATAGTTGTTGTCAAAGGCAGCAGACAGATCTAGCAGGAGGAAAGAATTTTTAGATTTTTCATAAAGCCGTGCAAAACAAATCCAAGAAGCCCCTGGGTCTGGGTCTCGCTTTCACACTGGACAGTTTGGAATATTCCTGTGATTCTTTTCAGGCCTCATGTTCTTCTTGATTTTTGTCAGTTGTTGTTTCCAGAATGAAGCATGAGGCTCAGTTTGTATCTGAAAGTACAAACTGTTCTGTGTTCATTTGGAGGGAGGACGCCTTCTGGTGTCATGATGTCACCAACTGGGTTGAGCCATGGTTTAGTCTTGTGTTTGTCCATCCTGAGTGATTCAGATTTCTGAGAGTCTGCTTCAGCTGCAGAAACACCGGGGTTACAGGAAATCAGCTCAGTGTCCTCCTGTGAGCTGGACCTCTGCCCCCTGGTGGCCCAAAGAGACATAACAGCACAGATTTGAGTTACTGCAGCAATAAACGCTTTATTCTGAACAACACGTGTGTAGCTGTGTACAGCTGTGTACAGCTGTGCGTGACAGGAAGTGGCTGCACGCATTCACTGAAGAGCAGGAGGAGAAGATATATTATGAGATTGGTCGACCGCAGGACAGAGACCGCTGGAGCTGGAGCATCAGCTGAGACAGTCACTGGAAAGATATTTATTTAAATAAAAATGAAAATGTCCTTAGAAAACATCTGCAAACACGTCTCTCCTGTTTGTTTCCTCTTTTCCTTTTTAATCTCATCATAAAGACACTATGTTAACGAGGTCATAACCTACGTATCGGCATCACAAACATCATTCATTCATTCAGGACATCAAGACACAGCGTGATTAGTATTGCTCTGCCTGTTTTACATCTATCGTCTACTTGGTGGCGCAGTAACACTAATGATGCACTGTGAAGCTTCAGTGCTTCATCACTAGCTGTCGGCCTGGACCCTAAACCCTGGAGAGTCAGCTTCTCTGGTGGGTACGCTGCAGATGGAACAGAATTAAACAGGAGCGCAGGTGAAATCCACCAAGACTGAACAGACAGGAAGTGACCAGGGATTTCAGAGGACAAGAGGAAGTCTAGTTCTTACCATGAGACATACAGTGGTTTGTGTTCCTTGCTGTCCCTTTTTTAAGGTGGTCTGGTAGCTATGGGAGACGCATCATACTTGGATGCAGAAGGTGCCAGGAACGAATCACAGCCCACGCTCCCAGCCCATCCCACATACCAGGTGTGTCCTCGACCATGCTCCTCGTAAGTCGCTTTGGGTAAAAGTACGTGCCAAGCAAAGCAAAGTGAAGTAGAGGTTATTTATTCAAGCACACCTGCAGAGAGTACATGAGCTAGGCACTAATTTCCCACATGCCTCATTCTGGAATAAGAAACACAGCAGAGCAGGCAGAGGGACCCAGGACCGGGTCTTGAAGGGAGTACACATACTGGGACATATCCTGTCAGCCAGGCCATTCACTAGCTGATAGGACAGCCGGGCTGCATGCTAACACATCCTGTGGTCACAGGCTCGGTGTCAGGATGAGAGGCTGGAGCAGCAGCTGGGATTTCCATTAGCTTCATGTGGTAAATGAGGCCTCATGGTTCTATGTGAGTAATGACGTTAAATCAGTGTTTCTACCTTTACCTGTTTAAAGAATGTTTGTCTCTGTCTCTTTATTCGTTCATCCTCTGACAGACATTGAACTGTGGCTCAACAGGAAGTGAAATTGTAATAAACAGAAAATGTAACTGTCTCCAATGTCGTACCAGGACCAGCCGTCAGAGTGTGCTGGTATGTGGACCCTCAGTATCCGGGGTTTATGTGACATCCAAGCATCCACATGCCTCACACATCAAAGAAGATCCCTGTCAGCTCCAAGCGTCTCGTCTTCTCACACAAACTCAGCTTACTGCTGATATGTTGCTTAACAGGAAAGGCGTGAACTCATTTAGTTTAGACAAACATAAATGTGCTGTGGGCAAACAACAACTGGTTTCGCTCAGGGTAACACTTCTGCCACTACGTGGGATCTATCGCCTCCCTAACAAGTTCTCGTGCTATGTCGACCCTGCTTCTAGTCCTAGACCAACCTGCTGGGGCTTCGTCTGCTGCTCCTTGTTGCTGTAGTGATCTATGTTACCTGCTGTTCTTTTCTCTCTCCTCTGTCCACTAACCGGGTCGGTTAGTCGGTCGAGGCAGATGGCCGCCCACCCTGAGCCTGGTTCTGCTGGAGGTTTCTTCCTCTTAAAGGGAGTTTTTCCTCTCCACTGATGATAAAATAAACTGGATTCTTCTTCTTCTGTTGACGTGGAGTTTATCTGAGGTGCTCTTGTGTTCTGTGGTTCAGTAAATGTTGTGTATCGTACATCATCCGTGGATGTTTCTCTGTAACGTCTGATGAATTTGACCATGTTGGTTTCCTGCAGTGACATAATCAGTCAAATGAATGAAAGAATCTCATTTTCAGTCACGTTCCTCTCTGTAAACAGAGAAACAGAAATGTACTGATGTCTTCCGCATGACTGAAATCTGCTCAGCTGTCAAGAAATATAAAAACAAAATCAGAAGGAAGCAGGAACTGTGAATTAAACAATCAGCAAACAGGCAACATACAGATGAGCGTAATGATAAGGTAAAGTACGAAGACGGAATGAATGAGGAAGCAAATAATCTGCATTCATAAAAACTCTGAACACCTGTGAACCTTCCTCAGAATCACAGAGCTTCCTGAAGTCAACAGCAGGTAAGAGCGCTTTAACACGAGATCAGGAGATCAGGAGATCAGGACATCAGGACATCAGGAGATCAGGAGATCAGGACCGCACTCATCACTAAGAGGTCAGAGATTCATGAGATATCAGGAGAAAAGCTGTTTTATCTCACAGTCACTCAGGGTTTCCCTGAACCTGTGTGTGTGACGCTGTCTCTTTTTCTCCCCACCAGTTTTACATCCGTGCTCCCTGAGGATGGGAGACTGGAGTGCTCTGGGTCGTCTGCTGCACAAGGTCCAGGCCCACTCAACTTCTGGGGGGAAGATCTGGCTGTCGGTCCTTTTCATATTCCGGATCCTCATCCTGGGCACGGCTGTGGAATCGGCGTGGGGGGACGAGCAGTCGGCCTTCAGATGTAACACCCTGCAGCCTGGTTGTCAGAACGTCTGCTACGACAAGTCCTTCCCCATTTCCCACGTTCGCTTCTGGGTCCTCCAGATCATCTTCGTGTCAACGCCCACGCTCGTCTACCTGGCCCACGTGTTCCACCTGAACGGAAAGGAAAAGAAGCTCAGTAAGAGAGAGCAGGAGCTGAAATCCTCGCAGGAAGACGGGGACGTTGTCGACGCTCAGCTGAAGAACATTGAGAAGAAGAAGAAGGAGTACGGCATAGAGGAGCAGGGCAGAGTGAAGATGAAGGGGGCTCTGCTCAGAACATACATCATCAGCATTTTCTTCAAGTCTGTGTTTGAGGTGGTCTTTCTAGTCATTCAGTGGTACATACTGGGCTTCACACTCTCTGCAGACTACATCTGTGAGAGGTCCCCGTGTCCTCACAAGGTGGACTGTTTCTTGTCCCGTCCAACAGAGAAGACCATCTTCATCACCTTCATGCTGGTAGTGTCACTGGTGTCTCTGCTGCTCAACATCACCGAGTTCGTCCATGTGATTTTTAATTGGACCAAAGGTCAGAGGAGGGACAAAGAACCGCCTGAATACAGCATCCGAGCACAGGGCGGCCTGATGGTGTAAGTGTGTTACTCAGGCTGAGAAACATCCACAGTCGTTACAGTGTGAAACTGTTCAGTCACTTATCCAGGTTTGAAAGAATGGTGAAAGAATGCAGCAGAGGCAGAACCAGAAGATCAGACTCGTCACCTCTGAACACACACAACACTAGAAAATCGCTTTTACCCCCGGACACGAGGTTTGGTTTTGGTTCAGACTGGTCAAACACGGTGCTTAAAGGAAGGGCGCTCAGTGATGGGTTAGATAACCTTATCCACCCAGAGTGCCAGTGTTCATCTGTATTTATTGGTGAACTAATTCTCTGATGGTCCTAAAATAAACGTGTGTGTTGAAAACTGTTCAACACTAGAAGAGTCTTCCTTTGTTCTGGTGGTTGGACCTGTCACATTACTCTACGCTCATCACAGTGCTTTCTCACACCTGCCTCCTTCACCTGCGCCTCTGCTTCTGACCGACCCACCTGCTGCGCTGCTCGTTATAGCTCATCCTCCTACTAAAGTCAATACTCAGTGTTAATAATGAGTCATAGCACCAACACGTGTTGTGCTGCTGTCAGCAGGAAGAACATCAGTCAAAAGATGTTTTATGTGCTCCGGTGATTATTTGTCTGGGTTTCCTGATCACACCCTATTTTCATCATCTTTGAACCAGAAATAAATCCTAGAAAATGTCCCACGGTAGAAGTTTCATGTTCTTTCCACTCTGAGATGAATGAGGGGCGGGAACAGTGAGTGGAGGGCTGCGAAGCGCCATGAAAGTAAAATCCAAGCTGTAACACGGTCGCAGAGACGGTTCTGGCTGCAGCAGCGAACAGGTCTGACGCTCTGTCTGTTTCAGCAGCTACTGCTCAGAAAGGGGAGAATAATAAGTGTAATAACCTCATTAAAGTCTTTCCCAGTCACCGCTGAACCAGCTTTCTGGGGATAAACCCTGCACCCCCCATCTCCAACCAGGAAAGTGTCACATGCATTAAATTGACACCACTAACCAGCATCAGCCCGACAACCTTACTCTCAAAACAACTGAAAAGCCATCTTTGTCTGGGTTCTCTGACGTGTTTGGTCTTATTTGTCTCGGTTTAAGACACTTATGTTGAATATGATGATGGTTCCGCTCTAATGTTTTTTAATGTGTTTTAACGATCAGCTGGAACATTTTCTTTTCTTAAACGTTTCTACGTCTTTGAAGCGCTGCGGGGGGGGGGGGCGGGTGCGTCGGGCGCATGCGCAGTACGTCTCCAACGAGCCTTTTGTTTCAAAGCAGCACGCGCTTCCTGTTTACCCGTCGCCATGGTAACGGCGCTCGGTTCCGTGAGAGTCGAACATCATCTCATCTGGGAGAAAACGATGCTGAGTCACAAAACGAAATGTCGAGAGTTCACGGGACCGACGCCCCACTCCGTGGCCGTGGTGAGTACCGTGACGTCACCGGAACCAGCGGGAGCGTTAGTTAAACGTTTAACGAAGCGTTCAACACGTTAGTTTAGTGTTGTCGCTTCCTCGGGTAGAGGTGACGTCACTACTCTGTTGTCAAGGTAACGTGTAAATACAGCGGTAAAAATGTTCAGATCAATGCAGCCGATTATCTGATTATTGACTCAAAATAGTTTCATAATTGTTCTCACAGAGTAGAGGTTCTTAGTTACGCTTAGAAACATGCGATGATGATGATGATGATGATGATGACGATGACGATGGTTTGTTTGAGGCTCAGCTCTGTAGACTCTGGACTCCCTCCTTCTGATCTCGGTGTGTGTTTTCCCCGATGGACAGAGGGCAAAGTTCCCGTCATCGCGGCCCGCAGACCACCTGATCCTGGAGAGACAGAAGCAGGACACGGCTCGAGACAAAGTCCGGGAGTTCACCAGGTACCAGCAGACCTGGGACATCAAGAACTCCTGGCTGCAGAGTTCAGAGCGTCACTACCTGAGGGGAACGATCCAGAGACAGTTCCAGGCCACCGTGAGACAGTATGAGTCCAAAATCCAGGACCGGAGGGTCAGGTTGGTCTGTGGACACGTCTTTGTCCAAGCAAACAGTTTCTTTTTAAATCAACATCTGTGCAGTGAAAACACATTAAACAGTCATCAAACTGTTTGTGACGTCAGGCTCCGCGCGCTGCTGGAGGAGGAGGAGCAGCAGCTCCTGCAGGAGCTGGAGGAGGCCAAGGAGACGACCGTGGAGAGACAGGCCAAGATGAGAGAAAAGGCCAAAGCTCTGAGGATGAGGAGGGAGAGCGAGCGGCAGCAGCTGGTGTCAGACAAGCAGGAGCAGCTCTTCAGGTAAAGTCCCCGGATGCTTTACTTCACTGAACGTACAGGAGCTGTGAGCTGTGGTTTCTCCTGCGGGCAGGGAGCAGTGCGAGGAGCTGCGGACCATACAGAGCAGGCGCAGGGAGCAGCAGGTGAGCGAGGAGCGAGCCGCTCAGCTGAGGAGCCGAGAGGAGCAGCAGCTGCTGCAGCAGCAGGAGGAGAAGCTGTTCGACGAGCTGTGGGAGGCTGATCACCGAGCCAAGGAGGAGCAAGAGAGGCAGAGGGAGCAGAGGCAGCAGCGGAGGAACACGGAGCAGCTCAGCGTCCTCAGGAGTCAGACGGAAGCAGCCGAGCAGCAGAGACGGTGGGAGAAGGAGCTGAGGGAGGAGGAGGCGCGTCTCACGGTCTGACTCACTCTCTCCATATTCACAGTGCAGGTTTGAGGTCTCAGCAATGATCCTCACGCCGCAGTTCCCCGTGTGTTGCAGCTGCAGCAGCAGCAGATGCAGCGACTGCAGCGGCAGCGGCAGCAGCGGCAGAAGCTTCAGGACCAGCAGACCCGGCGTCGGCAGCTGGATCAGGGTCTGAGGCTCAAGATGAAGCGTCTGGCCCGAGAGCAGCAGGAGGAGCTGCAGCTGGACATGAGCATCCTGCAGCAGCTGCTGGAGCAGGAGACAGACGAGAGACAGGAAGCTGCTCAGAGGAAGGTAAACACATCCAAGCAGGACGGGTACGGGTCGGGTATGAGCTGCTGCTCCTGATCCAGGACACAGTATTATTTCTTAGTACTGCAGTAAATGTACGTGTTGCTGTGTCCAGTAGGGGGCGTCAGAGGGCCGTTTGTTCACTCTATCATGAGTTTAACTGTTTACCTGCTGTTGACTTTTAGTTTAGACAGTGAGCAGTGTAGACAGATGAAAGTGGACCTGAGCCCTGACAGAACCTGGGTCAGAACCCTGTCTGCTCGGTGTGTGTTTCCTCAGCTGGAGCTGCGCGAGGAACAGCACAGGTACCGGCAGTATCTGTCCGAGGAGCTGCAGAAACAGAGGAGCGAGGAGGAGGAGACGGAGCAGCTCATCGAGGAGAAGCTGAAGGAGACCTGGACCAAGCGAGAGGAGCAGAACCGCCTGCAGAGGGAGGCCAGGAACCGGCTCATGAACGAGGTGATGGAGGCGCGACGCCTGCAGATCCAGCACAAACGTAAGAAATCTGAACAGCGAGAGTGTGTTCTCCTCAAAACCTGGGAACCTGAGAACGTCTTCTCTCTGCGCCACAGTGGAGCTGAACGTGCAGAGACGCGCGGCGCTGGCCAGAGAGCACGAGGAGCTGAGCAGAGTCGTGGAGGAGACGAGGATGAAGGACGAGGAGCAGAGGAGACGGTACGTTGTCCTGTTTGTTTCACCTTTCCGTCCTGCAGACTAACCCGTGTCTGTGCTGTCCTCACAGCCAGAGGCAGACCTGCGAGGCCCACCAGGCAGACCTGAGGGCTCAGGTGGAGCATCAGCAGCAGCTGCGGCGTGAGGCTCAGGCTCAGGCTCAGAGGGAACACGAGCAGGGCCTGATCCTGCAGCAGCTGTACGAGCAGAAGAAGGACGAGATCCTGTCCAGACCAGCGTCCCACACCACCGCTGTCCATCCCTTCAGGAGAGCGCAAGGATCCAGGTCAGCCCCCCAGCAACGCCTCAGCCTCACATAGTCCACCTGCACAGGGACGTGACGTCCAGAGTCTTCCTACGTCCCCCCACATCACACCGAGAGAAATAAAATGTGTTCACATCATGTCTCTGTCTCTGTGTCCTCTTTCTCTGTCAGGATAACATGTCGTGCACAGTCTCTGGTCTTTGTGTCCTCACTGTCCTCTGACTGTCCAACTGTTAGGACAGAAGACAGCAGCCTATTAGAAGACAGTCAAATCTTTAGTATCATTTTCAGACGTTTGCCCTCAGTTTAGTCTCCTAGGCTACATTCAGCAAAGGCTTCTCTTCAGCTGGCTCTGAAATCACCCACAATGCACTGCTCTGGTTTACAGGTGAGCTCAGAATGAGGGTGATTCACACAGCTGATCATTTTCCTGCAGACGCAACTCAGGGCTCAAACTACACAAGAACATCTAACCTGTTAAACCCCCAAACCTCCAGAACAATAAAGGGACGTGGAGACAAAGGACAGCGACATGAGCGGAGGCTGTGCAGGACTCCCAGCTCAGGGGGAGGTCCTGGCCTCCTGCGGCTCAGATAATCCAGTGTTTACTGAGGGTGGGGACGAGATCCATGTTGCTTAAAGTGTGTTTTATTGTGAAAGAACCACCAGGCGGTAAATCCTGGATCCAGCAGAACAGTCTGTGGACATCAAGGAGACCAAGACTTGTTTAGATTCAGGCTGTGACTCTGTGACCAGCAGTGAGTCTCACTCAGAACAGGACAGAACCTTTCACGTGTGCTGCTCCTAGACCTGCTGGTTCAGGTCCCCACTGTCCATGTTGTCTCTGACTGTGTGTGGTTTCATACAGTCTCTGACAAACTCTGAGGTTTTCATGGAAACTGTTGCACAACAGAAACCTGCAGCCGACACAGCGTCTCACACCTGGAGTCAGTCAGCACAGACACAAACAAAGCAAGCTGTACGGTCAGTGCTGCCTTCAGGGACACTAGGTTAACATCATATTCAGAGGGAACATGAAGATGATCTTCTCTTTACCAGGGTTAAACAAGGACGAACGCAGGACACGGATCAGTTCTTGGAAACAAGGTGGAGCTGGTTTTTGACTCACAGACTCAGATGATGGTTCATTCTGTCCTGAACCACCTGAACGTGTCACAACGTTCTTAACAACACGCAGATTCATCTGGACAGACCCTGGACCGCTCTGCGTCCCTGCGTCACGCCAGCGGTGACGCGAGCCTCCGCACAGACACGTTTAATACGACAGTAATGAATGTTTGAGTCGAGTCTGGAGCGTTCTGGAGCCGTGGCCGTGGCGCTGACGGGAGTCCAGCAGCTGCTCAGATCTGGACCAACAACATTTTCCTGGTGTGTTGTGTGGCAGCAGGACAAAGACTGATCCGCTGTGTGTGGGCCGGCGCCGTCAGCAGGTAAACAGCTCATACCTGCAGAGGGAGTGGTCTGGGAGTGGACCCATTACCTGAGGTGAGACTAACAGACAGGTCTGAGACATGCAGGCTGGTACACGAGGACAGAGCTGAGACCATGAGCCGGCAGTACTACCCCTACTCCCAGGTAAAGTACTTCTAATCACCTGTGAGCGTGTGTGTGTGTAAAGGTTAATGTCCACAGATGGATCAGCATTTTTATGTTACACAACGTGTGTGATAAGACACCTGCACAGGTTACGCTTCACTCATAGAAGTACAGTCAGTAAAAGTATACTATCACAGTATTTACCCGCGTAGCTGTGTGTCGTACTGAGCTGGGTTTGTGGAATATATAAATACTGCAGTAGTACTTTACACCACTGCTAAAAAACTATTACAGTGGAAAGTACTCAAGTACTCTTCAACGCTGGATACTAAAAACATCAGTGTTATTAACGTTTGTACTGTGGTAAAAGTACTTCTCAGTACTTGTGAGTAGCTCAGAGTACATGGTACAAAAGCGGCATTTTTACGTGTGACAGAGCGACTGGGGGGGTACGTCAGTCGAACATTTCAGGTTTTCAATATGCCACATAAGTGTTTACCTGTGTTACGTCATCACAGTGGGCGTGGCTTAAGCTCATCTAATAACACTTTATTATTCTATTTATTATTATTAGTTTATTTTTAAAAAACTACAAACCACAAGGAAAACGACAAAACAAGGACACGTGGGGAACCTGTGACTTCAGACTAAGGTTCTGGTTCCGGTTCTTATGACCCTGTTTTCTTTCAAATTGCTGGTTTGGTTATTTATTTTACTTTTCGCACTCTTCAGACCGTCTCTTTTACCACTGGACCGTCTGCAGGGCCCCGAGCCTCAGGCTGACAACCAGCGCTCTGGGCATGTGCGGTGTGTGTGTGTGTGTGTGTGTGTACAGTAGAAACCTGGCTGGGATCCAGGAAGCTTCAGACTTTGTGGAGGACTCGCGCTGACAGGAAGTGCTCGGACACTTTCTGCGCTGTGGTTCGGTTCTTTGTTTATTTATGGCTCTCTGCTGTGGTTCCGACCCGCTCTGGATGTAATTCTGTGACGGAACACCGACGAGTCTCTGTCGGAGGATAAGTCACCTGCCGGGTCTGTGGAAAGAAGCTTCGCCGAACAAAGTGACCAAACTCCGGGGACATGCGGACCGGGGGCGCTCACCTGGTCTAGAGGCTGACTCTCTGGATTCTTTATGGCCGCGGAGCCGCTATAACTAAAACACACGACCGGAACCGAGCTGGAGGATGTCTGTGGACGAGCTGTACACCAAGGTGAGTTTCTGCTCATTTACCTGGAGAACAGAGGCGCCGAGTCCCGCTGCTGGTCCGGGGAAGCTAAGTCTTCACCTGTGGTAAACTACTTACTTCGACGTGAACCGAAGCTCGCGCTATTTCTGCTGAACTTTGCAGCGATGAATCACCTGTTCCTTTAGGTCAGGTCTAGTCTTCAGGAGAAGCCGCAGCTGCTGGACAGCGAGCAAAAGTTGAAATAATGTGAAATATGTAGCGTTTTACGTCATTACACTTAAACCGAATTCGGCGTCAGGTGTCAGACATCACGTCTCACAATAGAGGACGCGAGGCATTTGGTCCCGAGCAACAGCTGATTCTAAATTTACAGATTTTTGAATGGAGTTCGTCAGCGCGCTGAGAGGACAGGTGCAGGTGACGCCGTTGGGGGCGGGGCATCGCATCACATCAAAATGTCCCCGCGCAGAGTGAAAGTACTTCACTGTGTGAGCGTTTGAGGAAATGGTCCGAATCAGGAAATGGATCCACAGGATCAGTGGAACCGGAACCAGTCCAGCTGCTGAATCAACACTTCACACTGAATCTTAATCAGAACTTTGTGGACTCCTTGGACCAGGACTCGTGAGATAAATCTGCAGCAGAGAAACAGCCTCTAATTCCTGAAGTGGGCCTTGTTACCTGTGCTGCAGGTGTGACGTTTGTAGGAGGAGCCTGTTGGTTAGGTGCATTTAGGGGGGTGTAGTTTCGTGAATCAGACTCCAATTGCGTTTTCTTTAGTTCTCCGTCACTCAGTTTGTTATAGAGTCGGTGTGATATTTAAGTGAGGTGGACAAAATAACAGAAACAGCGTTATGCACGCGGATTTTTACAGACTGACGCAGGTTTTTACCTGTTGGTTGTAAAAGTGATAACAGAACTTTATTGTCAGTGTTGCAGGAACAACGAAAGCTCTACTTTTAGCAGCACATGACATGAGTCATCACGAAGAGTTCACAACATACGAGCAGCAGCGAGTGAAAACGCTGAGAGACGGTTCTGTGCTGGTTCCAGGATCCAGTGGACGATTTAAAAATGAAGAGTGAGGTGTTGAGTGTAGTCAGTGATGATGTGCGAGAAAAAACTGGATCAGTCGCTTTTGATGTGGTTAAAGTCTGAAACAAAGCAGGAAACTGTTTGTCCTCTTTGTGCGGTGAAGACAAAGACATGAGATGGACACACCTCGGTCCGCTCTGCGTGCTCTTTGTGTCTCCTTCAGGACAGTCTGATCAGTTTTATTTCAGCACAGCAGCGGGATGTTCGCTGCTCTGTGGGAGCGTGGGAAATCCTCACGCCGTCCGTAACCAGTTATGTTCAGACCTGTTTGTGTCCTGGAGCCAGCAGCTCTCTAATCCTCCTGGACTACGAGTCCACATCATTACGTAGGCCACTTAAAGCCTCCGCACCTGCTGTGCGACCAAGTAATCCAGAGCTACATGCCAGAAGGGGGGAGGTGGGGGCGGCTGCTCCATCTGCTGTGTTTTCAGGGACTTGGTCTCAGCTGAGTCCAGAATTTCTCTGGTTCTGTGCAGGTCCACACAGAACCAGGGGGACCACTTAGAGGACTTGGTTTTCACACAGAGTCCAGACCTGCTCAGGACTCAGGACCCCGGTAACGATCAGACCCCAGAGGCAGGTTCTAGTCTCACAGAGCTGGATTATCACTGTTTGGGGTGCGTGGCTTTTCTTTGGGGGGGGGGTCGTGTTCTCGGTATCAGACCTCATCTTCATCTTCATCTTCAGTGATGCATTCAGGTGTTAGAGGAGAAGCAGCAACCATCCACAGTAGAAGCTAAAACAACACAGTGACCATGACGGTGCTGAGAGAACGTGGGGGGGGGGAACCTTCACGTGGAAGGTCCCACATAACTCCGCCTCTTTACCAGGTGGAGCTACCTGTGACCTTTGTGTTGCTGTTGCTGTTCCACACCCAGACTTCGCCCTCAGGCTGATGTCACCGTGCTGACTCAGCGGTGGGCGGGGCCTCAGCTCTGTGTGAGTTCGGGGTGATGAAGATGATGATGAGCGGCTCCGACAGGGTCACGTGTGACTTCACGCTGAGACACAGACAGATTCCTGCTGATGTAGTAACGCCGTCTTTCCCACTGAACCTGCAGAACAACTTGTTCCCTGCCGTTACCCCCCCGCCTCCACCCAGACATCCACCTGCTGCTGGCTTCCTCACCCTCTGACATCTGATCCTCGGCTCTTCTCACTCGTTTCTTTCATGGCAGCAGAAGTTTGGTTCCTTTCCCAGGAGCTGATTCTCTAGACCCCCCCGAGGCACACCCCATCATATCCACCCCACCCCCACCCACTGAAACATACAGCACCTACTGTTCTCCATCCTCAAACATGTTTCCTCCTCTACAGCTCGTTCCACACGGTGTCAGTGTGAATGATGTCAGCTCCTCCCATTCTGATGAACAGGGGGTCCTGGGGGGGGGGCAGTGCAGTGAGTTTCTCCCGTTGACCTCGAACTCATCAGACCAAAACTCTGCTGCAGAGTTCAGATAAATCTGTTTGTCACGCTGGACGTCCTGCATCATGTGCATGCAGCCCCACCCCCACCCCACCCCACCCCATCTGTCTGGTGCAGCCCCTCCCCCACTGAAAATGCCGTCATGGTTCAGAGAACATCTTCACACAAACACACAACTAATCACAACTAATGCAGCAAAGGTCTTGTATGTCATATGAAGACTGACAAACACCTGCAGTGTGTGTGTGTGTGTGATACTGTCTGTGTGTGTGTGTGTGTGTGCGTGCGTGTGTGTGTGTGTGTGTGACTGCGCGTGTGTGTGACTGCGTGTGTGTGTGACTGCGTGTGTGTGTGACTGCGTGTGTGTGTGACTGCGTGTGTGTGTGACTGTGTGTGTGTGTGACTGTGTGTGTGTGTGACTGCGTGTGTGTGTGTGAGACTGCGTGTCCTCATTACCGCCTGTTTCCTGCTGAGATGCTCCCCGTGCTGTTTAGCCATTGGACGGTTTCGGACAGTGTCCCAGATAATCAGACGCTGTGATTGGTCGCTCTGAAACATGAATGAAGTGATGATTCTATGGTGCGTTCGAGGACACAGCGATTAACGTTTAACAAGCAGCTGTGTCTTTGGACGAGAAGTCGCTGGTTTAAAAGTTAGTTTGCAGCCAACACGTCCTGCGTGTGAACACGTTCATCAGTTCACTCATGTTTAAAAAAGTTTGACAAACATTCTCAGGGTAAAAGTCTGAATCCCTTTTTCTCATATGTTTATAGTTATATGTTTTAAATTGATGAAGAACCATGTTTCTGTTTTCTGCGAAGAGAACCCATGTTTGGGGTTCCTCGTTCCTGCGTTTCACTTAATCTCAGAAAACAAATCGGGTTCAGTCTAAATGTTCACATATCACCAGGGTCATAGGTGGTGATGGTGTCTGAGGTGGAGCCAGTGGCTCTGCCTGCAGCAGGAGGAGCCAAACGAAGCACAGCTAATTAGAGTTAGTCACTGAGCTGGAGCCAGAACCTGAAACCAGGACTAAACTGTACTGAAAGCGGGTGAGTCCGTGCAGAACGTAGTGGATCATCTGTAGAAATGGATCCTGAAACGTCCATGAATGAAAAACACGCTGCAGGTTCACGTTTAATCAAATCACACAGAAAACCAGCGACTGGAAGTAATTCTGTAGAAACACTGGTTTGTTCCTGGGAACAGTGGGCGGGGACATGCGGGTGTCCACCTCCCAACAGGTTCATCAGGCTCCGTGTTCAGAACGTTTGTCTGCCGGTTCCTGTACTGGAACTCGAAACCCGGAGAAAACAATTGAAGCCGGAGTTTCTACAGGAATGTGACGATATGTCCTCGGACTCAACCTGCTGCTCAGGTTCTTTGTGAACCCTGACGCCAGCTGCTGGTTTCTGTCCCGTTCTCTTCTCTCAGGTCACAGTGTGGAGGGGCGTGTCCTGTCTCTCACTGAACACCTGTCCACCTGCTTGTTAAAATCTGGCTGCAGGGGACACACGGAACGGAACTGGACTAACCGTGGTCTGTGCTGAGACCTGCAGATGGTCACAGTTTATGTGGTCTGTACCAGTCCAGGTTCATACGGTGCCTGCTAGCTCAATGGTTCAAGCGTCAGACTGGGAAGTAGAAGGTCACAGGTTCGAACCCCGTCTGACTCCTAGTCCATCTCCTACCAGGTGTGTCCCTGCGCCAGACACACAGCGCGAGCTCCCTGTAGGTCGCTTTGGACAAAAGTGTCCCAAGCAAAGTGAAGTGTGTGTGAGGACAGGCTGCAGGTGGTCTGTACCAGTCTATAGGTGTGGTCCCTGAGCAGCTGCAGCATCTCCCTGCAGGTCAAGGATTAGTGATGGTCATAGTTTTTATCGTCTTCATGTCCAAAGTCTCTTCAGCACATTGTCCATTAACCTGAAGTCTATATCAATATTTTCTTTAAAGTGAAGCTCAACGAGTTTTGACATTGATCGCTTCATATTTAATACCTTTACTTACTGCAGTACTGTACCTCAGAACAACGTGAAGTACTTGTACTTGGTGTATTTGCATGTTGTGGTCTTTTACTTTCCGTCTCTGCTTCGTGTGTCTCCTCACTGCAAACAACCTGAGGTTTCGTTTGTGTTTTCACCTTCTAGAAAGTACTCAGTGTTTTGTTCGGTGGGATCTATGTGTGTGTGTGTGTGGGGGGGTGATTCCCGGCGGTCACACAGAGAACAGTGTGTTTCATGTAAATCAGTCTCTGGGTGGAGATTTGCATGAAAGCAGGTGAAGCTGTGACGTCAGGTTGTCCCAGGTCAGGACCCGATGGTAACGAGCTGCTTCCTCGATTTCACGTTGTCTGTCGGAAGAAGAAAGTTCAACGTTTGTTCAGTGCAGTTCACCCTCCACCCAGTACCACGTCATACTGCGATATACTGTAGTTATACTGCAGTATTATACAGTTAATATCATGTTACATTATATCAGTACTTTTACTTTAAGAGCTCGGCAACAGCACGCTAGAGTTTTGTGTGTGTGTGTGTGTGTGTGTGTGTCTCTCTCTCTCTCTCTCTGTGTGTGTGTGTGTCTTTCTCTCTCTCTGTGTGTGTGTGTCTCTCTGTGTGTGTCTGTGTGTGTGTGTGTCTCTCTCTCTCTCTATTTGTGTGTGTGTGTCTCTCTCTCTGTGTGTGTGTGTGTGTGTGTCTCTCTGTGTGTGTGTGTGTGTGTGTGTGTGTGTGTGTGTGTGTCTCTCTCTCTCTCTGTGTGTGTGTGTGTGTGTGTGTGTGTGTCTCTCTCTCTCTGTGTGTGTGTATGTCTGTCTGTCTCTCTCTCTCTGTGTGTGTGTGTGTGTGTGTGTGTGTTGCTGTCACTGTGTCACAGGTGGAGAAGACAGGTAAACATGTTGAAGCAGATGTGTAACAGCAGTTTTTGCTGTGCTACCTTCAGGTTCCTCTGTAAATTGGAGTTCTGGTCTGGGGGGTGAAGGGTTGATTAAACGCTGTGTTTCTGTTCTCACGCCATCGGTTCAGCACTGAGCAGCATGTCCGCGGGTTTTAAAAAGTATGAAAATGTGTTAATGGTCATTTCACGAGGTATTACATTTTCTTTATTTAACGTGGGATTAGACTCGTTCATTTAATTAGACGATGTCTGTGATTCAGATAAAGGCTGGCTCAGGTCGGTGGTACAGAACCGGTACTGTTCTGTTTGTGAATGAACAGAGACATAACAAAGATGAGTTTAACGCTCTACTGTCGCATGTTCGCCGTACAAGTCACGACTCAGGAGCAGCTTTTCATCCAAACCAAACGGCAGATCTCCCGGTGACCGTGCCCTCCCTCTGGGAGGTTTAGTGTAGAAACGTTTTTCAAAAACTTGCAGTGAATGTTTGATATTTTCACGCAGCTGCATGTTTTATTCTTTACTGAGAATAAACATCTCTGCACTGACTGAACTTGTGACATCATGCTGCACCAACAGCGTGTGGACGGTAAAATCTGGTTTATCCTCAGATTTGGATCATTAATTAATTAAATGCAAGATATTCCCAGATTAGTGTGTGAAGCTATTGAGGTGACATTTTAAATAGTTTCTACTGGACCAGAGTGTGTAAATCAGTTTAACGGTCAACGATCAAAACAGTTGCTGCTCAATGTCGTTGGTTTTAAAAATATTCAGGAGGTATTAAATTCAACCTTAGGATTTCTGATACCCTGATGAAACACTGAGCAGAACCAGAACTCCCAGATCAGCAGAAAGTTTGAGCCTCTGGTCACGTTCTCGTTCTCGTGTCCTGTAGGTTTGACTTTCTCTCAGAGAACCAGATGTTTCAAACACAGATGTTGATCAGGAGCGTGAAGCAGGATCAGGTTTGTCCTTGATCAGGGGACAGAGGCTCAGAGCTGGATCTGTTTTGTCCGGTAGAACTGGAGACGCTGTGACATCATGTGACTCCGTGCTCATCCCAGACCTGCCTGTTTGTTTCAGTTCACCCGGGTTTGGATCCCGGACCCTGAGGATGTGTGGAGGGCTGCAGAGATCACCAGAGACTACAAGGAGGGAGAGACGGTTCTTCATGTGAAGCTGGAGGATGAGACGGTACCAGGCGCTCGCTCCTTTCACTCTCGCTCCGTCTGGGCTTCAACCTGGACTAACTGTGTGTTTGTGTCGTCCCATCTCAGCCTCTGGACTATCCCGTCGGCCCTAAGAGCAACCCCCTCCCCTTCCTCCGTAACCCTGACATCCTGGTGGGGGAGAACGACCTCACTGCCCTCAGCTACCTGCATGAACCTGCCGTCCTGCACAACCTCAAAGTCCGTTTCCTAGAATCCAACCACATCTACACGTACTGCGGTGAGTGACTCTGATGATGACGCAGCAAGCGTTTGTTCTTATTCTTTTCTGTGACGCGTGTGTGTGTGTGTGTGTGTGTGTGCAGGGATCGTGCTGGTCGCCATCAACCCGTACGAGCAGCTGCACATCTATGGAGAAGAGGTCATCAACGCCTACAGCGGACAGAACATGGGGGACATGGACCCTCATATATTCGCTGTGGCTGAGGAGGCGTACAAGCAGATGGCCAGGTGTGTGTGGGTGTGTGTGTGGGACGGGGTGTGTGTGTGCCAGACTGTGTGTGTGGGACAGGGTGTGTGTGTGTGTGTGGGACGGGGTGTGTGTGTGCCAGACTGTGTGTGTGGGACAGGGTGTGTGTGTGTGTGTGGGACGGGGTGTGTGTGTGCCAGACTGTGTGTGTGGGACAGGGTGTGTGTGTGTGTGTGGGACGGGGTGTGTGTGTGCCAGACTGTGTGTGTGGGACAGGGTGTGTGTGTGTGTGTGGGACGGGG
>JAUMHF010000004.1:182955-195895 GCA_032359275.1 Microctenopoma steveboyesi | reverse complement strand
TGGCTGCAGCATTCTGGATTAACTGGAGGCTTTTTAATGAGTTACTGGGACAAACTATCAGTAATGAATTACAGTAGCCCAGTCTAGAAGTAACGGAAGCATGGACTAGTTTCTCAGAGACGGGATGTTTCTAATCTTAATAATTAATCGTAATATTATATGATTATATTATTATTATATAAGAAAGACGTTCTGGAGATGTCTTTATTGTAACGGTTAAATAAGATGTCTTGGTCAAAGATGAATACCATAGCTATTTCATCTAGGAACGCAATATGATTTGATATTTGATAAGGTGTCTCTGTGGTTTTGAAGTCCAAATATCATAACCTCTGTCTTGTCTGAATTAAGGAGTAAATCCAGGTCTTTATGTCTTTTAAGCAGGCTTGAAGTCTAACTAATTGATTTGTTTCTTCTGGTTTCATAGATAGGTATAGCTGAGTGTCATCTGCATAACAATGGAAATTTATAGTGTTTTCTTATAATATTGCCCAGTGAAGACACGTATAAGGTGAAGTGGTCCAAGCACTGAGCCCTGTGGAACTCCATAACTAGCTCTTGTGTGTCTGGAAGATTCATCATTAACATGAACAAATTGGGATCTATCTGATAGATAAGAGTTAAACCAGCTTAGTGCTGTTCCTTTAAGCCCAATAACATGTTCCAGTCTATTTATTAAAATGTTATGATCTATAGTGTTGAACACAGCACTAAGATCCTGACAAGACAAGAATGGAGAGAAGTCCATTGTCTGAGGCTAAAAGATCAGTGGTGACTTTGACCAGTGCTGGAAGTATCTGTTCCCTCCATCCTTATCTTTACAGAGTTACAGGACCCACCCCCAACACTACCTACATATAATAAACTGACTGTTCTTCTTCTGTCTTCAGACTCTGTCAGACTTGTGAATGGGGACAGTCTGTGTTCAGGCAGACTGGAGGTCAGGTCTAACCATTCGTGGTCCTCAGTGTGTGAAGCTGACTTTGACCAGTTGGATGCAGAGGTGGTCTGTAGGGAGCTGGGCTGTGGGGCTCCT
Organism: Microctenopoma steveboyesi; assembly: GCA_032359275.1. NCBI lineage: Eukaryota > Metazoa > Chordata > Actinopteri > Anabantiformes > Anabantidae > Microctenopoma > Microctenopoma steveboyesi. Next base: position 194,859 of record JAUMHF010000004.1, on the reverse strand, counting down.
TCAGTCCTCCAGCGGGGGCTCTATGGACAGGTGGAGCCTCCAAGGTGGACCAGAGAATTCCAGTGTGGAGGCCACGAGTCTGCTCTCCTGGACTGTAGAACCTCAGACTCAGTTAAAAACACCTGCTCCCAGAACAAAGCTGCTCAACTCACCTGCTCAGGTACAAGAGGATTCACATCACTACTGTTGTTTCTCCAAGGGAGATATAAGTGTTTATTATTATAATTATTGTGATGACTTCTATTCTCTGACGCTCCTGCTTTAATTTTATTTTTTCAGATGCTTTTGGTCTGCAGCTGGCAGGAGAAGACGGTCACTGCTCCGGGGTTCTGGAGATGAAATATAACAACGTGTTGAGGAAAGTCTATGACTCAGACTGGAACCTGAACACAGCAGCATTTGTTTGCAGGCAGCTGCACTGTGGTAATGTTGTTTCAACAGGAAGCAGGAAGAGCTCAGCCGTGGATGTGTTGTGGATCAGTTCTGAATGTGTTTGGTCTGGATCTACACTAAGAGAGTGTGTCCGAGCGGGACCCTGGACTTCCAGTTCCATCCTACGCCTCACTTGTTTAGGTAAAAGTATCTGACATTTGCTCTGTCTGTGACTTTTAGGCTCTAACACTGGGACTAGAGAACAATCATCACAAACACCAGGTCCTGAATTTTTCCACACATGCTGGATGGAGACATCTTGACAAATTAACCTGTTCTTATTAGAAAATATAACACAACAATTTTTTTTCTATGAAGTTTTTCCAATTTATTACTTTTGTCATTTATTATGATACTATTATTCTAATAAGAGATCAATAGACACCAGGTCTTATTTTATATCAGCAGCTGCAGTCTGTTAAATCTCTATAATCATCAGGGCAATGTACACCCTGCTCTACAACAGCAAACCTCAGCTCCGCCGTTTTATTCCAGGTTCTGTTAACACGCCTGTGTTTACAGATCAGGAGATGCCTCCACCAATCATCTACATAGACAGGGTCTCCCAGATCCAGCAGCAGGGGTTTCAGGTGCTCAGAGGCTCCAGCTTCACAGTCAGCTGCTCCATCCACCCACAGATTCCAGGGTGGATGGAGGCTCCTTCCAGCTCATCTTCACCTCCTCCAACAGAACACACAACTACACCCAGCCAGCTGTCAATCACTTTGCTCACTTCCTGTTTTCTGCTGCAGTGCCCGCCCATCATGGAAACTACACATGTGTTTATCACATCTACGTCGCCTCTCATAACTTCTCCATTGAGAGCCATCATCTGTCTCTCATTGTCTCAGGTAAAATTTCTTCATGTGAATAATTTTTATTTGTTTTTTACCTTAACATTTGTTTTCATTTTCTTCAAGAGAGATTCAACCGCATCAGTCTCATCATCCGAATAATTGTCCTGCTCCTGACTCAGCTGCTGCTGATCTCTGCGCTTTATCTCTGCTGTAAGGTACGGTACCCCTCCAGCTGCACCCCCCTCTTAACTATTATGTCCTTAAAATAATACTTGAAAAATCAAATTACTTGTTTGTCAAAAAGCTTCTTACAGGCCTTGATCCCAACTTGTACAATTGTAAATATAATTTTAGATTTCTCTGGGGCGAGATAACAAGCATTTCCACCCTGCCTAGACCTCTTGCCACTCCTTTGCCCCCCATGTAAAATTCTCTAGATCTGCTACTGGCAGTATCTTAGATCTGTGCTGTTGTGCCTCTCCAGGCCACCAGGGGGCAGACGTCGAGCAGACCGGACGACACTGAGCTGGTTGACTGTGACCAATCAGGGAGAGGAAGGAGCTCAGGGAGCAGAGTAGGAGCTGCTCTCACAATGGATTCGTGAGCTGACACAAAGCTCAGTCAGAGATTCATCGTTTTATACTGATGATCTCTTTAAACCGCATAGCTGGGTCATTAACTGGTTAATTATTCTGCGTGAACAAACTAACAGCGTGATGTTTGCCTGTCGTTGGTTCCTTTGAGAGACGAACACATTTAAACACATTTCACAAATGTCTGAAGTAAAAACTGCTTTTTCATCGAAATCTAAAACATCTTTTGGAGATTAGAAAAAAATGGAGGTTTCATCATGACTGAGCCCTTATTATACTGATAATAATTATTAAATACACTCTGTCTTAGTGTTCAGATCCGTTTCCTGTTTGTTGCTGTGCATCAATCTGAGTTTTAGGGTTCATTAGTTCAAAACTAACAACTAATTAGATCAGATTAACATTTCCTTATTAACAGGTTATGTACCACAGGTCTTTAAAGTAGCTGTAGTCAAACCTCTACTGAAGAACAGCACTTGATCCAGGGGTTTTACAAATTATAGACCAATATCCAATCTACATTTTATGGTAACATCCTTTAAAAAGCTGTGGTGAAGCAATAATGTGATGACCTGCAAAGAAACAATCTGTATATACTGTTTTCAGTCAGGATTCAGAGTTAATCATAGAAATAGCACTGGTTAAAGTCACTAATGATCGTTTCTTGTCTTCTCAGACAATTACACAGACTGAAACATGTCACTGAATTTAAAGTAAGAGCACTAAGCTGGTTTAAATCTTATTCATCAGATAGATCCCAGTTTGTTGCTGTTACCGTAATTAATCTTTCATGCACATGCAGGTTAAATATGGAGTTCCACAAGGTTCTGTTCCTATTCTCTTTTTAGTTTACTTGATTCCCTTAGGCAACAAGAAAACACTCTTTTTTTATGCAGCTGTATTTATCTATGAAACCAGATGAAACCAATAATTTAGGCAAATCTTCGCATGTGTTCTTCATCACACATGTCCAAGGTAGGTTCAGATTTGACACAAGAATCTTCGGTTGTATAGCCAGAAACAAACTGGGACAAAAAATGCGATCGGACCTGGAATTTTGACCAAGATCACTATTTTATACAATAGTATTTTGAACATCACCAGTAATATAGTAGTTAATTTGTGTGTTTTTAACTCTAACTTAAGTCTATCATTACTCCACTATCCTCTTTGTACTATCCACTAACACTTATTCTGGTACATTGCCTAAGTCTCTTTAAAGAAATAAATAATTTTTTTAAGTCGAATGATTGTGCATTTGTTAAACAGTATAAATGGACATTAGCTAAATAAAACAAAGACTGTACGGATATTTTGCTGGTGACATGGGTCTGAAACAGATGCTGCTGCCTCATCTACTGAAAACTTTATCAACAAGAGTAAATCTCAGACCCAACAAACCCAGACCGACAGCCAGAAGCAAACCTGATCCAGCAGGTGGCGGTAAAACAACGTTAATAAACTAAAGAAGAAGAAGTATGAGCCAATAGCAGCGCAGCGGGAAGTGAGTGTCGTCAGTAAACAGTCTACCAAAGTTTCCTCAGATGTCTAAAATCCACCAACTTCTTCATGACGGCACACGTGAGTTTCATCCAGGTTGAGTGTTTTTGCAGGTGTGTCGCGCTGTTTTCAGTATAGAACAGGGGCTGTGGTGAGTTACACATCAGACTCCATTCAAATTAGCGTTATTTAGTCAACTGTGCGAGTGGACACGACGCAGCTGAAGCAAATAAACGTTTACAGTTACAACAGATACATCTTTGACTAAGGTTAGCAGCGAGTTTAAGAAGGAACATGTTCGAATACATAAATCCAAGTAATCTTCCCGCGAGAGAACATATTTTGTTGTTGTAGGTCAATTTAAAGTTTTCTATATAGAGTTCTGCAGGCTTTCCTGCGTTGCCTGAGGGGAAAAACGCTCGTGAGAAGCACGAGGAGGTGGCGCATGCTCAGACTCGCATGCAGGAAGAAACAAATTAGCGTCAGATTGGGATGGGTTCAGGTTCCAAAACCTGTCTGACTCTTAGTCCCAGTCTCCCACCAGGTGTGTCCCTGAGCCAGACACACAGTGCTAGGTCCCTGTAAGTCACTATGGGTAAAGACGTCTGCCAAGTAAAGTAAAGTAAAGTCAAATGAAAATATAATTAATTTTTTTGTCAATACGTCAACAGTCAAAGTTTAAACGATGTAATGTGTTACGGGAAGTTACTTTATTTTTCCAGGTTTTTGTGTTGTACTTCGCTAAGAGCGCAGAGTTGACCGGAGTTAAGGAGGAGGAGATAATTCACGTGCCGACACCAATCAGCAGCCGGGACCTTTGGACGCTGTTGCTACAGCGACACCCGAGGTTTGTTACCATGGAGATTAACGTGTTACAGCTTACACTTTTTACTGCTGCGTAAACATCACTCCTGCTTATCTGTGAAGGTTCTCAGTCATCTAGGTCATGGTATCTCAAAAAAGTTTTATCCAAAGCAACTGAACTGGTCTCATTATTTAAACTGTACCAGGTTTAGCTTTATAGAAGTTACTGTGATCTTCATCAGAAAACTACATGTGATTTCGACGTCGCTGTCGTGGCTCATAGTGATGATGAAACCTGACTACGATTCACGCGATAAGCCACTCTTGTGTAGGGAGCCGTTATATGATGCGGGACACTGCAAGCATCGTGATTATGAGTCAGTTTAGTCACCATGACGATGGTGTGACAAGTCGTTAAATATAAAACAACCTGACTTTGAATCGCCCACACAGTTTTTAAATGAACATGAGCTTGAACATGTGTTTTTGTGCGGGTCCTCAGATTGGGAGTGTTTGGGGGTGTAAACGGGGAGTCAGAGTTGGAGTGAGGAGTCCTAACGAGGATGGAAATATGAATCTGTTTACATACAGGACCATCACAGTCTTATCGTGACACAAACGTGATCCTGTTTAACCCTCTGTTTCAGACTGTCGGTGTTGCTGGAGCAGGTGGTGTTGGCTGTTCGTCAGCAGTACGTCCCCATCAGCGACCAGGTGGTGAATCTGAGAGACGGAGACGAGGTGGCTGTGGTACCGCCACTCAGCGGAGGATAAGACTTGACAGAGACGCAGTGAATGATGAATATTTCTAACATTTTATTTAGAATAAACATGCTTTTTTTGCTGAAGAACAGAACATCCTGTAATCAGTAAATTAAATATCTGCACACACACACACACGTGTGCTAATCGTCATATATAGCAGTGATGATGTGTGTTTCTCTCAGATGTCGGAGGAGCACAAAGACGAGTTGAAGCTGAGCCGTGATCGTTTGTGCGTGCATGATGTGGTTGATGCCGTCGGCAGCTCCTCCTGTGGAGCAACTTCAGTATTTATAGGTTCATATTTTATTTAGTTTACAGAAACCTGTGGTATGACCTGTTTAATACATCTGTTCATACTTTATTTGCCCTCAGACACACGGCTGCATGTGTTCAGTGCACAACAGGAAGTGATGAACAAATGAAATAAGATGTTACTGACCCATGAAATGTTTATACAGCATCTGTTCTGACTGATTAACAATAAGATGTCGTCTTACTGGTTTTCACTGATTAACATAAATCATATTGTTGTAATAAAAAATAAATAAACTGGATAATTTTACTTGTGAAACACAACAAAGAAACTCTTCCACTCTGTACAGTAAGTAGTACAGAGTGAGGTACTCGGGTAAAGTATACGTAAATGTGTTTAGTTGCTTTAATGATAGAGAATACATCATATTAACCTGTGTCCGTGTGTGCAGGTACAACCCGAGAGGATGAGGTGGGGGGCAGGAGGGTGGTCGGTCTGGACTATGAGGCCTACGAGCCCATGGTTCACTCAGAATTCATCAAACTGTGTGCTGACATTAGAGAGCGCTGGCCGAGTGTCGCCCACATCTGTGTTCACCACCGGCTGGGGTTAGATGCTAATGCTAATCCTAACTGTGATGATATAAATGCAGTGTTCAGATCTTTGTCTTACACCCCCCTCAGGTGGGTCAGAGTGGGTGAGGCCAGCGTTGCCATGGCAATCTCGTCTCCTCATCGCCTCGACAGTCAACAGGCAGTCCAGCACTGCATCACACAGCTAAAGGCCAACATCCCCATCTGGAAGAAGGTAACGCAGCCACAGACCTGACGACTGACGGGTCACGGTGATTGATTAATGATTTTATAACTCTGATCAACAGGAAGTTTATGACACGCAAGAAACGAGCTGGAAGGAGAACGCAGAGTGTTCCTGGTCCGGTCGCACAGAAGATGCAGATGTGGAACAAAGTTCACAAACACCAACTTTGTCTCATTTGTGGAATCAATAAATTTAATTTTAAGTGTTTTTCACAATAACCTTTTTTATGCTTGTAGTCAGTCATACAAACTGCTTAATGCAGAAAATATTTTCTTCTGCACGGACAAACCAAACAGCTGAACATTAGAAACACGTTTTATTTTGTGTTCAAAATAACGATCAAAACGAGGTGGATGTTGCTGTCGTCAGGATTCATAGTCTGTCTGAACTAGAGCAGAGATTCAACATGTTACAGCTCCTGTACCCGACTATTGATTATTACTATTATGAGTGAAAATACTTTGCTGAGTGACTAATTATATATATGAATAGTTACATATATAATGATGCAGATGATTTTTTTGAGGTCTTAACGTTTCATGATTAAATTTATTACTCAGAAATGCAAAGTGAAAAGTAACTAAAGTAACTGTGTCCAATAAAAGTATTATTTAATTTGTAGTGCAGTAAAACACACAAATACTTGAGTAAATGTACTTTAGTTAATAAATCCATTGTTAATATTTATTAATTTTCTCAGTTTATGGCAGGTGATTTATGAAAACCATATAAGTGACTCATGAAAGTGTAATTAATCAGATGACCTGTGATGAATACAGGTGAGTTTGTGACCTCATCAACGGGTGACGATGGGTGCGGCTCTAAATAAAAGCTGTTTCCACTCTTATGTATTTGCTGTTCAGCTTTCAGTGTCATGATGTCATCATAGATTATGAAATAACGGAGATCCTGTTTCTACGCAAAAAACGAGATTTGTGTGTAAAGGTTTTTATCTATTATTTTCACTAAACAATGTCCCAGGAACATGGTCACTGCAGTTCTGTGTTGCTGTTGTGGTATTGAATTTGTCCTCAGGTGATTTCCTGGTATTCTTCCGTCTCTCTCAGAACACACCTGCATACACCATGTGTTGATGAAGCACTGATGAGGGAAGCATAGATTGAGCCAAGGAATTTAATTATCTCCTTAATAGATTCCAGACTGCGTCTCTCATACCAACGCACCATCAGTTAGTTTGCATTATAATTTAGTTCTAGTGTCCTGTTCTGTTCATCACTTTCTGTTGAGAAACGTGGGAAAATGTTTCCTCATTATTCCTGACTCATAGAAACTGACACAGGTGAAACCGTTTCTCTGACTCAGCTGTGGGGCAGAGTTTTATGACTGAAAGTTGAAACATAATTTCTTATTGTGTGTGTGTCTTATTGTGCAGCTGTTTTTTGTTTATCGGAAAACTTTTATACATTTTAATAGTGTCACCGCATAAATAACTCAATAGACTGTATTGTATTGTCAAACTGTTTTTTGAGGATGTAAAAAAATTATACTCATCTTTCTATCCCTCAATATCAAGACAATCTTTAAACAAACTTTTCTCCAGGTACAGTGTGTTCTCCTCCTCAGGTCGTTACACCCCGAGTCACACCTGAACCGCAGCCACCCTGTTTCTACAAAGTAAAAGGTTCTTCGGCAGGCTTTTGTTTTGAAGGTGAGCGGATGTAGCGTGTGCCGCCGCCCCCCTCCGCAGTCAGCTGACCGTTGGCCGGTCTGCTGACTGTCAAACCCCTCGGTCCCGCATCGTGACCCGCTCACCAGCATCACCAGGCCAATCTTCCCTTTGTGTCCCTTTTACTGGAGCTCCTGACGCCCCCACCTGTCGAGCGGAGACCCGGATCTTAGCTTACACTACGCGCAGCTCGCGTTGCCTGGAGTCGGATCGTGTCATTGCTCTTGTCCCGGTGGCCCCGCTCTGGTCCGCTGTACCCCGACACGCTGTGACTCCTCCTGGCCTCGGCAGCCCCCGCTGAGCGCCATGGCCGTGCTGGACCTCGCCATGCAGGGATTCGCCGTTTTCGGCTTCATTCTGTTCTTCGTGCTGTGGCTCATGCACTTCATGTCCATTATTTACGTGTAAGTGAACCGCTAAGCTAAAGTAAGCTAACCGCGGCTAACTAACGGCTAGCTTAGCGACGTTCCTCTTCCGTCTTCTTTCACTTTTAGCATTTTAGATCAACGACACAACGTCTAATGTCCGAATACGTGGACCCCCAGGGGGTGCTGGGTGTGTGACAGCCGATAAAGATCCGTGTGTGGACGGGTCGTTGTTGGGCGTTTTTCCCGGTTATCCGGTTAGCCATTCCCATTAACGTTAGGCTAATTCCTGTTCCTCAGGAATCCCTGGGTCTTTCCAACACAATGGAAATATGTATATAAACAATTTTTCCACGTGGGGTTGTATTTAATGAAGATAAATCGGTTAATATATCTGTACAGAACATTATTACAGGTTCTACACGTTTATGTCACGGTTCATTAGTGTTAACCGAGTCGTATAAATTTCCTGTTTCCTGCTGACACCGAATTACACCTGGAAACAAGGTAATTTAAACATTTCTTCTCTCGCAGGTTGTTAATCTTCCACGGTAAAGGTGTGCATATGTGGCCGTTGGTGCATTGTTAGTCCTAATCATATTTCGGCATTAATCCACTTTCACCCTTTAACGCGTAGAATTGGTTGGTTTCACCAGCTTTAATATGTGCTTTTCGGGAAAGTTACTCAGCTGTTAGGTGTGTCCACATTCACTCTGATGTGCGACAGGTGATGCTGATGATGAACTCAAAATAGGAATTTTGGGGGGTGGACTTGATTGGGATATATTGTTTAAACAGCATGTACAGTAACCATTACAAGCTACACATCTTCTTAGATCTGCAAATGTGAGGAGAGAAAAAACTTTCTTCACTGAGTCTCTGATTCCAATCAAGGCACACAGAACATTTCTAGCAATTAAAAATTCCTGACATGTTCTTTATACTTACAAGCTGGGTCGTATCAGGGCTCCGAGTTTGTTGTAACTCAGAATTTACAGAACCTGAATGGTAGTTGCTGGTGTCTTCTTCTTGTAGAAGTAAAGTAGGATACAACTGCACTCCTGTATTTTTTCTGCAGAGTAAGACTGTAACTGGACATCATGTCTCTAAATCTAATGGATAGATACAAATGTGCAGATTGTGGTTTGAGAGAAACGTGGTTAAATGTGTGTTTTTCAGATCTGAGTGAGAAATATTAACTGATGGAAAAGTTAGAACAGGTTAAACTGCTGCTCTGACCACGGCTCCAGATTAGCAGGAAATTATGCAGAACACAAACAGTCTACACGTTCAGAGCACGTCACTGTGCTTTGATTCAGCACGTATCATGTCACCATCTGTCAGTGTCCAAACAAACCCCAGAGTCTGACTGATGAGATCGTGTCGCACAGTGTGAGCATTACATGAATGCGCAGAGTCCACATACCAGTGTGTTTAAGTTCAGGTTCAAGAAAGATCAACTTCACCTGCAGTTGAGGAACTGTTGGCTCTGAACTAGTCAATAATCACAGTTTTTAGTCGCGTCTGTCCACCAAGCTGCATTAAATACCAGAATAAGAAGTTTAATAACCCCCACCCCCACCTCTGCACTAAAAACTGCTCAGTTTGGAATTTAAACCATTGTATAGATGTAGCTGCTCGTTAGTACTAACTAAACTTATTTTTGCTTTTGTCTGCAGTTTGGTTGTGCGTTCAGGGAAATGCTGATCAGGGTGGACGATCTAAGCAACCTGGTTCCTGTAATCTGGGATTAAAAAAGCACATGTGCAGGACAAAAGTCTGCAGAATGGAAACAAGTCTGGATAAAACAGATTAATTCAGACATTAATGAACTGACGAATGTTTTTCTTAGAACATTTGTCAGTTTTACAGTAATGTGTAAAAAAAGGTGACTGCTCCATTTAAAAAGTGTTGGGTATGTGCAGATGTACAGGAACACAACATAAAATACTGATTCTCTTTGTCTTCACACACAAAGACTTCACTGACTGCGACTCTTTTCTAACTGCTATTCACTTCAAACACTTGAAAGTCCTGATTCCAGTCCAACCGCTCATCTTGAATCTTTGATCTGATATGAGCCAGGAAACTGATGCCAGATCAGCTGGTGGTTTTACTAGAGACGAGGTTGGATTTTTGTTACACACAACCCACACTTGTTGAGTGATGCCTCGTACCTCTTATGTGATCTTTGACTATACGCAGCAAGAGCAAAGATATTCTACAGGAATCTAAGCATGTGGAGCCTCCTCTCTCTGACATGTCAATAAGACACAGTGATAAAGTGCATGGGTCATAAGAAAACCAGCTAAACGCAGAGAGAACGGTTCGTCTGTCCCGGACATCTAACCCTAACTTTGTTTAATGTCGTTTTAAATGCGGAGTAGCAGAAAAGAAAAACTAGATTAGATTGTTTACTTTGTTTTGCTGCTGCTAATGTGCTAATGCTGACCTTTGACCTCTGTGTTTTAGGCGTCTCCATCTGCACAAGAAAAGGTCGGAGACAAAGCAGTCGTTCACACAGTTAGCAGGAGTTTCTCTGCTGAAGCCACTAAAGGGCGTCGACCCAAACCTCATTTCCAACCTGGAGACATTTTTCACGCTGGATTACCCAAAGGTGACATTTACCACCCTACAAACTTGACAGTTGCTACTACCACTACCACCTTTACTGCCCCAGATGAACATTTTACCGCCCCGACAACTAACATCCTCCAACCATCAGATACTTCTAACTCCTCCCCTCTGACACCAGTAGATACCAGATAACTCCCAGTTTACCTTAGCTAGTATAGTTTGCAGTCCTTCACTACCTCCGTCTAACGGATGTTTTTGTTTTCTAGTACGAGATCCTGCTGTGTGTTCAGGATATTGACGATCCAGCCGTTGATGTCTGTAAAAAGTTGTTGGGCAAATATCCTAACGTAGATGCTCGCTTGTTCATAGGTGAGAAAGCGTTTCTCAACTTCATCACGCAGCTTCCTTAGTCCTTTGTTAGCAGCTATCGTTAGCATGCACTGTTCTTTGGTTCCCAGGGGGAAAGAAAGTTGGAATTAACCCTAAAATCAACAACCTGATGCCGGGTTACGAAGGAGCGAAATATGGCCTGGTCTGGATCTGTGACAGCGGCATCAGAGGTCAGTTTCTTCACTGCTGAAGCGATCACAGCCCAAAACCTTCATCAATGCTAATGCTAACTTCCTGTGTGTGGCAGTGAAACCAGACACCCTGACAGATCTGACCAATCAGATGACAGAGAAGGTGGGACTGGTCCACGGGTTGCCGTATGTTGCAGACCGCCAAGGCTTTGCTGCTACACTAGAGCAGGTAGGGCCGGTTCCATGACGGCTTTGTCAGATCTAGTTCTTAATGACGACATTAGGCCTGGTAGCTCAGTGGGTTAAGACATGAGGCTGCGATGCAGAAGGTGGTAGGTTCGATTCCCAGCACTCAGCCCATCCCCCATACCAGGTGTGTCCTTGAGTAAGACACCCAGCACTAGTTCCCCGGGCGCTTAGCCGCCCACTGCTCCCCCCAGGGGAATGTGTTAAATGCAGAAGGACACATTTCACTGCGTGTTGTAAACTGTGTAACAATTTCATTTCAAATAAAATTGGAATTTGAAATTTGACATTAGCCCAATAAAAGTTCCACAAAGTTAAAAAAGACCAGACATGTGACGTTAGGAAGTTCACAGAACTCGAAGTAAACATGCAGTGATGCTAACATGTTTTGTATTTCAGGTGATCTGATGCTGTGTGTGTAATGTTTACCTAAATACGTAAATACGGCTTGTAAAACAGATTTTGTGTGTAAACCAAGGTTTGTCCGTAAATTAGGTTTGTAAGAAAGATTTGTGTGTAAACGTGATGGGGGCTGTGTAAAAATC
>JAUMHF010000004.1:152540-177920 GCA_032359275.1 Microctenopoma steveboyesi | reverse complement strand
GATATATATATCTATATATATATATCTATATATATATATAGATATATATATAGATATATATATATATCTTACACACACATATAAATACATGCGCGCACACAAACACACACACACACACACACAGGTACAACAGGGGACAGGACATCTAAAGCATGACCTAGTTCCATTTTACAGTATAAATACATACACAATTAAAAAGTTATCCCAAAAATATTTACCAATAACACAACAAAATAAAATTTTTGCTAGTGAAAATTTTGACCAAAAAACACAAACCCAAATTCAATCAATATGACCCTATGAATCTACTCACGGTGTAAAAAAATAAAAAACAGCAGAGTAATTGACAAAAATAAGGCACAGAAGAAGATCTGTTGAGATCACAGCTGAATCCTACAGTAATCATAAGGAACTGATCAGAAGGTCGAGCGTCATACACCATAAAGTAACGTGGTCATTTCAAGGGATCAATACAGGGCAAAAAAAACTAAAAGAAAAAAAAAATTTTCCCCATTATTTTGGGAAAAAAGGCTTTATTATATATATATGTAAAAGGAATTTATTATTAAAATCTTTTTTTTTTTTACTTTTTCATCACAACAACATTTAGACCAAAAAGAAGTGAACTCACACTGGCGCTCAGTTGGAATCCATTACCTACAATACACTGCTACTTAGTCTGTTCAGATATGTGCTCTGTAACCATGATGAGGAACTACTGCTGTGACGTCATCTGGTACTGTGATGTCAGAGGGTTTGTAGGCACAATATTAGGGCTCTCCCATTGGTCCGTTAGTTCTTACAGTGGGACAAACTTCAGCCCCGACATCTGGTTGATTGGTCTGCCCCAAGACAGTGGACTCTGAGCCTCAGAGGGATATATGGTGGACTCGGGGACTGTGAGACTAACTCAGATGGTTGACTTGGAGAAGGAGACTCGGAGGTGCTGGTTGTGATCCAGCTGATGATCATGCAGCACGATCAGAGCCTCGATGGCCTCCTCTACCGATGCCAGCTGCATGAGAGCCATCTTCCTGTCCTTCCTGTGACATGAAAGGACGTGACATTAGCACCACATGTGAACAAGCGAAGTAATAGGAAGTATGATGTCATAGTTAGCTGAAACCAGAAACAGATAATTCACAGCACAGTGAGCGAACAACCTCATCAGTATCACAGCTCTTCATAGTCTGCAACAACGACTAAAGACATCGTATAAAACCACCATGTGACCTGTACCTGAGCTTATTACAGGTTTTACTCACTGGAAAAACTTGAAGGCCTTGACTGTGAATCCACTGGAGGAGAACAAATCCTTCAGCGCTTCCTCGCTGACCGAGGAGCTGGCAGAAAAACGACAAGCAGAGAAATGTTATTTTATCAGTGGCTGCCGGGAAGATCGGTGCTGATCCAGTCCACACAGAGGTCAGTGAGTGGGGTGGTGGGTTGGGGTTTGTTAGGTCGCCTGTTTCATGACGTAAACATGTGATGATGACAGGAATCTTACGGGATGTTGGAGAGGTGCAACGTGGCCGACGGCGGGAAGATGTTGTTGAAGTTTTTGGACCCAGGTTTTTTGAAGCGGTGGAGGGAGGAGCCTGAGAAATCCTGAGTCAGCGCCTGCTCCTCCTGCCCCGCCCCCCCTCTAGGCAGCTGCACCACAGGGTGTTTGGACAACGTGACCCGGATCATGTTACCGTGGAGACGCTGCCCGTTGAGGTGGCTCATCGCTGTCAAACAAAAAACAAAAACAGAAATATTAATATGTAATTGGTAACTTTAAACACACACACACCAATGGCAGAGCTGCTGTGTATATAGGATATTAACTGGATCCATAACAAAGAAAAACATTTATATAAAAATGCAAGTTTCATTTCTGCTAAACATTAAATAAAAGTCAGACCTAGTTGAGCCTGAGTGGCGTCGCTCATCTGAACCAGAGCATTTTCCTTTTTGTTGAAGAGAATTTTCACCCTCTGAACGTCCCCATAAACACCTGAAAACACAGTAAACACACATCAACAATGTTCAATAATTAAAACTATTTACTGACCGATTAATTTCTTACCGAACAGGATGAAGAGGGAGTGTGGCGACACGAGCTGCAGACAAACACACGTCACGCATTACCTTATAGCACAGTACTCTGATTGGTTGGTCTGTTTGTGACAGTGTGACCTCTGACCTCTGGGTTTAGGTTGGACACCAGCAACACCGAGTGGACAGGGGGGGGCACCACCTGCAGCGAGACACGCTGGGGGGACACCAAAGACCCGGGCACAGCCGTCATTGACAGAGCTGAGGAAGAGGAGAAGTTTATTTAAACTGGACGAATCTATTTTTAATTAGTTCAAATAAAACTATTTTGCTTTAAATCTAAGAAAGTAAAATATTTATTTAAATAAAAATAGAAACAGAAAAATATTTAGTTCAATGTGGAATAAATGTAAAAACAAACAAAGATGTGGAAAATCTTGAATGAATTAACTGAAAATACTGAAAAGTTTGCAGAAAACAGAACAAACATGAGTCTCACCTGTGTGTTGGTGGAATGTGGGGGGGAACGCTGCAGTTCCATATGGAGGGAGAGCCACACCTGTACCACACACACACACACACACACACACACACACACACACACACACAGTTATTGTCCAATCACAGCTTGGTGAATGAGAACAGGTCCCAAAAACACACACCCTGTGTCCATCAGGACACTTAAAGGCTTTTGACATGAACCTGCTCCATGAGATGAGGGAGGGGGCTTCAGATCACCTGTTTAAATAAACTGCAGGTTTTATGTCAGAGCGCTGAAAGTGCCATGACTCAATAAATGAAGTGAGAAATGAAGGTTCTGATGGTGAGGGTTCAAAGAACCAGTTAGTTATTGGTTAGTTATTGGTTCTTCTTTAAAGATCCAGTTATGTTCTTTGAAGAACCGGCACGCAGCTTCTTACCAAACGCGGCCGGCTCCAGCTCCCCGCTCGGGAGGTCGGCTCTTGTGAAGTCTCGGCTCTTGTCGTTGTTGTACTTGACGTTGAGCGCGCCGAGTTTGGAGAAGTCGATCCTCAGCGTGCAGCAGCCGTTATAGATGTTCTGACCATCCAGAGACTGAAACACAGGAGGACACAAAGCTGCTGTGTGACTGGACCTCAAACTCTGAACTAAACCAGTCTGTTTACTGGGCGTGGGCGCGTGCCCACGTGACTCACTGCCTTGGCGTGTTGCGCGTGCACAGCATCACTGAACTGCAGCAGAGCCTGAAACTGATTGTTTCTGGTGAACGTGATGATCTTCAGCACCGAGCCGAACTTACTAAAGATCTGAAATCAGAGGAGGAGAAAAGGTTTACTGGAAACATCAGGATAACAGTGAGTTTTATTCATGATAATGATGAAGATACAGATGAGGAATTCAGCTCACCTGTAGTTTGAGAGAGATGGGTTAGGGTTGGGGGTAGGGTTAACATGAACATTGAACCAATCACAGCTGAGATGGGCGGGACTTACATCTGTTGCCATAGTAACTAGTATGTTACGTATAATCATCAGATTGAGTTATTAAATATTTGAATCTGAAAATCAGCTGTTGATGATCTGTGTAGAAGCAGTAATATGATTTCTTTAGTGCTTGAGTGATCATGGATCAGAGTTCTGACTGGAATTGACAACAAGAATTAACAAGAGATCATATTTCTCCTACATTAGCTTCTCTCCATTGGCTTTCTCTCTCTGTCTCAACCTGAGATCTAACCTGATCTCAACCTGTCCATTGCCTTGTCTGCTGCTGCTTATTGTTGTTTTAATCTCTGTTATCTGCTGTTCTTTTCTTTCTCCTTATTTATCGCGTTATAATTTATTGTCTGTAATTTTTTTTTACATGTCCATATTGTCCTAGAATAGTAAGACCAGAAGCAAATTCCTTGTATGTGCAGCATACTTTGCAAATAAAGCCGATTCTTCTTCGTCTTTTCTCTAACCCCAACCGGGGCAGATGGCCGTCCACCCTGAGTCTGGTTCTGCTGGAGGTTTCTTCCATTAAAGGGAGTTTTTCTTCTCCACTGTGTCCTGGTGCTGCTCAGTGGGAGAGTTTGGTTTTCTATATAGTTCAGTATATAGTTTTTTATAAACTTTTATATTTTGCAAGGTCCTTGAGATGACCTTTGTTATTATTTTGTGTGGCTGCATGTGTCCGTGAACGTGCATCAGAGTGGATACAGAAAGCAGAGGAGAATTGTAAAGAGACAGAAATTACATGTCCATGTCAGACTGGGATGCAGAAAGACGCAGGTTCAAACCTCGTCTGACTCCTAACACGTCCCCTACCAGGTGTGTCCCTCAGCCAGACACCCAGCGCTAGCTCCCTGTAAGTTGCTTTGGATAAAAGCGTCTGCCAAGCAAAGTAAAGTAAAGTAAAGTAAAGGTAAAGGCCTGATCTCCTTTAAACAGGATATTAGTTTGTTCCTCCTACACAAGCGGTGTTGCTTGGGTTTCACATTATCTCTACAGGATCATGATTCAGATGGTGGATGTTTTCCTGATGGCTGACTTATGAACCGCTGTGAGGAAGGCCTTCCCTTCACACACACATACACAGTAAGACTAAATATTTCTCCACAGTCAGTGCATAAATATGTTCCATCTTGTTTAGGATAAATGTTGGATCATGTTGGCAGAAAAGGAGAAAATTGCATGTTGACTATTTTCCTCTAGGTATGAGAAACAGAATCTCAGTCTGCACACTTGCATCACTGGTGTTCTGTTATTACTCTCTGTGTTTCTAAATATTCTGATCTAGTTTATCTTCGTGTGGTGTTCAAACATTTACTGAACACAGAGAGAGAATTATACAGTAATGATGAGAGACAGACCTGCTGCAGGACCTCCAGAGTCACTGGGTAAAATAAGTTCTCTACAATGATTCTCAGGACCGGACTCTGACCAGGGGCTAGGTCCTGCCCCTCCCCATGTGTCGCCAGGCTTCCAGAATGCACTGCTGTGGCGTTAAAGGTCTGTCCTCTCTGCGAAACAAACAGAAAACCAAATGACTGAGAGCTGACGACGAACACAAAGGAAGAAGGAAAATGTTCAGCTCTGCAGACTGTGCCACATCCAGTTCAATAAAACAGAAAAATGTCACATGTTCCAGCAGCTCCTCCCTTCCCCCTAAACACAAAACCACATAGAAAATGCTGTCATGTTATGTTTTTTTAACTGGTTTTAATAGGATAAAAAAGCACCATATATTTTTATGTATAGATATATAAAAACCTATGTGGCTCAGCTTGAAGTCAGTACATTAAACTGAATCAACAGATTGTTGTCAATACAAAGATACAACATCTATATTTCTTAACCAATACAGTTAACAAAAGGTAAAAAATGAAAATGAGAAGTTTATAAATAAAAAAATAATATTTTTAGTAGAATGAAAATTAAATGAAGCAGAGCAGAGCTCCTCACCTGATTAGTCAGATTGTCGGTCTTCAGCTCGCGGTGGGTGGAGTACTGAATGTAGATTGGCTGGTTCCTGACAGTGGGCGTGACTGAGGTGTAGTAGTTCACCATTGAAACAGACGCTTCTTCTGATGCCATTTCTAAAAATGCCTGAAAAAAAAAGACATTAAACCAATTAAATACATCAATGAGGTATAACTGAGTTGGACCCGGCCCCCATATAAGAACTCACCTGGTGTTTTGTCTTCAGTGTGATCAGTTTGTCTACTTGGCCAAATGGCAGCGCCAGAGCAAGCACTTCCTGTTCAGAGACGTCAGCAGGAAGCTGACGCAGGTGCAGCACCCGTGACGGGACACACTGGGCACGCTCAGAAACACACAGCCTGTCAGGGCCTTCCACTGCGGACAGACAGGTGAATAATTGAAACAGGAAGTTGACAGGCAGACGCACACATACTCAGACAGACAGACAGACAGAGGACTCACCTGTGGACAGGTTAGACATGCTCATGTTCGCAGAGCAGCCGATAGACGACGGAAAGACTGATTCCTGCAGAGATACACAAAGGTTGAGAAAACAAACGTTTGTAGATTCAGCAGCACAGGACCTGCTGGACTCTGTGAGGAGACAGAGAGACACTAAAACCACAACACACAGATGTTGGTTAGTGACATCAATGATAATAATAACAATAATGTGCCGATCAGGTGACCTCCATCCGATCAGCATAATGACACATGGTAACTGATAAATACCCCTCGGAAATGTCCTGATCACTGAAGCCGAACCACACATGTTGATCTAATTGTTCTGAGATCTGACCAGAACAAAAACGGACAATTTTTAGTTTATTCCTGCTGAACACTTTTCTGTCCACTGAAAACGCAGAACCTGAACACGCTGCTCAGTAAGCAGTAGAAACAATTTAGATCTTCTCACAACATATTTGATGTTTTAGCGACTAATTCTCATAATAAATAAAACTAATTCACAGAAAATGAAAGTATTTAGGGCAGTTCTCCTCTTTACTCAAATGTCGCGGGCTTTCAGACAACCAAATCCCGCAACTGAATCGCCACTCTTTGCTCGCGACAGTTTCAACCAAAACAAAACGAAGAAATAAGTCGCATGAGCGACGAAAAGAACGCACGAGAATGGGGCGATCTGTGGCAGGAGAACGTTTGGGTGAACGAGGACACCACAACAAACAGGCGGGGGGTGACACCAGGGGCTCGCGCAGGTGCGGTTCAGTCACCAAGGAAACGCGAGGAAGGACGGATAGAGAACCGTCGGCGGGGATGGTGAGAAAAGGGTTCGGGAGGTTTCCCCGCGCTCACCCGTCCATGGTCCGTGACGATGAAGAGGAAGATAAGGAGAATAGTTGTTTTGGTCCGCGAGCCTCCCGCTCCGCAACCAGGCAGCGACCATTGAGAACAACGGGCTCACTTCCCGTTTGGTGACGTCACGAAATAAAATGGCGGCGCGCGAATACGCCTCGGCTCTACACGATCGATAATAATCGATAGATGACATGATTAATTGGTTGTATTTTTTCATTTACTGGTCCAAAAAATACAAAAAATAATTAAACCATAATGTAACAGTATGTTAAACAGTAAGTTATCTGTACTGACCCAGTTGAGTCACTTGTTGAGTTTTACTGACAAAAAAAATAGCAGCTGTAAAAAATAATAATATGTTTAAATGAAATGATGTTAAATACACTATCAATAACATTTACATTAAATTATTACAGCTCTATGGAAAATACACATATGGCTAAAGAAAATATAGGCTTTGTATAAAACCTTGTAAGAAAAACTAACATATGGTAAATAAGATTACAATATATATTTCATTATACTACAATATAATATATCTATATTGTAGAACTGAGTGCTACCACAGGTCATGTTTACCAGCAGCTGTCAGACTCTATACCACAACTTAACATTTATTTATTTATGTGTCATCTGGTTTATTTGCTGTTACTCACCTAAAGCTTGTCGCGAAGGTTTAGTCATGGCAACTGGACTTCTTTCTTTTGGTAGAGATGTTTCATTTCAGTTGCTATGACTAAACCTTCTGACAACTTTACCTGGATGAATGAAAATCTTCACAGACATCTCACTTAAAGCTTGTTTACATTATATATCCCATTCTGATCAACCAAATCTTCTTAGGTTACTTCAAGTATATATTATTTTGTTTTCTACTACTTCTTGTTTATATGGATATCTTCTCATATTATTATATTATATTTTTGTTATAAAATGAGGGTTTGGTGTTGATTCAAGAAAAAGTTAGGTAAAAATTATCATCTTGTAACATGATAAATTAGAGTTACAAATTACAATCGATCTTCTCAGCAGTGCTGGCACAAGTGGTAGGATTCTTCGTGACTCAGAGCTCCTGTGGTTCTGTAGCCAGGCTGCAGAGTGCATCCAAAGAGAAGGTTGAAGACAAAACAGTGTCATAAAAAGGTAAAAGGTCTTCAGGGACAGAGAGGAAAAAGGAGGAAGGGAATAATACGTTTAAAAGAGAACGTATTAATTAGGGACTGTATACTTAAGGTATTTAAGGGATTTTAATTGTAGTTTACTGCTTTTAAAGTGTATTTAAAATATATAAAGCAGTTATTTGCAGTTATTACATTTGATTTTGACTTATTTAGTAAATGTTAGTGGTCCGTGACATTCAACATCCCAGGTAATAAAATATATCTTTGAATATTACATGGAAATCAACCTCGGGCAACACTGGGAGCTGAGGTTATTACCTCAGAATAAAAGCAATAAATTGGTACACGTGATGTAAATCTCATCTGCTGTGAGGGTTTGTGTGCTGCATGTTGTATATCTTGCTAAAATGGGTCTACAGTACGTGTGTGAATGCTCAATAATTTGTATTATTGATAGTAGTAGAAGGCTCCAAAATTGTAGTTTTGTTAGGACCCCGTGGAGGCTTGGTCCGGCCCTGCATCTGTGCGCATTTTTGGCTGCTGTCCGGAAGTGGGCGGAGTCGATGATGTTTGACTTCCGGATAGCTGGAGGATCGTTAAGTGGGTGAAAGGTGGTGAAGAACACAGGTCTGAATTTTTAGCACGGACACGAGTAAACGCTTCCTTCATTTTGTTATTCTCACCTCGGTCCAGCGATGCTGCAGAACTCTGGGTAAGTGCAGACGTTAGGCTACGTAGCGCGGTTGTATCTGCGCATAAAGAATCACGTAGAAAATTACCACAAAATAGCGTATGGGTTTATCCCAGGCGTTCATCACGAAAATTAATGCAAGTCGAAAATAAATTGTGATTTCAGTTAATTAATTGTCGTTCCGTGAGGCTATAAGACACCGATATTATCAGCGAAGTATCCTGCTTTAGAAACCGCATAGTTTAGTTCTGGTCGCTTGAACTCGCACCGTGTAGTTTAAAAGTTTAAAGTTATTTCTACAGAGTTTGTATCTAAAAGTTGTTTTGTATTTTCCTACACATAGAGCTAAACACTAAAAACAAATGTAAATATTCTTCTGTATCGGGAGTCTCTCTTATTTAGGTTCAAACTGTTCGGTTCTGCTTCTTTTCCTTTGATTCGTCGGTTTAAACTTATAGTCTGGAGATTAGTGGTTTCTGAAGTGCTCGTCCAATTTACAGTAAATTTAATATAAATTAATTCAATAATAAAGTCGAGGTTTTATTGAAGTTAACTGTGTGTGAATCACAGTTATAGATTGAAAACGAATTCACTTTGGTGATAAATATGGATTCAAAGTAAAAGTCAGTAATGGTCTTATTTTGAAAATTGAACAGGACAGTTCATATCATGTCATCAGTCACTTAAATATTTTTATTAGTATTTTTCTTACAAAATGAGAAAAACCTGAATTGATAAATATAATAAAAAAAGGAATATAATTAGGAAACAAACGCTGCTGTACGGCGGGGGGGGGTTGTCAGGTGTGGCGGTGTTTGGTCCATACAGCAACACCTGCCTGATCATGCCTGCCTCCACAGCCAATTAACAGTACTGTCTCTAGTGGCACCACTTGAAACAAAAAAATGTCTCTTCTAAATGAGAATAATTGCTGGTATGGGGCAGCTGGAAAAGGTGAATGTTTTTTGTGTGTTTCAGGAAATTAGCCGGCTGCACGCTCTTCATCACTGGAGCAAGTCGTGGCATTGGTAAAGCCATTGCTCTGAAAGCTGCCAGAGATGGCGCAAACATTGTGATCGCAGCTAAGACGGCCAAACCCCACCCCAAACTGCCTGGAACTATCTACACTGCAGCTCAGGAGGGTGAGGAGCTAACACACACTCGGATTAACTTGCTAATAAACTGTGAAGTCCCTGCAGTAAATGTAGGTTTTAGGAAATGGTGACATTTTTTACGGTGAATCTTCCCATTGGATTCACTAAAATTTTTACATTAACAGTGGTTTTGTGTCTGCACCAGTGACTGGGGCCTAAAACGTGTTACTTGTTTCTTTCCTGTGAAGTTGAAGCAGCAGGTGGGAAAGCTTTGGCCTGTGTTGTCGACATTCGTGATGAAAAGCAGGTTGAGGAGGCTGTTCGGCAAGCCGTCGACAAGTTTGGAGGTAATGCACAGTGTTGAACTGGAGTTTAGTTTAATTAGTGCTGGATGATTTTACCTCCTGTGTTTTTGTCTGATGGCAGGTATCGACATCCTGGTGAACAACGCCAGCGCCATCAATCTGACAGGAACTCTGGAGACACCAATGAAGAAGGTGGATCTGATGCTAGGAATCAACCTGAGAGGAACCTATCTGACGTATGGCTCATGTTTTTATGTTTCTGTTTTTAACCAGTTAAGGGTAACGAGTAGTAGTCAGTGTTTGAGCTAACGGGCAGAGTTAACGAGCTACAGTTAACGATCGTCTGTGTTTCAGGTCTAAGATGGTCGTTCCTCACCTGCTCAAGAGTCGAAGCCCCCACATCCTCAACCTTTCTCCTCCACTCAACCTCAACCCCATCTGGTTTAAGAACCACACAGGTAGCCATAGCAACCCACTGAGCAGGCATCCCATCATACACCTGTGCAGTGACACGTCACGTTTTCTTTTCATCTACAGCTTACACGATAGCAAAGTATGGCATGTCCATGTGCGTCCTGGGTATGGCTGAAGAGTTTAGAGGTCAAATTGCCGTCAATGCCCTTTGGCCTAAAACTGGTCAGTGGCTAAACGTTGTAACAGGTTCATCATAGGAAAGTAACAATGCTAACCAAACTAGCATGCTAACCCTGCTCCTACCTCCGCTGTTTCCATAGCAATCCAGACAGCCGCCATGGAAATGCTGGGTGGGGAGGGTATCGGTAAACAGTGTCGTACAGCTGACATCATAGCAGATGCCGCCTATGTCATCCTGTCCCAACCGAAGGATTACACAGGTCACTTCCTGGTGGACGAGGACATCATAAAGGAGCAGGGAGTTCAGGACTTTACCCAGTACGCTGTAGAGCCAGGTGAGCTAATGCTAACTTAGCTGTAGATGGGAACAGACGAGTATCGCCCAAATACTGTCATGTATTCATGCTGGTCTCTGATTGGGCGACAGGCCACCCCCTGCTGCCGGACTTCTTCTTGGATGAAGCACCGGAGATGCTGGTGAAACAGATGAAGCAACATGGTAATTTGTTATAAACACCACAGAGTTGCAGGCGTGTCAGCAGTATCTGCTTCATTAGTGCAGCTCGTTTGATATGAAACGAACTAAAATACATTTTTAATAATGTTTGATGATTTAATTGAAAACTGTTTTTGTTGTACCTTAGTATTTTCGAAGAAAATAAATTACAGTTGGATATGAGTTTGTTCAGACACTAGTAAATAGAAACTAAAATCATATCCAGATTTTTAATAGTGATACTTACATTAGACGTTAAGCTGTAAGCTCTAAAATACGACATTAACATACTGTGGTTAAAGGCTGTATTTAACTTGATCTCTGTTTCCACCTGGATTAACTCTGGTGAGTAATATTAAGATAATAATTAGTAGTTGATCATTAAAATATGTCATCAACGAGACATGAACTGAAAGGGCCTCATTTTGTTCGGTTGTTAGGAGCAACGCCGGCCTTCAAACCCCTGCCTGTATCGAGCGGCCCAATAGAAAGCACGTTTGACCTGATCAGAGGATTCCTCAACGAGGACGTCGTTAAGTCGACTCAGGGCGTTTATCAGTTCGACCTGTCAGGTATAATATTTACATATAATCCTGTTAGCCTGAAGAACTGACTGATCAGATGACTTCGACAGGGATGAATGATGATGAGCAAATACTTTTACAAACAACCTTTAACCTCTCACTAAAAGCTGTGATGATATCAGAGGATCCCACACAGTTAAACGTTTCCTATCAGTCAGTAAATGTTTCAGTCAGAGGCTGCTGAAACGTCTTTGTCTGTTGGACATTTACCAGTTTGTTGATCAGCTCATTCTTATCCACTGAAATGATTCTAGTGTCAGTAAGAAGTGATATATAAGTGACCATATAAGGAGATTGTGTCATGACGTTTATTTGCTGTTATGTAAGGTGAGAATCAAGGTGTTTGGTTTCTCGACCTGAAGAGTGGCTCCGGCGGCACAGGAAAAGGTCAACCGACTGGAAAAGCTGACGTCATCATGACGATGGACTCAGCTGACTTCAGCAAGATGTTCTCAGGTGAGTCAGTCACCACAGTAACCGGATGTAAATCACAGAAAGAGGAAGTGTTGTAAGCGTGTGTTCTGTGCTCTCAGGGCAGCTGAAGCCCACCATGGCCTTCATGTCAGGGAAGCTGCGGATCAAAGGTGATATGACGCTCGCCATCAAACTGGAGAAACTGATGAGCCGCATGAATAAGGCCAAACTGTGAGACTGACTTGTGTCACTGTAACAACAACAACTGTAGTAATAACACAGGAGCTAAAGCTAAAACCTGAAGCTGCTCAGATGATGTAACCTGTTTCCTGACTGTGGCGCTGACATGAGCTCATCTTTAGATTTAATGGTTCCACAAATCACCAGTTCCATGTTTTGTTTTTTATTAATGTAAAGTTACATCATGAGGAATCCCATCCTGAGTGTGAGCGACACCCAGTGGTCAGTGTGTGAATCCATCACATTATTCAGCTTTAGTTGTAATACCATTTACTGCTGAGCAGTCCCGTTGGAGCCAGTGACTGCAGGAGTTGGATCTGGCTTTTTAACAGGAGAATCACTGTAGATTATGAACATAATAAGCCATGAATAAAATCACCTTTACCAAACTTCAAACTGTGCATCAATCAATTAAGTCACACTGGATGAGACAGTTTGTCCAGTTTCATCAGTGTCAGAACACAATCTGGGTTACCGGGTCAGAGGCACCTGATGAGACCTGATATAGAAGCAAATTCCAGAAGAATCATCTAAAGATTTGTTAAGGTAAAGAACTCGTACGCACTAGAACCAGGCCATGGGTGGGGTTCTTCTGCCTCGACTAAAACACTGGATGTCATCCAGCTGCGCACTGGGGATGGCTGCAAAGGGGGGGGGACACAAAGGAGCAGAAGGTCTTTGATCATTTAGAGCATTTACAAGCGAGGAGCAGGATTTTATTTCATGTTCAATGTGCCGTTCTCAGTAAAGATGGAAACAACCTGTGATCTATCAGAAGTTTTCACTTTACCGAGTGTCCCAGCTGGTTTTAAATCACGACACAGCACTGAGACTGCACTTTCTGGAGTTTTTAATGATCCCCTTTTAACCACGGACTCTGGGAATTCAGCTGCCCATCTGATCTATTAGCAGCCGTTGTTATCGTTGACCACATAATTCTCCTATTGTGTTTATTACCGTGTGTTGGCCTTAGAGGCACTGCCCTTCAGTGGTTCCGATTGTATCTTTCCCAAAGAACATTTTTGTAAATATGGGCCCTTTCAATTCAAAAGTAGCCCATTTTAACTGTGGTGTGCCCCAAGGTTCTATCCTTGGCCCTACCCTGTTTGGTCTCTATCTATTGCCCTTGGAATCAATTCTTTCAAAATACAATATTACATTTCACTGTCCCGCAGATGACCTACAAATATATTTGCTGATAAATTCAGGCACGGGACCTTTTAGCAATCTCATGAACTACCCAACTGACATTAAACAGTGGATGTCCATTAATTTTTTTAAGTTAAATTAAAAAAAAAAACAGAAACATTTTTGGTAATCTGTCGTGTCAAATTTGACATAAGTTTCAGGGCCAAAATACAATCTACCGGTTCAGCAAAGTTGGTTCAGAAGTCTTCATCTCTCCGTCAATGATGATCAGGCAGAGAAGGCACAGAGGCAAAATTCAAAGTGTAAAAGGTTTATTGCCAAACAAAAAGCATGACAACAGAACCAGTGAGCCAGAGGTCCGGGTTCTCTAGACTGAATTATTTCACACATTACATAGCATTTTATAAGGGCCCATGACACCTCCCCTGGGGCTGTCTCCCACTGCTCATTCTATACCTGGGGTCTTGGGCCTGCACTATGCTAAACATGGCATTGACGGCCCTCCCAGCTAAAATGATATCATACGGAATAGATCACATGAAAGAGAGTAATAAAAAGCCACACAATGTTTAAACATACATAATGGCCTATTGCCTACCTAATACAAAGTGATAAAGCATTATTACAACTATACCTCATAATAGCATGTTAAAACTACAGTACTGTACTAAACCCACATTATAGTTCAAAATAAAATACCACATAATTCCCTCCTTGGGACTCTTATAGCGTCCCACTAACACATAGCCACAGGTAACAAGCCAGACGCTAACATTACCCATAGCTAAACATTCCTAGAAAACTATATCTACGTCCTATTGCAAAAAGCTCTTTTTGGTGCTAACGTAAGATTTTTCAAAGCAAGCATAAACAAAAAAACATAAAAGTACAAACCTACAACCGGACCCTGGCTCGATTCTACATTCGTGAACACACAGTGAAGTATAAAAAGAAATTCAGTGCAACATTTGTGACATAATAATATGCTGCATGGCATGCAAATAACATATGTTTCCAATGATACAGTATTCCTTTTATTGAATACAGACTACAACTACAAAAGAAAGTGTGCGAATACATGTGGTTAAAATAAGCATAGATAAATATGGTTTCTTTAAGGCATTGATAACACTTCCCTATCTGAGCATGTGATCTGTGAGTCTCTCAGAAAGCCAATTTCAGCTTTTCCCTCTTACTCGATAACCATCTTGAAACAAGAGAGTCCCAGACCACCTGCCGGTCATGAAGGCCAAACTCCTGTCCCTCTATGCTACTGGAACAGGTAAAAGACCTCCATGCTAACTATTCTATCAGAGTGACCTATGGAAAAAACCTCAGCATGGTGTCACTGAGGAAAACCCTTAAGTCCTTTTTAGTCAAATCAATTCCAATTAGTGCTGCATAATACACAAAAAGAATTTAAAGCACATTAAAATAACATTTCACTTCTTGGGTTGGATTTCCCCTACTTAACTATGAGGTAGGACGTAGTGGAGTCACTACATTCAGCTAGCTTCAGGCAGTCATATTTACAAGCGATGGACTGGCGATTCGTCCAGGGTGTACCCTGCCTCTCGCCCGAAGGCAGCTGGGATAGGCTCCAGCACCCACCGCGACCCGATTTCGGATAAGCGGAAGACATTGGATGGATGGATGGACTGGCGTCATCATAAAGGCCACCCATGTGATACAAAGCAAACAAGCAAAGAGAAAAGAAGCTTTTTTACGATATTTTCCCTTTCCCCACCCCTTCAATTACTAATCAACCTCCGCATTTCCATCATCATCCATGTGCTCTTCCTTTGGGACCTGTTCTCCAGGATGTAACTGGAGCTCCCTGAGGGCCTGTATAAGCTTCGAATTTTCTCGTTGAAGCTGCTCAATTACCCTCTCTTTTTCATCAATCACCAAGTCTTTTGCAGTCACCCTCTCAATCAGCTCCCCGAACCATCTGTTCTGCAGCCCCAGTAGTTTCATATAGTTCAAGGCGGCCTGGTAGCAGAGTGGTTAAGGCAGAGGGCAGAGGGCTGGGAAACAGGAGCCCCGGGTTTGATTCCCAGCTGAGTCACCCAGCCCACCCCCCACATACCAGGTGTGTCCCTGAGCGAGACACCCAGCGCTAGCTCCCCAAGCGCCGCCTGTGGCTGCTCACTGCTCCCCCCAAGGGGGATGGGTCAAATGCAGAGAAGAATCAATGACAATAAAAAAAAAAAAAAAAGGATTCTTCTTGACCTTGCCCAGTAAGGCCTTTTTGGTCCATTGATACTTCCTGTTATGCTCCTGCCGCCGCAGAACCTGATGACGGTGTGTTATCAGATGCAGGGTCCACTTTGAAGCCCCTAGGAATGCCACCTCCAGTTCATTAGCGGTCATGCTCTGGAGTTGTTCGTCTGTCACTCCACAATATTCCATGTAGTGCCTGCAATAGCCCTTGGCACATACCTCTTCTCCATTCTCATCCACCATCAACCATGGTGGTGGCCGGAATGCCAGCCTCATGGACTGTATGGTTTTAAGATGGTCGTCTCTCATTTGGTCAGGTTGTTCCTGCTACGGCCTGGTAGCTCAATGGGTTAAGCGTCAGCCTGGGATGTAGGAGGTCGCAGGTTCGAATCCCGTCTGACTCCTAGTCCATTCTCTACCAGGTGTGTCCCTGAGCCAGACACACAGCGCCAGCTCCTTGTAAGTCGCTTTGGATAAAAGCGTCTGCCAAGCAAAGTAAAGTAAAGTAAAGTGTTAGTCCCATATCAACACTATCACTGTCTGGAGAAGTGGGGCTCAGATTTATGCTCTCATATTCGTCATCTGGAGGAGCTGAGGGTGGAGATGTATGACTTCTCTCGGGTGTCGCT
Organism: Microctenopoma steveboyesi; assembly: GCA_032359275.1. Taxonomy (NCBI): domain Eukaryota; kingdom Metazoa; phylum Chordata; class Actinopteri; order Anabantiformes; family Anabantidae; genus Microctenopoma; species Microctenopoma steveboyesi. The sequence goes on along the minus strand of JAUMHF010000004.1, from coordinate 161,580 downwards.
GGACTTGGTGGTGGCACTGCTAGTGACCTTGGGTCCGATATCAATAACCCCAGCGGAGATACTGCTGGGCTCAACAGCGGGGCTGGTGGTGTGATAACTACTCTGTTATCTCTGGGCATCTCAACTGGTCGTGAACTTGAGGCTGTTCCTGATGGAATGAACATCGATGGGGGCTGTCCCATGGACCGATCAGATAGAGCTGATGACATTCCTGTCCACTGGTATGGGGCATCAGTGTTTGGCATCTGCGAAGACCTCATCTGCCATTCCCTCCTGTCTGGTGGTTCTCTGTAACATCTCCATAGAACTGACATGAATGGCTTCCCTCCACTCATCCACGTCCTCTCCCCAGGTCTCTCCCCAAACGCCCTTGGCCCATCTGATGTGCCAGAGGCCCAAGATGGTCCAGCCTGCGGTTCTTGGTAGTATTGAAATCTTGCCTCATGACCTGTCCCTGATGTTGACCTTGGGTTTCCTACATACCCTTCCTCAGACGGTCCCGTCTGTCTCCTCATTTTAAAGTCTATAAGCACAAAGCACATGGTTAGATCTCTAATGCACACCCCCCCCCTTATACACTCCCAGGGTACTATAAGCTGAATGGCATAGTTCATATATTTAGTTTGGCCATATAGCATTACCACACCTGTATTCTGATCATATTGGTCCTTTAATTTCGTTGCTGTGTGTCTAATCTCTCTTTTCCCCTGCTGCACTAACCCCTGATATGTGCTAAACACAATCAGGGATCCTATTTTCACAGTGATCACCCATCTATGTCCCATTGTACACAAAGGCATGCAATATAATGTATCCACCACGTCATAGTCATACTTAAAACATATTTTGTCCCTTGTTATTGAAAACCCCTGGGTTATTTCATAATCCTCCCGTTCCCATTTTGTAGACACTAAAGTTTTTACTCTGATTTCGTATGGGGGCACCATTACAGGGTATCCTTCAGATTGTGGCGAATCCCTTGTATTCCTAACCCACGTCTGTGATTGATGTAAACTCATAGGTCCATTAGGCAAACGGTCTAATATTGGTTGTAATTTTTCATTGTATTGTTTTGGTCTACCATGTTTCTTCTCTTTTCTATTCATGGTTTAGTGTATTATTTACTGTTAATCCTAATTATTCATGCAAGTCCTGCTTTCATTTCCACGTACACAGTCGTATTCATGTTGGCTGTTCTTATGTCAATCATGTCTGGACATTCATACACAGATTCTAACTGTGCAAGGCTACCTTCTCTCACTGGGAATTGTCCGGTGATCATGCTCAATGACCTGTGCACCGTTACCTTGACTAGTGGTATTACACAACAGGAAACTCCCAATAGTGCCATTACAATTAGACCAAAGAACATGCCAATCCCACTCAAAATTTCTCCCCAACTTTTGGATATTAACCATTCCCACCAATTGTCACTACCTGTGTTCCAGTTAGAATTTTTAACGTGTTCATCTCTTAGTCCTCTTAACAGGTCTAGAGATTTGGTTAAATTTCCCCCTTCACCAGTATGCATAGGAATGACTGTACAACATTCATCCCCTATGACATCACACACGTTTTGCTCTGGAGCCATCATAGTGTCCAGAATAAATCTGTTTTGCAAGGCCATGGTAGATGTGGCGTGTAACTGAGCATGAGTACATTCCATTATTAGCACTGTGTAATTTAAAAATCTTTGTTGGTTGTACCATAAGTTATTTAACCATCTGCTATTACTGGCTATGTACTGGGCATTTATCAGTGAACCGAATAGGGGTATGCCAACCACCTGGCCTGCAATGATGCGTCCTTCAGAGAGTGCTCTAAAATCATCAGGTATCCCATATGGTACTTGATTTTGATTAATAGTCACCTCACTCGTTGACACAAACTTATCCCATGTTGTCCCCACTACCTTTGCCGTCTCCCTTTTCCCTCTGATCTTATACTGCCATGAAGTTTTGTCTTTGGCAATTGTTAATAGAGCCCCTCTTCCTGTACTGTTATCCTGCTCTTCACTATCACCTGTCCCTGTAAGTCCCATTACAGACAACGGTCCTGTCACCATGACCGGCGCACAAATAGATGAAGCATATGGCGTCAGGGTGGATCTCACTTGTGTGTCCTCCTCACAGTACCAGAATATGTCGGCTACAGGCCGCGTCCCATTACTGTAGTCAGGAATAGAGAACATAGTTTGATTTAACGCTCTAACAAGCGGCCTATCTGACCCAGCTACCTCTAAACATTTGATTTTTGCTTTTGATGTGGTGTTGCACTTTAAACCTGTCCTTTCCGGATAGCACCTAATCTTGTCCTCAGGATGCCTGGCGAAGTATTGAGCCAGTAACTCTTTGCTTACCCCATGCTCCATAACCCTTCTCCTCTGCTGCTCTCTGAGTAGGTTTGATTATGGCTCCCCCTGTGCTATGCACAGTGGGAACGCCAGATTCTCGGGTATCGCCACGGATGGTGGAGTGGTTAATTCAGAATTCTCTATGCCTGTCAATACCGCCCTGCACTCAGGAAAGAAAAACTGTAACTCCTTTACCTCTATGTGGGACATGGCATACAATATGCACTGCAGTGGGCACATAGGATGTATCGCTGCAACAATTATTTTCCCTTGACCAGATCTCACAACGGCCTTGTCCTGTGGTCCTTCTAAACACTCATCAGGAGTAAATGGTAACGGTTGGATTTGTGGGACTTTTCCCATGCCATAGCACACCAAACAAGTCCTGTCTGTAACCTGCTTGGCTGAATATTGCAACCACTGCTTGAACATATTATCATGCCATCCCATACTCAATCTCAGACTTATTGCCAGCTCTCTCCTGTGTACGTCGCGATGGGGCCTACTGTTTGGACGTGAAACTAATTTTATCAAGCTCTGAGCTCGTGTTGAGCCCATTACTTGTCCTGTTCCTAAGTTAACACAGTGATTTTTCAGACACTTCAATTTAATTTTAACCGCTCCTGTCCTATTGCATCTTTTGTGGAATGGATGTATCATCCACACCTCTCTGTTCCCCAATTTAGCCATGGCCAATTCGTTGCTTGTGACCCTGACATAGGCTAGAAACACGGGCTCCCCTAAGGGCATCAATTTATGTGCAGCAGCTACTACCCCCACAGCTAACACACACCTGTCCAATTGGTTGTTGTTTGAGATTCCCCATAATATTCCCACGTTCATGTTAACATTCCCATCTTTAAATTTAAGCGTAGGGATCAAAAAGATCAGAATTCCTCCCACTACAATTAACCCCAAGGTTCCCTTTACACAACTCTATGCTGCCTTATGACTCCCCACTTGAAGCTTTTTCACTACAGGTGTGCTCTGTTGTTGAGACTTTAAGCTCCTCCTTCCTGCGGGGGGGGATGGCCATCCCCTTTAGGCTCCGGAGAAACATTTCTGGGTTCCGGGGCTGTGCTGCAATGGTTCAGGTGGAAGCATACAGTCTTACCCTCTACTTTGACTGCAGTGGGTGTGGCCAATCTCACTTTATATGGGCCATCCCGTCTGGGCTCGTGCCACTTTCTTTTGAACACGTTGACAAACACCCAGTCTCCAGGCAGAACAGTCAGCTGGTGTTCAGCAGTCTCACGAGCTTGCTTCTACGGCTCCCTTAACCTGTAGAAATATAGACTTGTGTATTGAAGTTAGTGCCTTCACATAATTATGCAGTTCTGATTCTAATTGCTCCAGTGTGGGGCCTTTATAAGGCCCTCTCAAATAGGGGACCGGCATAGGCCTCCCTGTGACCATTTCATGCGGTGTTAGATGTGTGGTGCAGTTAGTCCGCATTCTCATGCTCATTAGTGCTAACGGCAAAGCATCTACCCAACTAAGTTTGCTCTCAGCACAAATCTTAGCAATTTTTGTTTTCCGGTTTCCGTTTGCCCTTTCCAGGACACTTGGCGATTGCGGTCGATAAACCGAACCAAACCTCTGCGTTATTCCTAGCATTCTTGTCACCGCTTTCATAACTCTGTTCCTTACACAGAAATTTCACCACTGTTTGTGCGTCCGGGCTCTTCGTTGGTGTGGCCTCAATCCAACGACTAAATCTGTCAACAATAGTCTGTACATACCTCTTCCCCTGTACTGGGGTGATCATGTCTATGTAATCGATTATTAAATGCCTGAACGGCCCTTCTGGTGTTGGTATATGCGCTAAAAGTGTTGGAAACGATTTTCTATTGTTAGATTAAGAACACACTATGCAGTCATTTAATGCATGATCCACTGTTGCTGCCAGATATGGTGACCACCATGCTTTCTGAATGGTTCGTATCACCTCTCCTCGTGCACAATGATCAATTCCATGAGCTTCAGAAATGAGTGTCCGCAACATTGAGGTGGGAGCCACAATCCTTTATGTGGGCCTTCTTCTGTTTTCACTGCTCCACGCTTGATCCACGTGCTTTTTTCATATACGGATGCTTTTTCCTGAGCCTCTATTAATGAGTCCAATTCAGTTTGTGGGAGGTCCGCCTCAACCACAAGTCCCATAATTGCACCACCCCATGCTGCTTCCTTAGCTAGCTCATCAGCCAAATTATTACCCCTTGCTATCAATGTTTCAGTTTTCTGATGTGCTGGACATTTAACAATGGCTAAGGCTGCAGGCAATTGCATAGCATCTAGGAGCTTGGCGACGACCTTTCCATGAGCAATTGGAGTGCCATCTGCTCGGAGGAAGCTTCTCTGTTTCCAAATCATGGCAAAAAAGTGAACTGTCCCAAAAGCATACTGGGAGTCACAATATATAGTGATTCTTTTACCTTTTTCTAACTCACAGGCAGCTGTTAGAGCTGTGATCTCTGCCAATTGAGCAGAACATGGTTCCTCCAATTTAGTGGATTGTACTTTTGACACCGACTCATTATCTTCATTTAGTTTAGCAATACCGAAACCTGCATGACATCCTGTGTCATCTCTGAAGCAGGATCCATCAACAAACAATGTCAAATCAGATGGTATAGGTTGATTATGCAAATCAGGTCGTGCTTTCAAAAACAAATCTGTAGTGTGGATACAATCGTGAGGACTTCCTTCTGTAGCTGTCACTACCTTAGTAGCTGGATTGATTGCATTACAGCGTTGTATTGTGAGTTCTGGTGCCGACAATATGACCTCATATCCTGTCTTCCTAGCATGATTCAAGACAAATCTGGGGCTGGTCAACAGCGCATACAGTTGATGTGATGTATACAACAGAACTGAATGTCCCATAGTCAATGTGCATGCTTTTTTAAATGCAAAGGCGGCTGCAGCCAAACCCTGGTAACAAGGTGGCATCCCCTGTTCTAATGCATCCAACTATGTGCTGTAAAATGCCAATGGTTGTTTACCAGTAGGTGTGTCTTGCATCAGCACTGCGTTAGCAAATCCTGATTTCTCTGCTACATAGAGATGAAAGGGTTGACTATAATTTGGATTTCCTAAAGCTGGTGCAGTTTGCATGTCATGCTTAAGAACCTGAAATGCATCTTCCGCTTCTTCGGTCCAACAGAGATCATTATTGCTTTTGTGCTGACCCGCTCTTTTTATTAATGCTCTCAAGGGTGCAGTTTTCCATGCATAGTCACAAATCCATGGACGACTAAACCCAGCCATTCCCAGGAAAGACAGCATCTGAGACACAGTTCGTGGTTTGGGTGCTTTGATTACAGCCTCTACTTGTGATGGTGCTATGAACCTCTGATTACCTCTTAAGCATCTACCTAAATATTCTACTTCCTTAGAACAGAATTGTAGTTTATCTTTGCTTACCTTGTGACCCCCATGTGCTAATGCTGTTAACACTGTTACAGAATCTTTTTCACATTGCTCTTTATACCATACCATACCATACCATACCAACTTTATTTATAAAGCACTTTAAAACAAACCAGAGAGGACCAAAGTGCTGTACAGAAGATAAAAAATTTATTGGGGCTGCAAATTAGCAAGTCATCTACATACTGAATAAGAGTACTCTCTATATCAATATTCTGCAGGTCATGTGCTAGGGCTTTGTTTAAATTGAGGGTGAATGGCAGTACCCCTGTGGGACGTTTTGGTATGTCAGTTGTCACCCGTCATATGTGAATGCAAAGAGATACTGAGAATCAGGATGTAACGGACCACTAAAGAAAGCTGAGCACAAGTCTATTACTTTGTAAACCGTACCGTCTGGTACCCTCTGGTCTAGGAACTACAGGCGTTTCAGCCTCCACAATGTTGTTGATCTCTCTTAAATCATGCACCAAACGGTAGTCATTTACTTAATTAGGTTTCTTGATTGAAAAAATTGGGGTGTTACAGGTGCTTGTGGTTTCCACCAGCCCTCCTATCTCTAACAATCCTACGATTGTGGGCCGAATACCTTCAATTGCCTGTTGTTTCAAAGGATATTGTTTTACATAAGGCAAAGTTGCTCCTTGTCTCAGTCTTGCTTTTACAGGTTGGGCTGATTTGACAAATCCCACATCAGTCTTATGTTTGGACCATAGCTCCTTTGGTATTTGTGTCAACACATGTTCTTGTTCTGGGGTGAGAGGCATTTGTGTTGGTATCTGGAAGTCAAGTAGGACCTTTTCAGCAAAGCTTTTATCATTAACTCTGATTGAGATCTTCACCAATTGTTTGTCTGAGGCTGTGCTCACATGCTCTCCGTCTGTAGGAATCCAGAGCTGCGTTTGTGCGTTCTTCACCATCTTTCCCAGTTCACATGAGTCATGACCGTTTGTTACATATAATGTGACATGAGGGGCGGATTCTGGAACTTGAAACCACTGTTGTAACTGGAGGGGCAGGTTTACTTCAGCCGCCACCCCCTGTGGACCTATATAGATGTTTTGAATATTAAGAATAAGTTCCTGTCCTCCCATCAGCTCATCCCAGCATTCTTCGTAGTCAGTGTTTGTTTGGGTTTCATTATAATGCATAGTACAGTGCAGCGTCAGTGATGGTTCTCTGCCTTCATTAATTTGTGTTTTTATTCAGGGCTTCCATTTTTCCCATTCTTCTCTCAATGCTGAATACGGGGCTAGACGGAACCAATAGACAACTGGTTGTCTTCTGTTCTCCTGTTCTTGCACTGTTAATGGAAACATGGTTGACTGAGTTTCCTTTGGAAAGTCCATATACATGCCCTCCTGTGTACACATAATGTTTTCCTTGAGTGGGCATAGAATGTCCCGTCCCAGCAGATTAACTGGTGTTTGTGTTGAATAGAGCAGCGGAGCCACAATAGTTTTCCCTGCTACTTTGATAGGGACTGGTTGAGTCAATGGTATTACTTGTATTTTCCCCGAGATGCCTACTGTCTTAATTGATGCTTTTGACAGAGGAAGGTTGGCACATTTATTACCAATGCAGGAATATGTGGCTCCTGTGTCCACCATAAAGGGTACTCTTTGTTTGTTTATGATTACATCTATGGTGGGTTCTTCTTGTGGTTGTCTTGAAATCATAGGTGCCATTACTCCCTCATTAGGCTCCCCTGGGCCTCCCTATTGGGGCCAGTGGGCTGCTGGTCCTGTCAATGGGTGAGTGATTCTTGTGGGCGGGTTGTGTGTCTGATTCGGGCAAAATTGGCTTATGTGTCCACCTTGGCCACACGTCCAGCAGAGAAAAAGGTCTTGTGGTGGTCGACCTGGTGCTGCACGTGGATCAGGCCTCCTGGGCTGCATCTGGAGTTTTCTATCTCCTGTTCTCTGTCCTCCTGGTCCAATGTTCCATTCTTCATTGTGTCGTGGCATGCGGATCCAGGGTCTCCTTTGCAAATTCCTTGTGCAGGATGAGTGTATGTGGCTCTCACGCCTGTCCTCCTGATGGTTTTCCTGCTATGAACCTCTGGTCTACGTATGGGTTCATGTGCACTGGTTGGTTAGCCCCTGCTGGTTGTCCTCTTGCCACTGTTGACCCCACAACCAGCTGTTGTGCTGGCTGCACAGAGTCCGCTGTCATCACTCTAGCTTGGAACTTCACTTTGTCTTTTTCTTTCCTCAGCTTGGATAGTTCTCCCAATTGCAACTGGGTTAGCTTTGTGGCTAATTGTTTATTTTGCTCTTCTTGGTCTTTCTTGCCTTTTCTGCATTGTTCCACATGATGCACAATGTGTTCAGAAAATAATGGCCAGTCCACTTTCATCAGACCCACAACTCCTTCCAGTCGTTACTGCACTTGTTGTGGCAAATTCTTCCTCACCATCATTTTGAAGAGGCTCTTAGTTGTGTTTACATTCCAGATGGCACCTGTTTCCTCTTTCCATTTCCGTTGGAAGTTGTGAAGATATTTCAATGGGCATTCATCCTCATTTAACTGTTCAGCTTCTAGTTTTGAAGAATCCATTTTCTAGTGAATAGTGAATGCGCAGTTGTGCCCACACCACAGTGTGGTGACCTCCAAAAGGTAGATCATTGACGGCCTCACTGTCTGTGACTTTTGGTAGGCCAGCTGCTTCCAGGATTTCAGCCGTTCTTGGTTTTCCCATTATATGCATTAGTAATGCCTTGATGTCACCCAGGACCAGCTGCATCCCACTGGTGCTTTCTTCTAGACTGGTTATCCATTTGTTAGCTCCTTCAGTCAGGGCTGGCAGCCTATTGGCCAGGCCAACCATGTCCAGAAATGACCAAGGTATGTATTGATGGTTTCCATTTTTAGTCATAATTGGACACATTGTTGTTCCTCTCAAGCTGTCTTCATCATTTGTACTGCTCTCCATGTTTCTGAGTTGATTCAGTCTTTTCTTTTCCATGGCCGACTGATTTTCTCGGCAGGTGTTGGCTTGCTGTTTTCTATTTTTCTTTCTCCCTCTTGCTGTCCAGGGTGCTGAAACCTCTTCTTCATGTTGTTGGCTACCCCTGTGTCTGTCCTGCAGGTTTCCACACTCTGTCCATGGTTCTGAAATCCCCTCCTCCGATCTGCCTTTCTGGGTTAGGGTTAGGGGGGTTAGGGTTAGGGGTTAGGGTTAGGGTTAGGTATGATATATTCTATCTCGATGACTCCCCCCGCTCCATCCTATGGCGGACTGAAGCAGTTTGG
>JAUMHF010000004.1:110498-124006 GCA_032359275.1 Microctenopoma steveboyesi | reverse complement strand
TACTGTATTTGTTTTCTGTCTGTCTGTCCTAGAGAAGCTTCAAAAGACCAAAGCAAATTCCTTGTATGTGCAACATACCTGGCGCTGAAGCTTGATAGAGGGCTGTAAATAAATCCTAAGCTTTTAGTTTGTAGTAACTCAGAATTTACAGAACCTGTATGGTTCTTCTATTGCTTTGGACAAAGGCGTCTGTCAATAAAGTAAAGAAAAAATTTTCAGAGATCGAGGAGACAACGGGTTTTACTGCAGACGATAAACTCTGGACCTGTTTGAAATGACAACACTCACCTTCTCACTTTGATCAGTAATACCTAAATAAAGACAACAAAAAAGTGATGTAATAATGATATGTAATAACAGTCACAGTGTCGCTCACTCGATTCCTAAAATAAATATAAATAAAATAAAACGTATAAATCAGTGACTTTATTCTAAAAAACACGTGTTTCCACGCGCTGATCACACTACTACAAACCCCGCTTACGTGGCTACTATAAAGCCACGCCCACCATCCCGGAGGTCGTTTTCTGATTCGTCCAAACTGTCTAATACCCTCCCTTTAGCCACGACGTCATACGGGAATGGCGGCGTAGTGAGCGGAGCCGCAGACGGTGACGACAAGTCGAACAGACAAGTCTTTTGTCCACTTCTTCATTTTCCCGAGACTTATTATTCAGCGTCGAGTTCAGAGGTTAAACTGTGAGAACGAAGCAGAAGGAGAATTCTCGGAACCTGCGCAGGTGAGCTCTCGAACTCTTTGCGTGTCAATGACCTTTCCCGCTGCTCACTGCCTCACGGATCTTTATTTATTTAGCTTTCTGTTTATGTTCGTAGTTAGAACCGACACTTGTGGCTGTTTCACTTCAGGACGGGTTCTGCAGCAGATTGGCTTTGTTGAGGCCACACTCAGCGTGGTAAACTTTCATCTTTTGTGACGTGACTTCCGGTAATCTCCGACTGACCTGGGGACAGTTGACCATATTTAAATGAGGAGTTTTGAAAGTTGCAGCTCGTGTTAATGCAGATGCGAAGTGAAAGTATGAAGCGAGCATGCTCAGGAGCAATGTGAGATAAAGTTGACATACTCTGAAATGTAGTCTGGTTCGATGAGATGCCAACAAATACCTGTGTGCAAACAGGTAGAGACACAGGTTTACTGTCAGAATCCCTCAGTGACTCTATTTAAACTTTCAGGCCTTACACTGTCTTCCTCAGCAGCTTTATGATTGAAACCAGCAACATACTATATAATTATATTGCAGCTCTGACTTGAACTCGAGGACACTTACCTTCGTGGGGACCGAGAATCCAACCACTGATCCTGCCCTGAGCTATCATCCTGTTAATGTCCCCTTTTACTGGTGAAGATGATTAAAGGACCATTAAGCCCACAAACGTGACAATGTTGTTGTTCTGATGTCAGTGATAACATCTGACCTTCAAACGCTGATTAGTTGAACTGATCTATCAGTAGGTCGATCAATAATGAACCAATCTGCAGCTGTGAAATAAAGGAGATCAGATCTCACTGCTGGTTTGATCATGCAGCGAACTGTGTGTGTGTGTGTGTGTGTGTGTGTGGGATGGTCACACTTGATCAGTTATCATCATGAACCATCACTTTTCCAAGATAAAGTCCAGATGAGATGTTCAGCTCAGGTCTGGAGTGTGATTGGTTTATGACTCAGAGTAAAGTCTGTGTTTTATTGTTGGTGGACGTGTCGACGCGCAGGACACAGCGCTTATATAGATGTTTCTGTCACGTTCACCCTGACACCAACTGTGATCTGACTGTACGTAGTCCTCCACCTGACCCGACCACTTTACTGAGACTGTACCCATCTTTAAAACTGTCCCTTAGCTGCACAGACGTCATAACCTCTTATCACACAAACATGTTTCTGGCACACAGCTCTCGGCCAGTCTTTCATGGCTAGGAGCAATTTACAATCGCACCTCTTCCAAAGCTATACGTCTGGATATGGGAGCTAAACCTAAAGTCCCCGTTTTCAGCTATACACCAAACAGGGGCCGCCTCTTGGCCTCTGTGGACCGAAGTAGTACGTGGTCTCAATCCACGTACTGCAGACATCAAAACATTCCCCCAGTTGAACCTCTCCGATGAGACACAGGCTTCAAAGTGGTGGACAAGATCATGCTTCTTCTCCCGGTCCCTGCTCCTGTATTAACCAATACAGACAATTGGCCGACAACAATCGCGCTGCCTCTCAGTCCAAGGCAGATTGGCCAACCAGTCAGTCATCCTCGTGGACCAAGTCATCCTCCATATATCACAGGATGCTAAAAGAAGCAGACAGTCAGAACCGAAAACAGCTGATTTTACAAACTTTTTGTAATGCAGGGGGAAACTTTTAATTTAAGGACCTATTGCCTCATATTCTGTCAACTTGCCGGGCTCGTAATGTGGGTTTCATTGATAACCTCTTCTGGCCTCTGCAGTGTCCGTAACTCTCTTTTCAATCCGGGCGGTCTACGCCCAAACTCTGCTGGTTCTGTACAGCGCAACCTGCTGTCTCCAACATTCAGATTTTTTACAGCTGGTCCTTTGAATCTGGCTACCTGTGATGCACACTGACCTCCATAGATTCAGATTTGTCTCTTTAATGCTCGCTTCATTTCGTAAATAATTTTTTAAAAATGGATTTTAGGTTTCTGACTGTTCCTAGAGTGGAGCCCAGGACGCAGAGTCTCAGTCTTACACGCCTCTCTGCAGTTTCTTTACGGCCGTCACCCCCACAAATCTATCCGCACCCTATAGAGACAGACCAAAACCCATTTCAAAGCTTGTGGTGATGGCTCTTTTGCAGTAGCAGTGCCTAGGCTTTGGAATATCCTAACAGCTTCCTTATGCTGTATCAATTCTTTTTATGTATTTAAAAGTTATTTAATCAGATAAAGTCATTTATTTAATCAGGCTTGTAATCTGATATGATTTTATTTCTCTTAATCTGCTTTAAAATTGGTCTTATTGTTTTTTTTCCACAAGTGTGGGTAAATGTTTTCTGTAAAGCGCTTTGTGATGCTATAGGAAGAAAACTGACTGATTTTTACCTTCAGCACAATGACTGAGAGAACGTTGCAGACAGCTTGGTGCTGTAAAGGTTTGGTGACGTGATAGAGCTCCAGTTCTAAACCAGTATAAGTGATGCAAACTGGTCCCGACAGGAAATAACTGTTGCTGGTGGTGACCACTGACCTTCTCGTTAACGCTAACAAGGCTCTAATCCGATTGGCTGATGGGAGACAGAGGGCCTGAACACTGCCTTCTGTAGCCTCGGGGCACGGTAGCCAATCAGCTTACAGCAGGAAGTCTGCTCTGTGATGTCAGATTGTTTCTACAGTTACAGCTGTGGCAGTAGCTGAGCGGTGGCTGTATTGAGTTTGTTCTTTCTCTCTGGACAGAGGATCAGTGGGAAGGTAAGATTTCTTTTATCAGACTGAACCTGACGCTAAAACCTGCAGCAGCAGGAATGTTGGTGAACCTGCTGAACCTCTGAACCTTTTCTGCTCCATGTTGTTTTCCTCCTTTTGTTCCTTTGGCATTACACCTGCTGAGTTTGGGGGGAAATGGAGCCGGAGACAGGACAGATGTGTTTGTATGTTCTCTCTGTTTCTGAGTCTTTCGGTTTCAACACGTGACCTTTAGCCAACTTCTGTCGTCCTGGTGCTGGTTCTGCTTCTTAGACTTTTACTCACAGTATTACAGTAAAGAGACCGGAGCCAAACTGGAGCAGGACGTAGGGCCCCTTCCTGCTTTGTCCAAACTTCACAGTCGGTAACACCAGATACACAAACATGTTGGTTTTGATGTTATTTATTGTGAGTGAAGATAATCTGTGGAGGAACGAGCAGGAAACTTTCAGTGCGTTGTTATTTCTGTTATTTCTTTACAAACGCTGATGTTTGTTTGCACCAGTGACCTGAGGAATCCTTCTTGTTGGGATTTTTTAAATATGAGAAAGGTTTGTATGTGGACTCAGAAAGAGACAGGTGTTGCTCTTTAAGATGTGTTTTACTGTTTTCAAGCGGTTTGTTCTGTGGTAAATACAAACACCACCACTGGGAGAACTTCCTGTTTATATCCTTCAAAGCATGCTGGGAGTTGTAGAGCAGCAGCTGGAATAACGAATTAACCTGATCTCATATTGCTGTGGTGCAGACATGGATCATTCCCACCATCAACGTGACACCACACCCCTTCCCACCAGTGGAGGGCATGGCGGGGGACATGAGGGACACATGGGGATGGTGAGTATCAGAGGTTGGTGCAGATACGACGCTGATCTACACATGGTGTTCTGGTACTTTAAGATATAAATCTTAATACTGATGTATTTTACCAGCTAGAAACAGAACCAGCTCAGCCGAATCCTGATCATCACACATGGATTAACAAGTTATCTGATACCGTCTGACATAATCCTTGTTCTGCTGGTTTATTAGGAGCAGGAAGTCTGTGTCTGTGACACACACATACACATGTGAGATATTAACATAGCATTGTGGTGCTAACTTGTTAATGTTGCCTAGACGATGACCTTTTACCTGGGCTGCACTAATGTGGAGCTGCTGTTCAAGTGGCTCGTCATCAACTCACCTGGAGGTTTGTGTTTTGATATATTGATTGATATATTAGTATTGATATAGTATTCTTTCTAAATTGTTTCTACTTTCTAATTGTTGTACTTTTACATAAGTTAATGTTTTTAGTTTTTGTTTAATATGTAGATTTGTACTTGATTTGTTTTGTATTATTTGGATAATCTCATAAATGTTTTTTACTCTGTATTTATTCTTTACCTTTGGTATTATTGTTTTAAGATAATTGATTATTAATCATTACAATTTGTAGATTTTTCTACCTTTTTAATTTTATATAAAATCTTTTTTATATTTAGCCACTTTAATTGTGTTTTTAGAATTACCTCTGTCATATTGGATTTTATTACATGGTTTAGTTTTTATCTTTTCTAATTAATAATAAAACGTTTTTTGTCGCCCACCAGAGATGGTCGGGGCGTGTATTGGCGTCTTCCTCTTGTCTGTCCTGTATGAGGGGTTAAAGATCGGCCGTGAGGTTTTGCTGCGTCGCAGTCAGGTGAACGTCCGCTACAACACAATGCCACTGCCTGGGAATGATGGGACGGTGCTGATGGAGACACACAAAACCGTGGGGTAGGTCGCTAATGCTAACAACTGTAAATCAATCAGTTTCGAAAGAGATTATTGGTCAGTAAAACTGTCCAGAACTAAACATGATATTTTTTTAAAGGTGGGGGGGGGGCATTCCTTCTCCTCAGGTGTAGAAAAACAAAACGTGAAAGAAAAGTGAATTAGATGAAAAAGATATTTTAATATTTGAACAGAAATCAGATCATAAAAACCACTTCATATTTAAAAAAATAATAATATAAATACGTAATACGTAATAAATAATAAAAAAATCCCGTGTGTTTGTTGTCAGCTTGGTGATTGACAGTCAGGAGGAGGCGGACCCTCCTGATGGATCAAAGTCCCGCCTTTCAGGACTGTCAGCCAGTTAACGTTTAGACCCTGGTATCAGTTCTAGTCCTGGTTTTAGGGGTGGTTGTAGTCTCTAGGACCTTATTAACTAATTTAATTTTACGACCCACAGCTTGTATCTTGTATCTGGGCTGATTCTGGTTACTCCCACCCAATCTCCGTGTCCTGGTCTTGGTCTAAAGATAATAATAATAATTATTATTATTATCTTTGTTTGAAGATAATTGATTATTAACACACTAGTGTGAGCTGACGCATCTCTGTTATTAGGAGCATCGTTGGACAATGTCTCTTCACTGCTTCACTCAGATATCACATCAGTTTCTGCTCTGTTGCAGATAAACTGTCTGAACAGAACTGACATGGCAACATAAATGTTCTGACCCGCAACAGTCACGTATCTTTATAATGTTGGTGATCAGAGACGTCAGAACACCCCAGCAAACAGACCATCAGATAAAATGAGAATGTGAGGCATGATGCCGCTGGTGTGTGTTACTCTTACATTTCTCTGCAGTGATGAATCCTGCAGTTAAAACACTTCATTTAAAGTACTTTGTTTAATTTTAGAGTCTTACACTTGGTCTATTGTACCTTTGACTTTCTAGGATTTAAAAGTTGTTTTAAAGGCAGATTTTATTTTATTTATTTTTTCCTCTTCTTCAATGATGACTGACGTCAGTTACTTTAGAAAGTGAAGCTAATACTTCAACATTACTAAAACTATGGAAACTGGAAAATATTAAGTCAACAGTAATGTTAATGTGAAATCAAATGTTATTCAATGCAAACATGTTATTTTAGCAGTTATTCTAACAACGAAACAGAACTCCTTTAATTATGACATTTAAACTGGTGGTTTCTTCACAGTACAGCTAATGATGCTACGTACTGCAATGCTAACATAAAAATAAAGAAATGCTAACTTTGTAACTAATTCTACATTTGTTTTGTGTAGCATTCCCACTCTTAGCTTGATTATTGTTAGCATTACTAGCATAAGCTGGCATTTTAACTTCTTTTAGCAGTTACCATGCTAATGCTAACATACCTGTAGAGCTGTATTAAAATTGTTATACATACATACAGAGCAACCTAATCCAATATGCTAACAGATGCTACCCTTTTCCCAGGCAACGGATGCTGAGCCCAGCCCACATCTTGCAGACACTGCTGCACATCATCCAGGTGGTAATCAGCTACTTCCTGATGCTCATCTTTATGACTTACAATGGATACCTGTGCATCGCTGTGGCAGCCGGCGCCGGCACTGGATACTTCCTGTTCAGCTGGAAGAAGGCGGTTGTCGTCGACATCACAGAGCACTGTCACTAACTACTGTGCTAGTTAGCATCATGTCAGGAGCACACACATTAGCATGCTAGCCAAAGAAATGACAGAACTACAAATCACCAGAATGTTAGCGGCAGATTTAGTTAGCACAAAAACAAGACACTAAATTAGAAATGTTAGTCTGTAACTATGGAAACACCACATCAGGTGTTGAGATTTAGCACTTATAGTGTTTCTTTATTTGACTCCTGCTGGTGGACGAGCTGACCAATCAGCTTGAATCACCTCAGAAGTTTCCGATTGGCCAAATCCCATCTTTTAAGTTTTAGTACCATATCAGCTGGAGGGTTAGTGCTAGCTACTGCTAGCTAAAACATGGGAACACACCTGGATTCGTTAGCAGAGCCAACAATGTAAAACCGTATTTTAACAGTTCTGCTCATTTAGAATTGAATTTATTAGTCAATCAATGTTTTACACAAGTTTGGATCTTTTCATTTAACAAATTATAAAACAATTTTTTTCATTTTTTGTTTTTTTTTAATTAAAATTTATTTACATTAATCTGTGAGCTACTTCTCCAACTTTGCTGTAAATGAAACGGAGCATTTCATTTAGAACTTTTAACTGAATAATAAAACAATGTACTAACATACATTTAAATTGTTTGTTTAGAGAAGAAATAAGAGATTATTTTAGCAAATAGTGATTATTTGCTAAAATAATCTCTGTAAATGTGATTCTTACATCAGTTTACCTAAAACAGTTTTGTTGATAAACTTTAACTTTATTCACTCAGAAATTTTAGTTTGTTTACAGAAAATGGGCATTTTTATGTTTCTTACTGTACAAGACAATCAGTTTATTTACATTTATAGATTTTAAGTATAAACGTTTGTTGTCCATTTAGTGTACCATCATCACAACACTTAACTACTTTGCAGGAATCGTCCTTTTGATTAGTTTTCCTGGGCCACCGTTGGCCTTAAAACCGCTGCCTTAACATGAACGAGTGAACTACTGACTGTGGAGGCCAGTGTTCATGTGCTCTGTTAAACACGTGTTGATGAAAAACAAACAAAAATCTGTCACTAACGTTGAAACTATGCTGGTTTCAACTTTTCTCTTTTAAGTGTGTGACAGTAAATGTTAGTGGAAACCAATGTAAGGACAAATTATTAAAAAAAGACCAAAAGGAAAAAAATCCTCTGAAAAGTCAAAACGCTTAAGTTTCTGTTGAAAGTGACTTTTACATATTTGTGATTTGGTGTTTTCTCACTGAGGTGGAGGAGTTCATCTCTGGACCAATGAGATTTCAGGAACAGTTACCGGATTTATAATTTACACATGAAACGAAAACTATGATCAGTAGTGAAGTTCAGGTCAAAGGTCAGATTCTTGTGAAGAATCTGGGCACGATGAAGCATCAATGTCCTCAGGTGGTGATGTGACTGTCGAGGGAAGGTGTCCACATACTTTAACCCCTGCTGACAGACTGTCAATCATCTGTGTCTAAAATGAAGGAAACTGTTTTATCTCAGTGTCAAGTGTCTAAAAATGTTTTAATTACCAAAATGCTGGAATCAATATAAATAAAGTTTATGAAAATGCTTGTTGCTCATTATTTACTCAGTTTCTAATTATTACAAGATTATTCTACCTATTTTCATAAGAACATTAATTTTTTTGTTTAGATGAACACTAAATGTCAAACCAACACATTTTATTTTGTAAGTGAAAAAAAACACAGTGTGCAGGTTGGCTTTGCTTATTCTGAGCACCTGTGCGTTGGTACCATCACACCACAACAACCTTGTTGTGCTAATGCTTATGATGTTTCTCATGAAACCAGGGTTCATGTCTTATATGAACTGTGAGACACTAAAACATCTCGTTTAACGTATGAAGGTGACCATCTGCGGTTTGGTGCTACCTGGACCTGCGTGAGTCCAAGAGAGAGCTGCATCATACAGGGATCGTGCTGACTTCTGTTTTCCTGCACCACCGTTTTTTAAATGTGCTTACTGGTTCTGACCTAGAGGAGGCGCTGAAGGGTTTTGGCACCTGGAGCTTACTGAAAACGAGGAAGATTAACTTCCGGGTAGCAGGTGACAGGTGGATGTTTCGTTTCGGGTCAAATCGATCAAGGCGAATCTTGTTTTAAATCATTAATCCAGTTGTTGCTTCGGATCCCGTCCCATTTCATGTTATCTTCCGATCTGTGTTAGCGGTTAGCCGGGTCTCAATCACGATCCTCCCGCTGTTTGTCTCCACATCGATTCCACGATGGCCTCCAGGCGACCCGACAGCTTCGACGGGCTCGGTTACCGTGGCCGTGACGACCCGCTATATGGGGCCAGCTACCCGGTCAGAAGCGCCGGAGCCCCTGCGGAGCTTCACCACCACCACTGGGTCACCACACCCCCGGACATACCCGGCAGCCGCAACCTGCACCCTGGAGAGCGGACACCGCAATACGAGGAGTCGCTGGGAGAGACCGGAGGTTCCGGATCCGCAGGCTGCTGGGACGCTCCGCAGCCCGGCGTCCCTCCTGTCGGTAAGTCCGTGGATAATTAGCTAGCGGGTTAGCCTCAACTAGCCACTTTAGCCTTCAGCTAACATAAATACAGTACAATGAAATGAAATTGACTGAATAATCTACTGTTGTTCATATCGCTAACTTAGCTAGTTAGCTTAGTTAGTCAGGCTGATGTTGAGACGCACAGAAACTAAATGCTAACGTTACTAATGAAAGAGAGTTAAACAGGCAGCTAGCATGTTAGCCAGCGAGGGCTA
This sequence comes from Microctenopoma steveboyesi, assembly GCA_032359275.1. Lineage (NCBI taxonomy): Eukaryota > Metazoa > Chordata > Actinopteri > Anabantiformes > Anabantidae > Microctenopoma > Microctenopoma steveboyesi. Next base: position 114,373 of record JAUMHF010000004.1, on the reverse strand, counting down.
ATCACACAGCATTCAGGCAGGCGAATAAGTCAGATTTAGATAGACTTACATTTATTATTTACAATATACATTTAAAAAAATACTTTTTAACATAGAAGTATTTATTTTAATTATGTGTGTTCTTGTTTCTACAGAGCAGCTGAATCGATTTGCTGGTTTTGGAATTGGATTGGTCAGGTAGATATTTTTTATTTTAATTGATGTATATTTAACATCAAGATTCACAAATCTTCATTAAACACAACAGGAAAAAAATTAAATCAGTGCGTGGAGACTGATAATATAAATATGACATGAAAGATGATGTTTGTTGTTCTGCCTCCTGTTTAGAACAGGAAAATATATATCAACCGGTATCTGCTCACGTTTCTCTCTCACTTCAATTTGTTTATATAACCAAAGTTCCTGAAAACACAAAGAATTGGGCCTGTTCTACACAGATAAAGCAGTTGGCACATGCTTGATTATTTATTGAAGTAGAGTCTAAAGGTTACGGAGAAAATGTACTTAACAGTATTTTCCTGTTTGTTTCGTTTTACTAACTAAAAAACTAATCTGGACTTGGAAGGGTGAAATGTCCAAACAAGTCCAAGTCCAAGTTCAATTGCTTTGGATAAAACCTTTTTGAGATAACCATGACCTGGATGACTGGAAACCTTCACAGATAACAAATCACAGACTTATTTTAAATATGAATTTTACATTTAGTTGATTGATTAATAAAAAGAACAAATCAGTTAAAAGAAAATGAAATAACATCAGACGATCTGTCTGTTTGTTTGATTCTGTGTGTTTCTGCAGCCTGTTCACGGAGAACGTCATCGCTCATCCCTGTATCGTGTTCCGCAGACAGTGTCAGGTCAGTTCCTTGCCACACTGCTCCATTTACTCCTATTTATCTGTTATTGACCTGATATTGATTGTCTTACTGTAGGTGAACTATCACGCCCGCTGCTTCCACCTGACTCCGTTCAGCACCGTCGCTGTCATGTACTCCATCACCAAGGCCCAGGTAACGTACAGGAAGCTGAACGATTGATCCTCCTGATCAGATGTCAGTAATCAATCCAACTAATCAGCTGTCAATACTTTCATTGATCAGGGGGTGAAATCTATGTGGAAGGGGATGGGCAGCACCTTCATCGTTCACGGCATCACGCTGGGAGCTGAGGGAATCATCAGCGAGTTCACACCATTACCACGGTAACCATGCAGTATTATTGTGGTACAACTGTAATACTGTGTTCTCAATATTCTGGTATTACTGCAGTATTAGTAAAGTATCCTTTGTCCACAGTGAGCTTCCTCACAGGTGGAGCTGGAAACAACTGGCTGGACACCTGCTGCTTAAAGGGTCAGTTCACCTTTTCTTCTGCAGTCATTTTCTTCTTCTACTAATTTAAATGTCTGTGTCCTTGTTCACACGAACTTTATTTGAACACACACTCTCTCTCTGTGTCTCTGTCTGTCTCTTTCACTCTCTCTGTCTCTCTCTCTCTGTCTCTCTCTCTCTCTCTCTCAGGTTAACGGCATTGGTTGCTCTCCCATTTTACTGTGCCAGCCTCATCGAGACTGTGCAGGTGATTATTGATAATCATGGATAATAGTTTTTAATGTGTAGCTTTTCACTGACACTATTACCATTGGATGTAGTCACAAGACATTTTACAGCAGCTTTAGGGCCTTACAAAAAGTATGAGTGTACGAATCCAGAACTATGTAGAAACCCAACAGTCCCACTGAGCAGAACTATGTCCTAGAGTAGAGAAGCAAAAATCCCTTTATTGGAAGAAACTTCCATCAGAACCAGGCTCAGGGTGGGCGGCCATCTGCCTCAACCAGTTGGGGTGGGCTTGGTGTGTCAGGAAGGTCCCAGCAGACTAAATTTATAGGAGCAGACCCGTGTCTGCTTTACCACACAGTATTGGTGTCTTGTCCAAGGAGACAGAGAATCGATCCACTGACCCTTAGCTTGGAAGACGACTGCTCTACACACTGAGCTGTCATGCTGCCAAATAATTTTAACCATTGTTAAAATTAGAGGCTGAGTCAGTAACCATTGATCAGATAGAAAGTTCTGGAACAGTTATTAAAGGGCTCCATGTTTACATATAACTGATTAAAAAATCTCCCATCCTACACCTCTTCTCCTCAGAGCGACATTGTCCGGGACGAGTCGTCCTCTGGGCTGCTGGACTGTGTCCGTGAGGGTCTGACTCGGTTTTTGGGGGTCGGAGCTCCTCACAGTCGCCGTCTACTTCCTCTAAGCTGTTTGCTGCTTCCTGCTGCCCTGCACGCCATTCTGCGATATGCCGTCGCCACTTCCGTCCAGCGGGCGGTGCTGTGGCTGCATCAACGGAACAAAAAGCAGCGCGCTGACCCCTCCAACCCATTGGATGCCTACTTCCCGGAGCTGGCGGCCGAGTGGGTGGGGGCGCTGGTCGCCGATGTGGTGGTATTTCCTCTGGAGACAGCGCTGCACCGCCTTAGCCTGCAGGGCACGCGCACCATCATTGATGCCACAGATGGCGCAGTCGCAGTGAGAAATGGCAGCAACCCACTGGTGCTGCCAGTTAACACGCAGTACGACGGCTTCTCCGACTGTCTCCACGCCATCCGCCGCAAGGAGGGGGGGGTAGGTTTCTACCGAGGTTTTGGAGCGCTGGTTGTGCAGTACACGCTGCACGGAGCGCTCCTGGCTGCAGCCAGGACGGTGCTGAGGCTGCTGCTGCTAAATGGGAAGAGCAGTTAGAGGCGTTACCATGGAGACGGGCTGAGCAGTTTGCAAGAAATATGTTGATAAGCGACTGAGCACTAAAAGTAAAATGTAATTAAGAACAAAAACATTTCATTGATGTTCAGAAACTCAAGACAACTGAAAATCTGACATCTGATGGTAAAACTGTGGAAAGAGACTGGAAGACCTGTGCAACCACAACCATTGCTAAAGCAACCATCTTGCACCCACAAGACAGAGCTGAAGGCCCTAGCATCTTTAGTCGTTTCTTCACATTGTGCTGTTGCTATGGTAACATCAGTTCTCCGCTATATTGTCACGTGTAATTGATGTGGTTGTTAAATGCAGCATGATCAATTTAAAGGTCAAAAATGCGTTAGCTTAGCACAAGGACTGGAAGCAAAGGGAAACTGTTAGCGTAGCTCAGCTCAACTTAAAGACAAGAACGTTAACATCATTTCCTCTCCCAGCATGAACCAGTGTTTAAATTCTTACAGCTGATTGGTTAGCTGGCGTCCAGGTGTCTTTTCAGCTGCTATGTAGGAAATTCAGAAAACAAACAAAAAACTATTTGTAAAAAGATGTAACTATGTAAGAAATGTAGATTCAGGTCAAATTATAGGTTGTTAACAAATTGATATTTGACTCATGAATAAATATGCTATGGAAGGAAGAGGAGGCTCAAGTTTGTCAGAGAAAAATATATAAAGAGTGTGTTTTTCTACAACTGAGTCTGCACTGATTTGTTTCCACCTAAAATCTAAAATAAAATGTGTAATTATTGCTGCGTGTATAATTTAAATAAAGAAAAAAAATCATTGTGCGTAAGATCATATTGAATATGCTCTCAAAATGTGTATAAAATATATATATGATTTTATATCGTTTTCTATGGTTATATATATATATATATATATATATATATATACTTCATCTTATTTATTCTTGTCATTTTTGTCTTATTAAATAACATGTTACATGTATTTCAGTCAGGATTTAGAGTAAATCATAGCACAGAAACAGCACTTGTTAAAGTTACCAGCGATCTCCTCTTAGCTTCCGACAGCGGACATTTCTCTGTACTTGTCCTGTTAGACCTTAGTGCGGCTTTCGACACTATTGATCACAACATTTTATT
>JAUMHF010000004.1:75873-87401 GCA_032359275.1 Microctenopoma steveboyesi | reverse complement strand
CTAAGGTGGAAGAAGGAAGTCCTAGATATTTCTTTTATGTAGGGGGTAAATGATAAATCTTGATCAAAGATTACTCCTCACAGTAGAACTTGAGGCTAGTGTAAAATCATCTAGTGTAGTGATCTGACCAGATACATTGATTGATTGACGTTTTTATTTGAACATAAGACAATAATTTCAAAAACAATAAATATATTTGAAAAGATATATGAAAATAAATACTGGCCGTTTAATCACATTTCGCTCTCCTTTTATTCGTCACATGCAAAGTCTACACAGTACAATATGCAGTCAAATGCTTGTATGGAATACAAAATACCATACCAGCATGTATGTCCTCACAGAAATCTGTGATTGTCATCATTAACACTGCTGATGTCTGAGTCATGTTTCTGGAGAAACTGGTCTTAGGATGAAGGCGTCATGTTAAACGTCTTTACTCTGTCAAAGTGAACTGCAGAACAGAACCTGTAAAATATCTGATCCAACCACATGTTTCCCTCCAGCTGCTGGAGACTGTAAAGCGTTTCATGACTCAGCGGGTGAAAAGCGATAAGGAGTATTCCTCCCTGCTGCTCAGCATGACTCAGCACACTGAGAAACCGGAAGCTGCAGACTACATCAGCACCGTCAGCAAGGTAAGCTCACTTGGCACTGGTCTCAGTCTGTTTGAGGAGCCGGTCTCATCTGGTCTCTGTTTCTCAGTCCTGGTCTCAGGTAGTTCGTCAGACGGAAGCGTTGGGTCGAGTGATGAGGAGTCACGCTGACGATCTGAACTCTGGTCCTCTGCACCGCCTGGCCACGCTGATCCGTGACAAGCAACAGGTGAAAAAGAGCTACCAGAGTCTTCATCAGCAGCTGGAGAGTCACAACCACAAGGTCTGTGGACTGTGGAGGGGGTTTAATAATATAACATTTATTCAGCTCTTTCCACGTGGTTTAACTGTTTCACTGTTGTTTGCTGCCAGGTGACGAAGAGCGACCTGGAGAAACTGAAGGCGACATATCGTCAGCTGAGCCGCGACGCCAATGCAGCCAAAGACAAATATCGAGAAGCTGTAGCCAAAGGTTGCTCCTCACTTTGATTGAACAACTTTGACTTTGGTTGATTCTCTCTGTTTTTTTTTTACTGACTCCTCCCTCTTTGCACCTTGTCCAGGTCGGGAGGCGGAGCGCGCCAGAGAGCGTTATGACAAAGCGACTGCAAAACTGCACAACCTCCACAACCAGTATGTGTTAGCGGTGTGTGGTGCTCGAACGCAGCAGGACGAGCACCGACGCTGCGCCGCGCCCGCTCTGCTTGACGCGCTGCAGAGGATGCAGGAGGACATGACGCTGGCACTGTGAGTCATAGGGGTGTTGAAAATAATCACATAATTGATGCATTGTGTGGAAACGTGGATGATTCGGCATCGTTGTTGATTCATAATTGATTATATCATAATGACACAGCCTGGGATGCAACATAAAATGTCCGGGTGTGACAGTGGCTGCAGCGCTGCTCTGTATGGAGAAAACTCATCTCACTCACGTCACTCGCTGCATTAGCAGCTGGGAAATATAAAATACACGTATCACATACACATAACATTTTATTAGCTGACATTTACTCATTTTGGATTTTACCTGCAGAAGCTGTCACACTAATATATATGCTGGGCACACACGTGCAGACCATTTAATCAATGCCGGGTTAGAATCTGGAGCGGTGTGAGAGCCCATCATCACTTTTCAGAAAAGGTTCTAGCAGCTCTTTACCATGAAACCAAAGTCCCGACAACTTTCCCAATGAGTCGGGCAGTGGTAACGTGTGATGGTCTTAAGTTACAGTGAGGGCACATTACGTTAGTGAGAAATGGCAGATGATGTCCCGTCTGCTGCAGACGAAAGCTGTGTTTGAGTCTCCTGCGTCTGGCAAATGCACTCTCTCAAACCAAAGCATGTTGTTGAATTGGTGTTCTGTTCATATTCAAAATTCCAAATCAGAACACTGGCTAATTTGTAAATTTCTTTTTGTAATGTGCACGTCATTTTATTTTGTAAATCATAGCTCTGTAGATTGTTTCCTAGGCAAAGGTAGCTATTTATTTATGTTTACAATTTAATGTATTGGTCACAATTTCTGTTTACATTTGAAGCTTTTGTTAAATAAAAACAAGAGTTTACACGTCACTGCTTGTGAAGTAACGTAGAAAGAGCGGTGGGCTGCATAGTGATGCATTGGGATATTGAATTGAATTAAATCTTTGACATGATAATGGAAATCGAATCGTGAGACCAGTGAATGTTCACACCTGAGTCACAGTACAAGTATCATCATTATTGCAGTACAAGTTGCGTCCTGTGAGATCAACAGTCTGTGTGTATTACTGCAGTAAAAGTATCCTGGAGGAGTACTGTGAGATCAGCAGCCTGCTCACAGAGGAGATTGTTAAAGTCCACCAGGAGATCTCTGCAGCAGTCGAACAGATCGACCCTCTGACCGAGTACCAACACTTCATCGACGCCTACAGGTCAGGGCGTCGGCTCTACTATGCTTACTGTGGTAACGCCATCTCTGAGAGGTAGTTACTATGGGAACTGTCTCCCTTTCTCTCAGGTCTCCGGAGACCCCTGAGGCAACTGTGGAGTTTGATACCTCCTTGTTGGAGGAGACGGAGAACCTGCCAACTGATGAGATCTTGTGGAACACTCTGACGGCTGAAAGCCTACAGGCTATGTGAGCTCCTTCAAAATAAAACCATGTCTTTTCCTGTAGCCCACCAAAGTAATAATCACACTTGACAACCATTTGCAAACAAACAAACTTTTCAAAATAAGAACCTGATCTGTGTTCAAAGGTTTTTGTTTAAATTCTTTGATGTGAAACTTTTTGTCCCTCATGTCTGATGTTTCTTGTTAATCTCATTTTGTTTGTCTCAGGTTGTCGTCGGCGACGGAGGAGCTGTCACTGACTCAGCAGAATCTGAGGACGAAGGAAGCATTGGCTGACGACCTGGACAATAAAATCCAGGCTAGTCAGCAGAGTGCGGAGAGGAAGAGCGAGTGAGGAGACGATCAAGATGAGACGATTCTTTCTCTCTCTCACTGTTTTTGCTGACTGTCTCTGTGTCTCTCATCCTCAGCTGCGTCCTGCTGCTCAGTCAGAAACTTTCCCTCCTCGAGCTCCGTCACGCTGTCCAACTGCTGCGCAGCTCTGAGGCACGCCTCGCCTCCCAGAAGTCCCTGCTGGATGCCAAAATGGCAGCCGCGGTCGCCTCACCTCCCCCTCCCCCTCCAGCCCCGGCGCTACCGTATGAGGACGACGCCCGCTCCATCAGTTCCACGGTACTATTGATTGATCTATGCTCTGATCAACTGACCTTTCAGAATAAAAGCTGCCATTCAACTTTACAATGATATGTTTTCAGGACAAAGCCAAGGAGAAGAGCTCACGCTTCGACACTTTGCGTCACTCTCTGGCCGGAATGATCCGATCTCCTAAAGCCATGCTGGGCTCCTCCACGTCTGTGAGACTCTCCTTCTTATACCTGCTCTCACCTGTCTGTAGTTTACCTGTTTGTGGCTTTTGTTGTTTACAGTAAACTCTGACAATTTATTGTAAACAAAGGTCGAGGTCAGACCATTGTCTCTGGAGACAGGAGGTCTACCTGTGGACTGTCTGTTCTAAATAAAGGTTAATAAATATTAAAATGTGACTGTACAGGAGTTTATTGCTCCATTGTTTCAATTTATAATTTTGCTGAAATGTTATTTTTATAAAGGTCTTGTTTTTATTTCTAAGTTATCCTCAGGTTTGACAGAAGCACGTCTGCTTCTCAGATTTGTTTTCTGTCACTATACTTGGCAATAATTAAAATAATCATTAGCTTTGCCCATCCCACCCCCCACAGCAGTTCTTCGATGTGATCCCCACATCGGAGCGCCCCTTAGCGGAGCAGGAGTGGTATCACGGCGCCATTCCTCGCACTGAGGCTCAGGAGTTACTACGACAACAGGGAGACTTCCTGGTCCGGGAGAGTCACGGTAAACCGGGCGAGTACGTCCTGTCTGTGTTTTCTGACGAGCAGAGGCGACACTTCATCATCCAGTTTGCAGACGTATGTAAACAAACAGTTTATTCAACTTTGACATGATCCAAGTGTTTTTCAGGCATTGTCCTGCAGTATGTGAAGCAGTAAAACTGTTGATGAAACACTGTGAAAAACTAACGTTACCGTCACCCCTGTCCTGTCCTCTGGTAGAATCAGTACCGTTTTGAAGGGACGGGCTTCACCACCATTCCTCAGCTCATCGAGCACCACTTCTCCACCAAACAGGTTATCACCAAGAAGTCCGGAGTGGTTCTGCTCAACCCTGTCATCAAGGTAACCACTCAGAACCTTATTGTCCCAGCAGAGCACTTCGCTCTCAGAGTGCTGGTCTACTTATGGTTCCTAGAGTCTCTAAATGTAGAATGGGAGGCAGAGCCTTCAGCTATCAAGCTCCTCTCCTGTGGAACCAGCTCCCAGTGAAAGTTCGGGAGGCAGACACCCTCTCTACCTTTAAGACTAAAATTAATACTGCTCCTCTGTCCACTCACCCCAAGCGGTCGACCCACCCTGAGCCTGGTTCTGCTGAAGATTTCTTCTGTTAAAGGGAGATTTTCTTCTCCACTGTCTTCTGGTGCTGCTCAGTGGGTCTGTTGGGTTTTATTTCTGTATATATATACACTTATATTTTGTAAGATCCTAAACATGTGTAAAGTTCCTTGAGATGATTTGGTTTTATACAAATAAAGGTTAATTGGATTAAAGGGGGGGCCTGGTGCTGCGTGTGTTTGTGTCTCTGCAGGATAAAAAGTGGATCCTGAACCATGAGGATGTGGTTCTAGGAGAGCTGCTGGGAAAGGTAACATGACCTCCACCATCCAGGCTTCTGTTATGTTTTTTTACTTTACTTTACTTTACAGACGCTTTTATCCAAAGCGACTTACAGGGAGCTAGTGCTGGGTGTCTGGTTCAGGGACACACCTGGTAGGGGATGGATTAGGAGTCAGACGGGGTTCGAACCCACAACCTTCTGCATTCCAGTCTGACGCTTAACCCATTGAGCCACCAGGCCGTCTGTCTCTCTGCTTTTTCCTCTTGTGACCTGCTGTTTGCCTTTCTCAGGGCAACTTTGGCGAGGTGTTCAAAGGGACGCTGCAACGCGACAAAACCCCAGTTGCCATCAAAACGTGTAAAGAAGATTTACCTCCAGAGTTGAAGATCCGCTTCCTGTCTGAGGCCAGGTCTGCTTTTAAGAATGAATAAATAAACAAGTAATAATGATACAATAAATCAAGTCAGATATCTATGAAAAATATAAACACGAAAATAAACTTAGAGGAAATTGTTAACGTTAGTCAACCTAAGGATCGACCGTAGAAGCTTCTTGTACTCTGCGTTTTGTTTGTGTTGCTGCAGTGAGGACAGATCACAAAACAATTGCAGTGGCTGCTTCTTTTTTACTTCATAGGATGAAGAGACGACTGTTTGTATTCCATCTGTACAATCGGCAACATAGACAAACGGCAACAAAGTCATCTGCCACATGTATAAAGTCAGTCGCTTTTCTCAGCTCAGGCAGTGTGAACTGAAAGAAACGCATTCATGGCGTAAATCCTTTTAAAGCAACAGAAGGAAATTCTCACCACAGTGTCAAACGTTATGCAAAAAATGTTTAAGAACAAAGAAAAAACTGTTTAAGAGAATTTGTTAATATTTCAAAAGAAAAATATAATAAACCTCAAAGGCATTAACTTTTATAAATGTAAATTAAAGTACAACTTAAAAGACTGCTAAGATATGCACACACCATATCTGATGAAGGAAAATTAAAATAAATGTGTTGTGGTGTCTGACGCCGTCTGTTTTCGATTGGCTGCAGAATCTTGAAGCAATACGACCATCCGAACATTGTTAAGCTGATTGGTGTTTGTACGCAGCGACAGCCGATCTACATTGTCATGGAGCTGGTTCCTGGTAGGTGGAGCTCACTCAGTTCCCTTTGTTCTCCTATTGGCTCGTTTACCAGGTGTGTTTGTGAATCTGTCAGGTGGAGACTTCTTGTCATTTTTGAGGAAGAAAAAGGACGAATTAAAGACGAAGCAGCTTCTTCGCTTTGCTGTCGACGCTGCTGCTGGCATGGCGTACCTGGAGAGTAAAAACTGCATCCACAGGTAACTCAGGTCCTCAGGTGACTCAGACATTAAACGTCTGGGTTTTCCACATGGGTTTTATTACCAAAGCGCCAAAACTCAATGCACTTGTGACAATGACTGTTTAAGACCTGAATAAATTGCAGTGAAGTGAATTTACATTCTTAAAATGCATGAACCTATCCGTACCCGTACTTTCCTGTCTCTCAGGGACCTGGCAGCGAGGAACTGTCTGGTGGGGGAGGGCAGTGTGTTGAAGATCAGTGACTTTGGGATGAGTCGTCAGGAGGACGACGGCGTTTATTCATCATCTGGTCTCAAACAGATCCCCATCAAATGGACTGCACCTGAAGCACTCAACTACGGTAACGCCTGACACACACCTGTCTCACCTGGGTATAAACAACACCGTCAGCCTCTTTACCCACCTGTGTGCGCTGCTCTGTGATTGGCTACAGGCCGTTACAGCTCTGACAGCGACGTGTGGAGCTATGGGATTCTGCTGTGGGAGACCTTCAGTCTGGGGGTGTGTCCTTATCCTGGGATGACCAATCAGCAGGCCAGAGAACAGGTGGAGAAAGGTAAAGACGGTGTGAAGGTTTATAGTGTAAATAAAACACTTTTTGCAGATTTAATTTCTAAACTTTGTTTCAAGCTGTTCTATGGTAACCATAGAAACCTCACCTCTTGGTTTACAGGTTACAGGATGGCATGTCCTCAGCGTTGTCCTGACGACGTGTACAAAGTGATGCTGCGCTGCTGGCAGTATAACCCTGAGGATCGGCCAAAGTTTTCGGAGCTGCAGCGGGACCTGGCCACCATCAAGAGGAAGTGATGTCATAGTTTTGCTTAGTTAAGTGGGTGTGGCCTGTTGGTGATGGTGGTGTAGACCCGGACTCGGACTCAGAAACGTTTTGTAAAAACTGACACCAGGTCCAAGCTGTTACGATGGAAACCAGACCAGATACTGAATCTGAGCGGGTTTCAGGCAACCAGGAATCTAAGAATCGTTTTCCAAGCTGCTTTGTTTAGACTAAATTAGGTGATGTGGTTTTACTCTGGAGCTAAACATCTGTTTGCAGCTTGGAGACTAAAGCAAACACAACGTTACAGAAACACCCTGAAACCTGTTGGTCAAACAGAAAGTACATTTTTATTATTTACGGCAGCAGTTAATGTAAATACCTGCTGGCAAACACTTTATACTGTCAGTGAACAGGGAGATTTTACAGAAACGTTCAAAATCATTTTATTGGCTTTTTAAACAACTTTAGGAATGATGATGCTATAGTCTGTCCATATTTAAATACTCCAGACGAACACAGAGTCCACAAGAATTATTTGTGATGTGTGATCACTCACGTTGGCGTTATCTATGGATCTGTGTTGGAAACAGCTAATAGTATCCTTAACAAGTATAAAGTGATGACTCCTCACCTGGGACTCCCTGTTCACCTTCTGCTGTCGAATAAGTCAGGCACGCCGGTGCACTGTCTCATAAATATCTGAAATCCTCCCAGCGTAGCTGCTGATGTCTGCAGGAGTTGGAGTGAGTGATTGGTCGACCACTAGTTTACAGATGCTAACAGTAACTTACAGTTTGAATATTATTATAGAGTTAACAGTGACATCCCCCCTCACAGTTTGTAATGTTGACACCTTTATTACATAAATAACCATCAGTCATTCTGAATAATGAATATGCTGCTAAAAAACTTCACTTATGTTTAAAATTTATGTTAAAATGTCTTTTATTCATTTTGGTATTTATTGTGAGAAAATCTTGTTAAAAGCAGCGAGAACATTTTACAAAATAAGCTACAAATGTATACACAGGTCTGACAGACACTAAGGTGCACTCTCACCTGTCACCACCGTAACCATAGCAACAGACACTAAACATGATTCTCATGCTGTCAGCTTCCACTTTATTTATTTAAAAACATTTTTATTTGTTTCATGCTTCTCAGTATTTTCTGGTGTCAATGAAAATATACAATTAGAAAGTTGTTTCTGAAAATCCAGCTGTCGGTCACCATACAGGCCACGCCCACCACCCTCAATGATTTCCAGGAAATGCTTCTGACCAATCAGAGAGTTCCACCAATTTGATGTTAAGTAAAAAAATAAGAGTCTGCTAAAGTCTTTTATATTTTGAAAATTCGCACGTGACACAGGAAATAGAAAATTTGAGCTGATATTGATTTTGAAAATCTCTACAAACTAAATTGTACCAATCAAGTGTCTTTTTTTGTGAACTGTTATTTAATAGTTTTTCTTTGTACTCATTAGATTCCCTGGTTGTCATGGTAACTGAGATCATTTAAAATCACTTGAAGAGTTTTGTTTGGTTGACTGCATGAGGGTGGGGCTAAAATGTTGTGATGTCAGAGCTACTGACTGTTACTGTAAATAAATTAAAGATGTTTTTTACGTTTTTCTTATGTTAGAAGTATTTTCACAATTTCTGTTTTTGACACTAATCTTCAGTTTGTCTTTTATATTTGTTTAAGCTCTCTAAAAATATTATTGTAGCATTTATTATGAAAATAAACCACAAACACAGCTGTCACGTTAGTGTCTGAGTTTTATTGTTTAAAAATAGCTGAATATTGACCTGAATAATACTAATAATTATTGTCATTGTTATTTAAGTAAAAAATGTAAGATGTGAGACTTTGGTGAAAATTTGATAGATTTTTGCACAGGAAAACAGAAACAAAACAAACTTGTTTTTCTTTGAAAACATATTTTTTTTAGTTTTTATTAAAACTGTAAACTTCCAAACAAGGTCGGCAGCGTTGACGGTTTGGGGTGAGGCTTGTAACCGATTCGCTCGTTGATTAGCTCCGCCCTTGTTGAGGAGGATGATGAACCTGAGGCCGCGCCTCCTGGGATGTCGACACTGACCACAGAAGGCCCGCCCACTCTCCCTCCTGACTCTGCCTCCTCTCGCTGACGCTTTCTGGCCTAAAAAAAATTAACGTGTCCTGATTGCTGACAGAACTCAAGTTGTAGTACTGACTGGGAGAACACAGTACTGTTCAATCCAAACCTCAAGCTCCTTCTTGACACTCTCAAACTCTTCTGTGTCGTCGATCTTCAGCTCCAGACGCGTTGGTTTCCTTCTCAACATGTTTCTGTCACAGACACAAACAACCAGAAAACCACAAAATCGTACAGAAGAAAAAGAAGAATGAAAAAACAACATCGATTTGTCAGTTTTCTATTAAAAAAACAAAATTGTTTTTCTATCAGTGAAGAAAAACGGTGAGTCTAATTGATCTGGAAACAATCAATATCCACAGGCGAGGAAAGTAATTATTAGTTCAACTTATGATCTGATAACTGTTCAGTTGACTGTTGAATTTTACAGGACTCATCCAGAATCTGTCTCTGGTTTGTGGATTTTTAAAATGTGTTAAACATATTCATAACCAGACACAAGAACAGCTTCTTCCCTCGGCCTACAACACTCACATAAACCGCTCAACTATAAACTAAAACTGTTAACAGGCATGTGAACTCTGTAACAATGATTCCTGTTAGTATCTGTATCCCACTGTTTCTGACACATCTTTCGTATAACTGCCCTAATCAGCCATTTTGCTTCTCACCCAACGTAACGTAACCTAACTTTAATTATATCAATGAATTGTCCGAGTTTAACAAGTTCTTGTACAGATTTGCGACGGTTGTACGACATGATAGCTCAGTGGGTGGGCTCTTTAAACCCAAGAGTGAGTGAGTTCGATTCCCATTCCCACTAGGTTACATGTGGAGGTGTCCTTGAACAAGACACTGATAGTCTGAGTCTAACAGCTGTCCAAACAACAAGTATTTCTTCTTATTATTATTTGGTGATTGGTGCCATGCAAGCCGGTTAGTTTTGAGTCAGACTTGACTTAAAGTTTTTAATAATCTAATAATAATTCTAATATTTGATTACCAACCTGACATTTCCTGTTAAACTCTCACAGTTCCACAGTTGTTGTCTTGGTCCTTAAGTTATAAACACACATTTTCTCCTCATAATTATGTTATTTTGAAGCGGACTCACAAAAACAAAGTTCTGTTCTATCAACAATGGTTTAATAAAGATATTCTCACAGTCGAACAACTTTTCAATTCAGATGCTTCTTTGATTTTCTATGTACCTTTAAACTTTTTGTTTAGAACTTTTTGGGGTATTCCTTATACGTATCTTTTACAAAATAAAGTTAAATACATTTCATTTAAGATAATACATAGACACTATCTACTCTTTTTAATCTACATACCAGAACTACATAATTTTGTGAAAAATCCCTGGAAGATCTGTTTCATTTGTTTGGGATGTTTAGGTTAGATTTTTGTCACAGAGTCAAGTGAACCTTTACATTATGTTTTAAAAATGTCTTGTTTGGTTTTGATCATTCGAACAGTGATTTTTCTGTACTGAATTTACTTATAATAATGGAAACTTTATTTTTTATTCACAAATGTTAATTAACTGCCAAAAAATCTTTGTTGAATATTTTTTAAGAATAAGATTTAAAATGTTATTATTTTACAGGATAAATTATGTCAAAGTTTATTGCATCACCAAAACAACATCTGCATGTCTCAGGTCTGACAGTCTCAAACTCTGATGATCTGCACAGATGTATCAGTCCTGACAAGTATGTGATAGATCAAATGTCTGATTAATGTTCGTATTTGTAGTTTATTCATCAAAGTGACACGATGACCAGTTGTAGTTTAATCATCATCGTTTCTCGTTTTCTTTAATTCCCATATGAGCAGTATTTCTAGACCCAATCTTTTAAGACTTAGTAAAAATGTTTGTATTCTTAACACGTTTTTATTTGTTCGTAGTGACGAGATTCCACTAAGTGCTGGGGTGCATCGTTTTTTTAAATAAAAGCGTCTGCCACGCAAAGTAATTTCTGCACCAAAACACTTTCAGCCTGACGAGTAAACCGAAGCTAAGCTAACCTGCTAACGCGTAAAAGCAGTTAATTAAACCAGGCTCCAGTCGAACCTCGGCGGCACAGTTTAAAACAATTTGAGCAGGTGAGGTGAACCTGTGTAGACTTACCGGACAGGTGAGCTGTTGTGTTTTTTTCCCAATTTTTGTTCCTCTTGTGTTTGTTTGGTGCCGCTCACTTCACCGGAACAACAACCTCTGACCCGGTGTTACACCGTTATCTGTCATCATCAGATTCTTTTTTTTTCAACTTTATTTAACAATTGAACAACATACAAGGGCGAAATTTCAAATCAAAAAGTTAAACTTTCTTTATTTGTCACATACATCATTATACAGTGTACAACACGCAGTGAAATGTGTTCTCTGCATTTAACC
>JAUMHF010000004.1:45817-75773 GCA_032359275.1 Microctenopoma steveboyesi | reverse complement strand
TCAGGTTTAGTTTTAACAAATCTGCATTTATGAATAAAATATTTTCCTAGCAAAAGTAGGTTGTTAATTACAAAATGGATATTCTTATTTACTAAAAAAATTCCAAATTTAACTGCTTCCAAATTTAACAGGGGCAAGTCAATCCCTTTGGTCTGCAACCAGCTCCACATGTCCTCCCACAGCTCACGGAAAACTTCACATTGATAAAACAAATGATCAAGATCTTCCAGCTCACTATCACAGAAGGTGCAGCCATTAACATCCAATTTAAATCTGTGTCTAATGAAATCATTAGTCAGGTAAATATCATTTAGAATTTTAAAGTGTAATTCTTTTACCTTTAGAGGAATTGGGTAAGAAATATATTTCCTTCTAATCACAATTAGAATGAGTATATAATCCCTCTTAACTCTATTAGGAAAAAAAATTCTGTTAACAAAGCTCTTAGAAATTTGTTGGAAACCTTCCTGTCAACAAATTCTACATTCCCTATGTGGAGCGGTCTAAGACCTCATCATCAGATTCTGTGACCCTAGGCGAGCGGTTTCGCTGAACCCAAGTGAAATATTTGATATACAACAGGTTTCCTGTCGGTTAAAATATCCGACGAGACATTTTAACATCCAGGTATGACTGTAGCATTAAAATGTTTTATTGATGGAACACAACGTTCCTGCAGGAGGATTCAGTGACCACATATGGTCACAGATAGTCACAGTAAACGGCGTAACACCAGGAAGTGACGACTGGTGTACATCCGGGTTACGCTGCACAGGGACGCTGGTCCTTCGTTTTTATCAGTGGTAAGTTAGAAAATTGTAAATAAAACGATTAAATGTTTAATGATAAGGCGGTTTTACATCTGCTGCTTTACCCGCACAGGTTTTTCTCACGTGTGTGCGTGACGGTTCATAACTAGGTGTTTAACTCTGTGTGTAATGCTAATGCTAACACCGCGTTTGGACTGTTTTTCCAGCGCAGGCTTTTTGTCTTCAAACTACGACAATAACCACATCTCTGAAAACAGTTAAAATCTGTTTAAATAAATCATCCCACTGCACTTCGGCAACGTGTAAAACCACTACAACGATAAGCTGCTTCATACAATGAGCTTTAAAAACAGATTTTATAGTGATATAAATCAATATTATATTCATACAGCAGCAACATTTATAATTGACCGAGTTGTGCAGTGAGATGAACACATGAAGGAAATATTTCGTTTAGTGGTACATTTCTGTTTTATAAACTATAAAGTGGGTGCAAAGTATTGTTGGACATATTTTGGACAACATCTGTCAACACCACTTTCAGCTCCATCCCAACCACGTCACTGGCTTTGTGAATAAGTGTATTGAGTCTGTTGGCATCAACAACAACCCTCAGCCTGCTGAGAGGATGAGACTGGCCACGACTCGTGGAAAATCATTTGTTCTACAGAATGATGAAGTACCGGGACGTCTCTGCCCCTTCTTGTACAAACCATTCATGTTTTTAACTCTGTCCAGATATTTGTAGTCCATATCACCTTCCTGGGTAGAAACAGGAGTCACAGCTGTCCCAGACCTCCTGAACCCTGCTGATGCATCCAACTATTGCAGAGTTCTCAGAAAGCTGAAGGTGGCAGGTCTCACTCCAGTAGCTGTAGTCTGTGGTGTAGAGGGTGAAGAGAACCAGTGTTGGTGACCAGACACAGTGCAGAATATGCACATACATAAACATTTACAGCCGATTTTTCTTAGTTAAAATAGACAGTTTATTAAATTATATATTAAGATTAAAGATTTAAAGGTTGTGATATCAGAAACTAGTTTAGTTTGATATCTGTTGAGACGATTGCAGTTTGAGATGTTGATCTGAAAACCATGTTCGGCTGTTGTAGATCCTGCTGCTGTTTCATTGTTAATATTTGTATTTCTTCTTCTCTTGATTTTTTTGTTGTAATGTAGTTTTAAGTTCAGCAGCAGCATAAGAAAAATGTCAGACGAGGAGGATATGGCTCCGGCCACGAAGAAGAGTCGCGTTTTCTACGGAAGCCTAGAAGAGAAAGAGCGAGAACGTCTGAGCTCAGAGACTGCAAGTGGCACAGGAAGTGATGCAGTGAAAGTTGGAATAGAGGCAGGAAACATCAACATCTCGTCAGGTGAGTCGCTTTCGGCAAAGAATATATGTATAAGTATGTGTAAAGCTGTGTGCAGTCAGAGCAAGACTCCATTTCCCATGTTGCTGTGCAGGAGAGACTCTGGAGATGGAAGAGCGAGTCAGTGAGCGGCAGCAGGAGGCGCTCGCTGAGTTTGAGCGGCGCCGGCGAGCCCGGCAGATCACCGTCTCCACTGATGACGCTGAGGTGAAAGCCGGCCTCCGGGCGCTCGGGGAGCCAATCACATTGTTTGGAGAAGGACCAGCTGACCGTCGTGAGAGGTGGGTCTATTTCTATTTGAGTTGAAACCTAACAAACTTTATTTAGACTGTGTTAACTGGACTCTGGTGAAGGTCCAGTTCTGTCTAGATGTTTCTGATTGGCTCGTCTGTGCTGCTCAGTGGAGCTAGTTTCATCCATTTCCTGAAACAGAGCAGCAAGAAATATTTTGAATTTTGAAATCTGTTTTTCTGTTTGTGTTCAGACTGCGAAGCGTCCTGTCCGTGGTCGGTCCTGATGCTCTGAAGAAGTCCAGGAAAGATGAAGAGAGAGCCAAGAGGTCACAGGACGAGGTCGCACACAAACGGAAGAAAAGAAAAATACTGATGCAAAAACTGACAAAGTTTAAATGAAACTGTTTGATAAAGTTAAAGCAGTAAATAAACAGTAAAAGTGAATCGTTGTCTCTGACCAATCACAGTGCCAGCAGACGTGGTACCACGAAGGCTCCACCTCCTTGAAGGACGCCCGGCTCTGGCTGGCTAAATACTCTCTGCCACAGTGAGTCATGACCCACTGACCAACCACAGGCTGTCTTTCACAGACTAGTAGACTGTTTATGGGACATTTGTTGTTCATACTCTGATGACGTTTTAACATGAGAAGAACGCATCCTCATACAAATGCAGCTCAAATGTGATTAGTTCCTGCTGTGATTGGTTCATCAGGGCAGTGAGGCGTCTGGAAGCTGCACGTGCTCAGAAGGATGTTCCTGAGGCCACAAGAGTTATCCGGCAACAAGAGCTGCACAAAAGCCTGAGGGTGAGATTAATTTAGAATACTTTTACTTTCATAAAGTGGGGTTAGGGTATTATTTACTATTCATTCATATTTATTTATTTTGTTTATTTAATTTGTTGTCAGTGAAATTTCAGCTGAATCATCTTTTACAGGATGATAAACCTTTTGTTCTGCATCATATTATTGACTTGTGACTTGAGATGTTCAAACTCACCACTGCTGCTCATTTTCACACAGACGTACACAGCTGACTGATGTCATTATGGAATTAAGATCAAATAAAGAAACATTAGTAATGTAAAACATATCAATGAAAGCATCTGAACAAAATTTCCTTCTCCAGAACCTGAACAACTTCTGCAGTCAGATAGGAGATGATCGACCAATCAGCTTCTGCCACTTCAGCCCCAACTCCAAAATGCTGGCCACAGCCTCCTGGTAACAAGCTGCTGCGTCATTTTCTAAATTATTAGTGTGTGTTTTTATTCTAAATGCAGATTATTGGTTATTGGGTGCTAACTTATGTGGTTTGTTTATTTATTACTATTATTGTAGCAGCTGTTGATTAAGACCAAGTGTATTTTAACCTGAACAACAGTTTTCACTTACTGCAAATGTTACATTCTCATGGAGCTAATGCTAAATGCTAACACCCCCTCCCAACAGGAGTGGTCTGTGTAAGCTGTGGTCTGTGCCTGACTGCAGCCTGATTCGCACACTCAGAGGTGAGATGACTTGTTTTACAGATATGAGAGAACATTAGCGTTAGCAGCCCCTCGTCACAGTGTGACACACACACACACACTCACACACACACACACACACTCTCAAGAGGATCTGGGAATCGAACTACTGATGAATTTCACAGATGAAATTAATGGACTTGTTCATAAATGTGTATATTTTTTTTATGAAGTTTGTCACTGAGTCTTCGTCTTGCTCACTGATTGGCTGAACAGGGCACAACACCAACGTGGGCGCAGTCGTCTTCCGTCCCCAGGCCGGGCTCTCTCTCGACCAATCGGATGTCAGCCTGGCCTCGTGTGCTGCTGATGGGTCAGTGAAGCTGTGGAACCTGGAGAGGTAGGAGATAAGGAGAGAGGAAACAAGGACGCAGAAAAAAAGTGTGGGTAATAGGACAGGAAATAAAGAGGGAAAGACAGAAGAGGATCAGGAGACAAGGAAGGAAAGGATACAAGGACACTGAGGAAAGTAGACAAGGAGAGTACAAAAAGCTTAGTGAAGGAGACGAGTGGGAAGGTAGGATACGATAATAGCTGACAAGGAAAGGAACTGACCCCCTACCTGTCTGTCTGCCCTCTGGTTACCATAGCGATGAGCCAGTGGCGGATATTGAGGGTCACGATGAGCGGGTCTCCCGGGTTGCATGGCATCCTTCTGGAAGGTTCCTGGGAACTACCTGGTAAATGTTTTGTGTACTAGTACACACTAGTAAGTATGTACTTTGCTTTACTTTACTTTACTTTGCTTGGCAGACGCTTTTCTCCAAAGCGACTTACAGGGAGCTAGCGCTGGGTGTCTGGCTCAGAGACACTCCTGGTAGTGGATGGATTAGGAGTCAGGTGGGATTTTGAACCGGTGACCTTCTGCATCCCAGTCTGACACCTAACCCATTGAGCTACCAGGCCACATTTTTATGTGTAGTATCTATGCATATGCAGTACTTGTACTTGACTGTATTAGTATTTATATGCAGTATTTGTATCTGTGTAGTTATGATAACTCGTGGCGTCTGTGGGACCTGGAGCTTCAGGAGGAAATCCTTCATCAGGAAGGTCACAGTAAAGGAGTCCATGACCTGAACTTCCACCCAGATGGATCCCTGGCTGCTACTGGGTAAAGTACTTAATGTACTGTACTCGGTACCACAGTGTGTAGTACAGATAAATACAGATATCGTGACAGAAATATGACGATATTCATTAAAAGAAGCTGATTTAAATAACAAAACGTCTTACTTTGTGACCCCACCTCTTTTCTTTGACCAATCATCCGTCTCCAAATCTTGTCCAATCAGAGGGTTGGATGCTTTTGGCAGGGTGTGGGACCTTCGGACAGGGCGCTGCGTTGTTTTTCTGGAGGGACACCTGAAAGAGATCTACAGTCTGCACTTTTCTCCCAATGGGTCAGACCTCATTCTACACACAGCTGAGAGAGAGAGAGAGAGAGAGATTTTTTATTTATTGTCCCTCTGTTATCTCAGGTATCACCTAGCAACAGGAAGTGGTGATAACACCTGTAAAGTTTGGGAGCTGAGAAACAGGAAGTGCTTGTACACAATTCCTGCCCACCAGAACCTGTTGTCTGCTGTTCGCTTCCAACGTAAAAAACATTTTTAGTTATTTAAAACACGTTTGTGCCGTTTTTCAGCCTTTTAATTACTTGTCATTTCCTGTGTGTTCACAGCCACTGACGGTCACTTCCTGTTAACTGGTGCTTATGACAACACGGCAAAGGTTTGGAGTCACCCGGGTTGGATGCCGCTGAAGACACTCGCCGGACATGAGGGGAAGGTAGGAACGCTGCACAGTCATTGGTCAGTTCAACTCTGCTGGTGGTTTGGTTAACGTATCGCCCTCCTTTTTTAGGTAATGGGCATCGACGTGTCACCTGATGGGAAATTGATCGCCACCAGCTCATACGACCGAACCTTTAAGCTCTGGTTGTCTGAGTGATGTCATCAGTTATGAAAAACTTTTTTTGTTTGCAAAAGTCACTGTTTGTTTTCTTTATGAAAATTAAAGTTTTTTGTCTAGATTTATATTATTATTTTTTTAAATGACATCACGACTTTGGATCCAGCAGTTTTTCTTTACATCAGTGTTTGATGTATCTGTGAGTGTATAGAGTCATTTCTATATCACTGTGTGTAAATGAGGACACGACAGAAGAAAGTATATTTTCAGTGGGGTCCCACAAACAAGGTTTGTTAATGTGCTCACAAAACATTTAGGACAGATTTTAGACCATCGATCTTTGACTACGTTAAGGTCAAGTGAGAGTGGCTAAAAATTCAGCTATGATTGGCTGATGTGTTTTAACCAGTAAACTGCTTCACAGCAGGTTGTTTATACAGTATGTGTAAGTTACCAAGCTTATATTTATCACGTTAAAGGAAGTCAGCTAACATGTACTGTCTGTACGCTGCTCTTTTCTGATGAATAACGTTCATTTACAGGCTCTAATGCAGTAAAACTACACAACTAATGTGTTCACAGACATGCAAAGACTTGCAAAATACGTATGTAGTAAGTACGTATGTAAAATAGCCTGGAAATATTTGTTGTGTTCATTCTGTGTGATCGTTTTGTTATTCTTTGATTCTTGTTTAAACACAGGGATCAGTTTAGATTTTTACCTGCTGACATGTTTCGGCTATCGCTATAGCCTTCATCAGAGCGGGACGATGTTGCCCCCTGAACACTATACCACAGAGCAAACATAACAGATGACCAAGATCGAAAATAAGAGGACCAACACATTCAAAATGCATTAAAGATCTGCGGATACCCAACATGGGCAATAAACAAAGGAAAACAACAAAGAACCAAGACTAAACCTGTAATAACTCCCATACATCAACTCTGGCCCTTCCTGTACGAGGCATCTGTGTTTTTAACTCAGTCTTGTTTATTGTCAATGTGGTTTTTACCACATTGCCTAGGTAATTGTAGTCCTGCACAATGTCCACGTCACCTCCCTGGATGGAGACAGGGGTCAAGTGTGTCCCAGACCTCCTGAAGTCCACAATCAGCCCTTTTGTTTTTGCCACATTGAGCTGAAGATAGTTCCGTTTGCACCAAGTGACAAAGGTGTCCACTGTGGTCCGATACTACGTCTCATCGTCCCCACTGATGCATCCAACTATTGCAGAGTCCCTTGAGGTGCCCCAGTGTTGCTGACCACCCTGTCAGACACAGAGTGCTGAATACGCACATACTGTGGTCTATCTGTGAGGTAATCTACAATCCAGGACACGATGGAGGCATCCACCTGCATTGCTGACTGTTTCCTACCCAGAAGACTCGGCTTGATGGTATTGAAGGCACTGTAGAAGTTAAAAAACATGATCCTCACAGTGCTCCCCAGCTGCTCTAGGTGGGTGTAGATGCAATTGAGCAGGAAAATGATGGCATCCTCGACTCCAATGCGGGTCTGGTAAGCAAACAGGAGGGGGTCCAGGTGTGGTCTGACCATGAGTCTTTCCAGAGTCTTCAGAGAAGTCAGTGCCACGGGCCTGTCCTTTAATATTAAGTGTTTATTCAAACGTTTTGTTATTTTCAGGTTTCAGCAGTATAGTAATGTTTGGTTTAAAGGTTTTGCTATTTCATTTAGCCTTTGTTTTTTTTTAATTGACTAAACTTATGGCCCTGATCCAGCACTATAAACGTGTCTGACACATGTCTCTACGAACTGGATGAATCTCGCTCAATGTGACAGAGAGAAACTGAAATGTGTCAAATCCTATCCTGAATTAATAAATATGTAACAAATGCTTTAGTGTTGTGCGTGTTTATCCGTGTTAACACAGGGAGTTCGATCATACATCATCTATCGTACATCTGATCGGCAGGACTAACTGCAGTGGAGCAAAAAAGTGTTTGGTCAGCCACCAGGTGTGCAGTTAGTTTTCTCTCTTTAAAAAGATGAGAGTTGTTTCTCATTTTGTCTCTTACAGTTGAGGTTAGAAATTACAGGCATTTCTCATCTTTCTTCATCCTTTTAAATACTTTTTTCCCCACCGTATATGAAATCTTGTAATCTGCTTAGGTTCTATGGGCGTCCTCAACATCACCAGGATATTCTGTATAAAATACTGCAAATATACCCTAGAGCAACTCATGATGGGGACTTGGAGCAGTTTATGTGGAAACCAGCTCATGTGGGATTGAAAGTAGTGGATGAACTGGCAAAACAGGCAATAGTGAAATGGTCAAGAGACCTACATGTTCCATTAAGTACAGCAGAAATCCAACGTTTAGTGTGGTAACCCAGTGGAACAGACCAGATCAGATAGAACTTTATTAATAGGGCAAGTAGAGGGAGGTTTTCCTGTGGGTTTAATAGTAGGGTCAATTCAGCAAACAGAAATGTTTACTGGTCAAAGAGGGAAGAGGTGGTTATTAACAGAATACAGCACATTGAAAGTTATAGATAAGCATCCTCCTGGTTCATCACTGAAATGGTTTGTTTGTCCCAGCTCGGTAGGGTAGGAAGGTACCATAAGAATCCTGGTTTTAAAGGAAGTGTGGGATAAACATTTATTGTATGGATGACGGGGCGTAGTTCACAACAAAAAAAGGAAAAGACCACACAAGGGCAGCGACTCAAAGCCACAAAGGTCAATAATAAAATAAATAAACATCAATAATAAACAAAACCAGCTAAAGAACTAAGAGACGACCCTCTAAGAGCTACAAGCACAAGAAATTAGAAGAACAAACAAAAGCGAGTACAAAAGTGAAGCGACTCACAGGCGAGTCAGCACAGGAGCAGCGAAAAGAGAGACAGACCAAAACATGGTAAACATGTCATTATGCACCTTCAGAGGTTTGAGCAGGAGACGCAGCTTATGAAAAACGGAGAAGAGCTGAGGAACAAGATTCAGAACTCCCAGTGGTATGACTAGACTGTAACTCACCCTCCGACCAGGAGGAGGCGGTAATGCTCCCTTTCGCTGGTTTCCAACCGCCACCAAAAGACAGAAAGAAGAAAAAAGGGGGAAAAATAATACTGTCTCCGCCATTTCCTCGCTGGCTTTGCTTATGCTGCTTTTCTTTCTTCTTTAACTCGGACTCTTGAGGTTTTACCTGCAACGTTACCTGGGCGCGAGGCAGGATCCGGTCACAGCGGCGGGATGGCGGCAGACCGGCGCGAGGACAAAGGTGAGGCGTGGTGACCGTTAGCTTTTAGCATTAGCATATATGCTATCTTTGTTCTTGATACTTGGTCCGTTCAGAAGCGGAGTGATAATGTGTTATCTGTGGATCAGTTAGTGGGCGATCTGGTTGGTTAGTTAGTCGTTGGTGATTAGTTAACATGTTAGTAATTAACCAGCACATACAACGTGTCCCGCTCTTTGTTCTTTATGGCGAAGATGAACCACTGCAGTCAACACCAGACTCCATTCAAAAATTAACTGAATCTACAGCTTCACTCTGACCGTTTTTACAAACATACAGCAAATATAAAAACCGGAATGAGACTAAGTAAATTGTCGATGTGTGCAAAAATTGTATGTTTTATAATAATAATGTTTTGTTGTGGCGTCTTATCTTTGTTTCTACGATCACTTTATGACTTCACTTTTGTGGTTCAGCATAACGTCTGCGTCCTAATTAGACATCTAGATGAACAGACTTCCTTCTTATTGTTTGCCGGTTTAACAAAAGTTAGTTTATGAGATGAACTCTGTTGTTACTGAGAAGCATGCCTCAAAGTAAGATTCAATTAATACGAAGCATCAGTAAATTAGTTTATTTAGATTTCTTTGAGTTGTTTGGTTGTTTAAACGGCAGTAAAATGTGGTTTCAGATGGAGAACTGAACGTCCTGGAAGATCTTCTGACTGAAGCTCCGGATCAGGATGATGAGCTGTACAATCCCGAGACAGAGAGAGACATTAGTGACAAGAAAGGTACTGACACACTACTGATAATAATACCACTGATACTACAGAGACTCCTATTACCGAAGATCAGAGGAAGCCGGGTTTAGATGACTTTACAGGCACTCTGGCAGTATAAGCTGGAAACAGTTTTAGTTCGCAGACCACATACCCTACAAGGACCTGGTCTATGAGGATTGTCTATAAGCATTCCCAGATAATTCTGGCTGATTGCTGTGGTTTAGGGAAACTGCTAACTCGTTAACGTTACTAGCAGCGAGTAATCTGCCCACATTGTTGCCTGGAAAAGAGCCCCCACAGCAGATGAGACACATTGGTTTGTGTGTTCTGGTTTTTCTCTGTTAGGACACAGTGGGTCTGACACATATGCTAATTAGACCCTTATTTGTGCCTGTCAGGTACCAAGAGAAAGCTTGATCGCTGTGACAGTCAAGATCTGAAGAGACTGCGCCCCTCTTCAGGCCACATTCCCTCCAGGTCGACCAACAAGAGAGCTCCGGGCCCCCACCTCACCTCTAAGAAGGGAGGCTCCAGCCCGCGTGGCCGACACGCCTCCACCTACCGAAATGAATACTATGAGGAGCGAAGGGGGCGGCGAGGGCCTCGAGAGGGGACCAGATCCCGTGGAGGAGAAGACACACGACGTAGAGACTCCCACAGAAGCCTGGAGGGTCTGAGCCAGGTACTGGTACAATTACATCTACTACTACTTCAGAGTACATGAACCACTGCTAACATGGCGTAAGAAAGATGGTTAATACACAGTGATACTATATTTTGAAGGTGGGGTTATTACTGCAGCATATGGCCTCCACCCTGTTCTGTAAAAAGAAAGCCAACATGGGTTCTTCAGACTGTAAAATCTCTTCCAGTCATTAATACACTGCCAGTTAAATTCCTGGGGCACTGGTCTGGTTAGTTAAGAGTCAGAGGGGTTGTTAATCAGTGTCAGCTGGTTTGGCGTTTGTTTTGGCTGCACTGGAGGGGAACATTTTCCCCTCTCTTTCGACTTCTGTTTGAGTAGTTTAGCATCTGACTGCGGTTTGTGCAGCACACTTGAGTGATGACAGCTGCGCTTTGTTTTTACTGCAGCCATACACAGGAATTGTTGCCGATGATGGGCCTCCTCACTTGCCTGACCTAAATCTATCTCTGGGACATCATGTTTAGGTCCCTCTGATGTTGCTAGGTTGCACCTCAGTCTGTCCTGGAGTTAAGTGGTGCCCTGGTGAGGATGTGGGAGGTGGTGTCTCAGGACATCATCCATCTTCTCATAAGGAGCCCCAACATTGTCAGACTGACTGTTTTGTTGTTTTTCAGTTTCTTGGTGAATGAATTAAAAACGTTTTGTTCCTAACACGTCACCCCTAGTCGGTTACACGCTGCAGTAACGTTTTCCTGTTCATGTCATTTGTTAAAGACGAAGTAATCTGATTATGGTAGATTTATATATACGTAGCGGATCAGTAATCAGATTAGTGAAGACCAGATCGACACAGACACGCTGACTGGCTGATCACATCAAATTGACGTTTGTGTTTAGAAGCTGCGACGTGACGAGCGACGGGTAAGCCCCTCCCCCCTCCCACATGCGGAGGACAACCAATCAGAGGAGGAAGAGGAGACGGCAGAGTACGGCTCAGAGCGGGGATCAGGGAGCTCGTCCCCCGCTGCCTCCCATGTGGAGGAGGAGGAGGAGGAGGAGGAAGAGGGCATGGAAGAAGAAGATGAGGAGGAGGATGAGGAGGAAGGAGAGAAGGAGGAAGATGACGAGGAAGAAGAGGAGTATGAGCGGCGTGGATGTGGTGAGGGAAACGACTACGACACTCGCAGTGAGGCCGGCGACTCTCGCTCTGCTTCCTCTGTCAGTTTCTCTGATGATGGCGAGTCTGTGCACTCGGGCTCCATCTCCGATGCATCAGGTAACCACAGCAACAACAAAAGCTGCCTTCTAGTTCATCTGTGTTAGGTAGGGCTGTATCTATTACTACTGTCGGAACAGCTGATTGTCACTTCTCCCGCCGCCTGATCAGCTGTTGTGGTTGCATGCATTAGTTTTCTTTGCCTTGTTGACCAGTGTGCGTCTGTACGAGGTTCTCAGAGGAGCTGATTATATGTTGTTGTATTCACGCAATAGAAACCATCATTTATCACATAGAGATGATTGACTGACTTATTTTATTGCAATTGTGATATTGATGTCAATAATTGGTTATTAAGTAGTTCAGCCCTGAACTGTGATGATGATAATTCTGTCTAAATTGAAGTTGCTGCCACAGTTTATCTGTACTTCACTTAACTATTCGTTTTTATTTTAGCAGGTTTTTTTTTTTTATAAACGTAAGATGCAAAATTCTGCGATGTATGTAATGAGTACATTGATTGATTGGGACTGTTGAGTTTTCCATATAGTTCTGTTTTCACTTTGAATTATCAAAGGTTCCACAAAGATCACGGAAACTAACTTCCTGTCTTTGCCAGAAAATGAAAGTAAAGATTGTAATTATGTTATTTTTAATTCATGATAAGCATATAACTTAACAAACTGGATCTAGGCTCCTGCACACGTATCATTTGCAAGGTCCTAACCCTGCTATGTAAAGAGCCTTGAGATGACTTATGATTAAAAAATGAAGATTAAATCTTTAACAATCTGTTATGTCTGGCTGCTGAGTTTTGTTAACTTTCTTAACAAAAGTTAACCACAGGGTTATAGATGGCAACTGTGTTTACAGATCAGCTGCACAGCAGCTCTGCCAGTGTGTGTGTGTGTGTGTGTGTGTGTGTGTGTGAATGAGAAGCGGTG
The DNA here is from genome assembly GCA_032359275.1 of Microctenopoma steveboyesi. Taxonomy (NCBI): domain Eukaryota; kingdom Metazoa; phylum Chordata; class Actinopteri; order Anabantiformes; family Anabantidae; genus Microctenopoma; species Microctenopoma steveboyesi. The sequence goes on along the minus strand of JAUMHF010000004.1, from coordinate 63,159 downwards.
TAAAGCGCTTTGCGGACCAGTCTAGGTAGAGAAGTGCAGAACATTTACCATTTAATTTAGAAAGCAAGTGTCCTTTATCAAATCGCAATATTGATCTCAATAAATCTTGACATTGTCTTTTTTTAAATATCTGTTTTAACAAAAAAATGCAATCTATACTTAATAAACTTTTTGTTTGGTTAACTGTGAATGACAACTCATTTGCTTTCTTCTTTATTTTGAAGGTTCAGAGAAGAAGCGGGAGAAGTTGTCGTCATCGGTGCGAGCCGTTCGTAAAGGGACAGAGAGTAAGAATCTGTTCATGTTAGAACGTTTCCATGTAATATCACACACAGAATTTACTCTGCGCTACAGTAACTGCACATTGTGATAATCAGATTACACCCCTTTACATAGTCATCAGATTACTGGTATTACTCTGTTACTGTGTATTGTTTCAGATCCAACAAGTAAGCTGCGTTACATCCTGCGAGACGCTCGATTCTTCCTCATAAAAAGCAACAACCACGAGAACGTGTCTCTGGCTAAAGCTAAGGTATGCTAACAAGCTAACCATCAATTCTCCACATTCACGTTTCATGTTGGATTTAAGTTTCAGCTTTAGTTCTAATACCTGATGTATTAGAACTGTCCACGTGCTAAACGTGTCTGTTTCTGACGTTCAGGGCGTTTGGTCAACGCTTCCTGTGAACGAGAAGAAGCTGAATGCAGCATTCCGCTCAGCTCGGAGCGTCGTCCTCGTCTTCTCCGTCAGGGAGAGCGGAAAATTCCAGGGTAAAAATACTCAATTGTTTTTCCTTTGTCAGACAAAATGTTTCTCTGCTGGTCTTTAAGTCGGTTTGTCTTATTTCTTATGCAGGTTTTGCTCGTTTGGCATCAGAGTCTCATCATGGTGGATCTCCGATCCACTGGGTTCTTCCTGCCGGCATGAACGCCAAGATGCTGGGGGGGGTGTTTAAAATTGACTGGCTCTGCAGGTAAACGCCAGCAGCATCAGTGTGTCAGGATCTTGTTGTTACCAAATTAATCCAAAATCCAACCGTCCCCGTTCCAGGAGGTTTTATGGGTGTCACTAAGTTTACACCTGAGGAATTGACACTAAAACGAAAACGGTGGTCTGACTCGTCATTTCTTCGCTGGTCCAGAGTCCAAGGATTGTTGTACAAAACCAGGGTTTCCGTGGGGTTTTAAAAAGTATAAATGGTCATTTCATGAGGTATTACATTTTCGCTTAACTTGATTTAACGCTGGATTAGACTCGTTCATTTAATTAGGCGATGTCTGTGACGCTAACGTCGTATGTCGTCTCAAACTGTTTGCGCTGAGACACCGACTGCTGCTGACGCTCAAGAACCAAAAAACTGTCTTCATGGATTAGAGGTGGTTAGAGGACCCTGCGTGTAAAGGCTGGCTCAGGTCGGTGGTACAGAACCGGTACTGTTCGGTTTGTGAATAAACAGAAACATAACAAAGATGAGTTTAACGCTCTACTGTCGCATGTGCGCCGTACAAGTCACGACTCAGGAGCAGCTTTTCATCTAGGCTGGTTGAAGATGAAGCTCGCCAGGAAAACAGCAGAGCAGGGGGCAGTACCTTCCTAATCTAATGGTAGAGGAACCTTTGGAAACACGAGACATACACTTTAATTACTGATCATCAGAGTTGGAGACTCAGACCTGAGACACGATGCAGATGTTGTTTTAGTGAAGCAATAAGCTTTGACATCATTTATCCTGTAAAATAATCGTCAGAGTGAAATCTCTGGCTACTGTTGTGGATCCAACACCTGAACCAGACCTTAGATCAGCTGAGAGCTGGGCCTTTCCTTGTTGCTCCTAACTAAACAAACGTCATCTCTGCTTCTGTGATGCCGCCACGTTACGCCTCGAACCAAACGGCAGATCTCCAGGTGACCGTGCCGTCCCACTGGGAGGTTTAGTGTTAAGTATTAGATTCAACCTTAAGATTTCTGTATATACCCTGAAAACTAAAGTTTAATTTAATCCAGTCACGTCCTGCTTCTCACCCCGATTGTTACTCATACTCGCTGTCACCAACTCGCCAACCAGTGCTCAGCTGGGACTATATCCACACCTACACCAGGCCCCCTGCCCCTGCTGGTTCTGTGTTCAGTTCTAAATTACTGGGCTAGCACTTCCCCAATCAGAGGACGACCGGCTCAAAGCCGCAACAAATCAGATGAGAGATGTGGGATTAACGTTAAACTAAGTGCTTTAATCACATAACTAAGACAACAGAATACAAAACGTAAACTCAAGACAAATTAACAACAATTCAGGTGTGTGTGGCAACACACGGCCACCGCATGCGGGTCTCAGATCAGAGAGAAAGAGAGAGACAGCAAAATGCAGCGTCCTTTATTGGCTGCTCAGGTGTACCCGCTCAGCCGAAGTGGACCCCGCCCACCTGCAAGACAAAAGACATAAACGGCAATTGTCAGGGACAGCGGTCTGGAAGGGGCTTGGGCTTTAATCCTGGTTCTTCTCTTTGGAACACTTTTTTTTTGTGTACCCGATGGAGTTCTTACACAGGTTTTGTTTTTAAAGGAGGGACCTGCCTTTCACGAAGACGGCTCACCTGTCCAACCCCTGGAATGAACACAAGCCCGTCAAAATTGGACGTGACGGACAGGTCAGTTCTTTTCTGCTGTACTTTTGTTTGTCACAGAGTTTTGGGAAATGTTGTTTAAACCTAAATCTGTTTTAGGAGATCCAACCGGATGTCGGCGCTCAACTCTGTGCCCTTTTCCCATTGGATGAGAACGTGGATGTCCACCAGGTGGCTCGCCGCGTTCATCACAAACGCCGGACGCCGTCAGAAGCACGACCTCGAGGCCGACCGCCACAGCGCGAGCCGGGAAGGTTAGCCAATCACCAAGCTCCTCCTCCCGCTTCCTGTTCTTCTCCTGCTGCGACCACGACTACACCTCTTCCTGGACGTCAGAGACAGCCACTGCCTTTAGCCGGCGGCTAGCTGCCCTGGGGCTAGCGTTGCTGGTTCTGTGGTTGTTGTGGTTTTACCAGTCTGGAGTTTTCTCCTGGAGTGACGCCTCGCTCTGTGTCTGTGGTTGAAGTCAGGCAGAATATTAAAGTCCTCAGTGGGCGTGGGAGGAGGGTGGCTTGTTAACGATCCAATTATTAACTTGAGTTCTTGTTTTTCATTTCAGTTCAATAACAAGGTGCCGTATTTAGTTTTTCTGTAGTTGAATTAAATTTTAATTTTAATTAAATTTTTACATCATGTTGCTTAATTTCTCTTTGGAAGCTCTTTTCCTTTACAGGAGTTTCATTCGTTGGAAGTTAAAAGTCCGAATGGTTGCCTTTTAGCTGGACTGTGCCTGACACTTTAAGAATAAGAGCTTAAAGGACAAGCATCACTGGCTGGACTGACGGAGCAGGGGGTGGGTGAGGGGATGAGCAAGGTAGAACTCTAACAGACAGAGAGAGGGACTTTGTCCAGTGGACTGTTTCTGGCTTTTGAGAAGGTGGTACAGGTGGGTTGTGGAGAGGGCAGGACCTCTGGACAGTCTGATGTGCCAGAGTGAGGTGGGGAGAATGGACTGTATCCTGTAAGGGGGTGTGGTGTGCAGGGGGGGTCTTCCTTGCTGGTTCAGAAAAGGTAAATTACAAGAAAAAGAAAAGATGGACTATTTAAAAAAAATCATCTTGGACTGAAAAGTGTGACCAGCTCCCCCAGTAATGGACAACTGTAACCTCCTCCTCCCCTCTGCTCCCCCCTCCTCCCCCAGTGCACACACAGTGAATCAGGACTGTGTGTCTCTGAAAGACTGAATAATAAAGTGTGTGAGCGGAGGAGTCGAGGAGGAAACAAAAATAAAAGATCCAGAACGGACGGAGCCCCAGAAAGACCAAAAGGTTTGGTCGTTTAAGGACTGATGCTGGTCTGGAGGGGGTGGGGCGGGGCGGCCAGGTTTGGGGCTTTATGTATTGATTGACAGGACTGCACCATCATCACCATCATCATCATCACCCCCTCCACCTTTTCAAAATAAGAGGGTTTGTTTAAAAAAGCCTTAAACATGGACTGATGAGGAGAGAAACTGTTTTAATAATCATATGTGTTGACACAAACAGCCCCCCCACACATACTACAGAAGCGGTATGTTCCTTTCAGAGGCTTCTTTTTCTTCTTTGTTTTTTTATTATGTGTGTGTGAAACTCAATTTGTTAAAATGCTGTTTTTGGCCACAATCATTGAATGATTGTATACAGAGTGGAAAATGAGTTTAATCAGAGTTATGAGCGACGCCTTAAGTGCTCGACCTCAAATATTGACAGATGGTAGGAAGGCCAGCAAACAGCAGCAGCATATTTAGACGACTGGAGAGTTTTTGAACCAAAGACATGTGGTTGGTGTGTTAACGAACACCTTTGTCTGAGTTTTGTTACATGTCGTTACCTGTAGATCCTGGAAACCTTCGTCAAACATCACTTAGGATAATTTTATTAGATTATATAATAAGAGTAGACGAAAAACTGTTAAAACGCTGTTTTATCTGAGTGAGTTTCAGACTGTTTTATTGTGTGTGAGTGCGTGTTTGTGTGTATGTGTGTGTCTTACTTGTTAACTTGTTTACGTAGGCGTCGACCTGAAGAGTACGACCTTCATGGCAGGAAGCGGCCACGGGCCGACGGTCCTCCAGACTTCAACCAGCGAGCAGGTTGTTAATCTGAAAACTTGGTTTAGTCTATGGTTGATTATTTTATTTGCGTGATGTCGACACACTGAGGAAGGACCTCTCCTGTCTAACGTTTGGTCAGCATGTAATAACTGGTTTGGTGAAATGTTTGTTTTTTTTGAATCATTGCTCTTGAATAGAAATATGTAGTTTTAGGCAGAAGGTTTGGAGATTGATTAATAATGGTGTATTTAAACTTTTTAAAGCTGATTTTTCTGAACTGTTTTTTTTCTTTACACTTTATAGTTTTGGGTTTTGCCTCATATTTTACAGGTTAATCTGTACATGTCCTCTAAAGCTTCTTATTGGAGCTATTTCAGATTTCCTTTCATTTCTGTGGGTTCTGCATATTTTCCTTATGGACTGAACACCTGTTGCTCTGCTGGCTTGCAAAGTCAAATTTAACAAAAGAATTTATTTTGTTTTTAGGGTTCATCCAGGACCTTCGTAACCAGCCAGTGGACAGGTGAGAAGACACCTGTAAACTGTGACGGAAAATAAAACTCTTTCCTGATAATGTTTGTTTTATATTATATTTCATTAATGATTGTTTTTAAACTTCATCAGTAAACTCAGTGTTTCGTTCTTTGTTTCAGGAGATTCTCCAGCGTCAGACGAGATGTTTTTCTTAATGGGGTGAGCAGTCAACCTGTTAGCATGTGAGCTTACCTTTAGTTTATCTTCTTTGTTTACCTGAGTGTTTACTCGTCTCAGTCCTACAATGACTACATGCGGGACTACCACCACAATGTCGGCCCCCCCGCTCCCTGGCAGACCCTGGTATGTCTCAGATCTTATTGATCATTTTACTTATTGATCGCTTTACTGTTCGATCACGTCATTGGTCAATGTAAAATGATGTGACGTTTGTCTCATCAGGCGACTTACCCCAGTGTGGAGCAGCCGCCCCCCCATCACCCGCCCTACTACCACCACAGCCACCCCCCACCCCCACCTCACCAGGCCTACCATCACCACCACCACCCCCAAATGCCACCACATGAGGCTCCACCTCCTCGCTTCAGAGACAAACAGAGAGCACCGCAGCACCGCGCCTTCACCTCCAGTCCGGTGAGTTCTATTTATCTACCATCAGGCCAGATGGGGCACGAGCTCTCTTCTTGAATCCAGGGCAGGTAGATGGGGCCTGGTCAGGTGTCTACAATAAAGTTAAATTTTTACTAGTTTTAATTCTGTATTTTAGAACTTAATTTCTTAGATGGCACCTGTTTGTCAAAGTGTATTTAGTGTTTCTCTCAGAATGATTTTTACCAGCGTTATTTATTTTGTTCACCTGTTGATGTGATTTTCTTGCGTTTGGACCATTAACATATGATCAGATTTTTTTTTTTACAATAACATATTTTTTTTCCCAACATGCAGCACGACTATGACATGCGTGTGGACGACTTCCTGCGACGAACGCAGGCCGTGGTCAGCAGCCGGCGTGAGCGTGAGCGGCAGCGCGAACGCGAGCGAGGTGCCCCACGCCGTGAGAGGGAGCGAGTGCGGGACCGGGACAGGGAGAGGGACAAAGAGAGAGGGCGCTACCGCAGGTGATCTTCCTCTTGTCCTGCAGATGCTTTTATTTTGACAGTCAGCAATGGTATTGACTGGTTTCCTATTCAGGTTAAAATTATGAATAAATTTAAAAAAATGACCTACATGATGACAGCTTTTATGTCAATAACATAAAACCCTGTAAAAATAAAAGTCTGCTGTTTTTGGTGAAACTCTTATTTTGATGATTACATGACATCACACGACAGGAACATACAGCTTCATCATACATGTTTTCATTACACGCGTAAACAGAACGTGGTTAATTTGTTTCTTATTCTGAACTGTCTGACTTTTCCCACAATTCTCTGCAGAATTTGACAGGAAACATTTTTTATTTTGCTCAGTATTTAGTCCAGAGTTTTCCAAGAGAGTTGAAACCACGTGAGAGATCATAGGGTTAATGTTATTTCTTCTAAATATCCTCCAATCATTGTGAAAAATAGAACAGCATTTCCTTTACCTTTCACATTAAAACCAATGAAAAACAGTTTTAGTTTACATTTACTTCCTCCAGACACTTCGATTTTACTTTCTTAGTTTAGTTTTTTAAATATTTACTTGTTTTTAAATGATAAGTATGAACTTGTCCTTCAGTTCCTTTTATTTATTTTTCTTTTAGGCCTTATTTTCCACTTCCCCTTTTACAAAAAATACAGAAACATTTTTTTATTCATCTCACAAACATCAGCTTCCTGTTTTTTAATGTAAAATTACACATTTTTTCTGTAGTTGATATTGTGGTGACCGGAAACACTGATGTATGTTGGGTGTACAAATATTTGACTAAAACTTTACTCATTTCCTGTTTGTACATGAAGGGGCGGGGCTTGTTGTTTTTGTACATAATAAAAGCCTGTAATCTGAAATGGGTTTTTGTGGGCAGTTTGAGAATTTGATCTCCTGTTGATACCGATAATTGGATTAAATGTGTGAAGAGATTGATGTTAAGTTTTCATGTAAAATGTTCGGAAATGAGGCTGGATTAAACAGAACATGTTCGATTTCTGCAGAAACTTTATTTGAGAGAAATCTAGACTCAAACATTCGTTTTCAACAGGTTCTTGTTGAATGTTTTTTTTTTGTTTACCAAAGTTTCACTCGAATCACTATGAGACCTTTACAAACTGATGATTAATTTAATTCAGCTTTATTTATATAGCGCTAATTCACAACATAAGTCATCTCATGGCTCTTCACAGTGTTTAAGGTTTAAGACCTTACACATTGTATAAATATATACAGAATAATGCAGAAAACCCAACAGACCCACTGAGACAGTGGAGAGGAAAAACTCCGTCCAGCAGAACCGGTCATCTGCCTCGACCGGCTGGGTTGAGTGGACAGAGGAGAGAGACGACTGGATCTCAGTGGGGTGCATCTGGTCTACAGTGATCAGTATCTGTCGAAGGTGGTCCATGCAAAGAACACCGGTGACGGGGTTCATTGACGCACAGGGGAAGCAAGTGAAGGTTGGTCAGCTAAGGCAGAAACAACCTTTTAATAAATAAATATTGTCATGAATCACTTCTTGTTCTGGGTTTGTACCACCGCTATGACAAACCGTTAAATACTGTGGTGCATTGGTTCACATATGTGAGTTCAGTTCCCGGTTCCACCAGGTTACATGTGGAGGTGTCCTTGGACAAGACACTGATACCCTGTAGTAGCACAGACGCTGGTCTAGCAGCTGTTCACACAACAATTTCCCAAAGGATCAATAAAGTATTATTTAATTCTATTTTTAGGAATGTTGAAATATACATTATGTGTCTAGACTCTCCTTTCGCCTCAGAGGATCTGTATGGGTTGAACGGGCCTGTACAAATTAAGACATGTCTGATGCTTAAGACATACAGATGAACATCTGCTGAGGGGGAAAAGTGCTGGGGACTACAAATATGAAGCACATGAAACTGAAATTGCTGGTCCCCAAGATAATTATTTATTGTTATAATACTTTATTGATCCCCTTGAGAAAATGTTCTTTGGACAGGGTACCACAGGGTATCGGTCAGGTGATGCCTCCTGGGTTCAGCGTTAGACTGGGAGGCAGAAGGTCGCAGGTTCGAGACCCCTTTTGACTCCTAGTCCATTCCCTACCAGGTGTGTCCCTGAGCCAGACATCAGCGCTAGCTCCCTGTAAGTTGTTTTGGATAAAAGCGTCTGCCAAGTAAGGTAAAGTTTGCTGTAACTAAACCTTCTGATGTTACCAGGGTGAGTTTTACATATTTGCGTAACTTTGTTTAACATGGGCTCATTTTACTTACACGATGTTTGTGATGCTGACATCACATTTGGTGGATTCACATGGTGAAAGAGCGTAAAGACTGGCTCCGGTCGCTGGTCCTGAATAATGGACCGGTTTACTGCTGGGTTTGTGTCAGGCCTGCGCTGACTGTGTGTGTATGCGGATGAATACGAAGAAGTGAGAAGCAGTATACGTAGAAAAGATCTATAGAAGTGCATCAAATGTTCCATTTCTTCTGCATAGGCATTTACACTACATTGATTTATGAAAATGAAATGGAGACTTGGATTTCAGTCTTTTCTAAACCTAAGAATACTATTTCAGTTCCACAAATGTTTAAGTAATCAGATTACAGTGACTGACATCACTGGACACTTTAGTTTATTGACCGTTGCAGCAGTTTCAATGATTCACGTTATGAAGCTTGGAACCGACAGACTGAGTCTGTTTCTCCTCAGTCGCTCTTTTCTCGCGCTCCTCGTCGTCGCCTGCAGAGTCGCAGCAAACATCTGGCGCTCCACCAGCAGGTGGCGCTGAGCGCCAGCAGCGCGAGCAGCAGCGCGGCCGCCGCGTCCACGCTGTGATACTGGAACCAGTGCAGGTCACGTGACGCCAGGCGCAGGTGGCGAGCTCCTCCGTGTCGCATCACAAACTCCACCCAGAAGGTGGCGGTGCTCAGCGGCGACTCCGGACGCTCGCGGTGCAGCGTCGCCAGATGCTGCACGCTGGACCTGTAGCTGAGCATCATGGGAAAAAAACGTTCACTGTGAAGGACTGTCGTTAAAAAGTTTCAACAGGAAATCTGCACTTTCACCGTGAAAGGGAAGGAGATGATAAAGAATCCCTATTTTTAAACAGGGAATTAAAAAGCATTTTACTTCTCCAGTCTGAACTAATCTCATCAGACCAAACAGGTGTGAAGGACCCTGTGGTTTGCATCATTGATTACCTCCCTGGATTCACTTGGAGGAGGATTGTGGACTCCTCCTGTGAGCTGTTCCAGATCTGACTGTTTTCCATCACAGTGGTTCCAGCCTCGGTGTTCCTGTCCTCCCTTTTAAATAATTACCTAATTTGTTGCTTCTCGTCCAACGACACGTCGTCGTCTGCACCTTAAACACCCTTTGATTCCGTTCAAATCCACCATAGTGGTGTATAATAAAACTAAACCAAAGCTCACCTCGGCTGATTGATGACGGTGTTCAGTGCCTCCGTCAGCTCGTCCACCGTCAGCTGATTGAAGTTCAGGACCACAGCGGCTCCGCGGGAGCTCAGGCTGCCGAGGTTATAGGACTGATCGGCGAACAGCGGGATGCCGACCAGAGGCACGGCGTGGTACACGGCCTCGTACAAACCATTGGTGCCACCGTGGGTCACGAACGCTCGGGTCTTTGGGTGACCTGCGAGAGGAGCGACACAACTCTGTTGGGATTTCAGAAACATGTTTTTATGTTAGAGTAAAACATGTTATTGTCATTCAGTGAAGACATCCTGCTCCTAAATAGCCACAGTCCTGCGGGGTTCATAGGTCTAGGCAGCGTGGCAGTGCTGGTCCTCCTCAGTGAACACAGACTGAGTTGTAACCTAAGTTTATATTTACAATTATATTTAATTTGAAGGCTTTCAAAAAAACAAGCAACTATTCTATTGTCAGGAGAATCGAGGCTTTTGTTGTCTGTTTAAAATGCTGTGGTTTCAAAGACAGTCAGAGTTTTACCCAGCAGGTCATTCTGAGGAATCCAATCACAAAGTTTTGTGTTTGCAGCCAAAGTTTGAGGAGTTTCTCCGCTGTATCTCCAGATCACCTGGACACAGACACAAGCGTTGAATATTCAGAACATGGTGAAGAGGTTCACACACGTCAGTAAAAACAAGTTAAAGTAAAGAAACAACCACGTTTGTTAGGGTTAATTTAGGTATTAACTAATTGAAACCCTATAGTTTGACCAGACTTCCTTAAATAATTTAGTTTGGCTGTGAAAGTGCAATAAAATCTGCTGTGAGTTTGTTCTTGTGCCTCCTTTTAAGGAGTATTCAACATCTAAAAGTGCTTTGGTGACTGTATGCTGAAGTGTCATAACCAGGTGTAATAACACAGCAACAAAATACTATTTGAAATGTTACACATTATTACTGAATAAGGCAAAATGTACATGTACAGTGAGTAACGCTCTAAAAATATCAATATCAATCCCAATAGACAAAATCTGAAAAGTAATCATCTTTACTTTTTACAATTGTTATAGATGTTTAAAGGCTGTAAAACTACTCACGACACACTTTTTACACTTTTCTCAGACAGACATTAACATTTTCCGGTTTTCTCTCAAAGTTCAAACCTTCGTAGTCACACAATCGAAGATTTATGTAAATTTAACAAGCTGCACACATTCTGTACTGTACAGGAGAACACTGCGCAGGACATTGATTGACAGTGGTCTACAACCAATCAGGATGCAGAACACAAAGCGCTGTAAAAAAGGCATGCAAAATTACACCAAAAGAATGAATACAACATGTTGAAGGTTGAGTATGAAGTCTGAACTATAACGCAGCCTACTGCAAGAACTGTGTGAACATGAGCAACTTACTTTTGATTTCATAGTGCTGCTGTGATCACATACTGTACAGATGCATAGAGACAGACAACATAGGGAAACAAATAGCATACAGTGTGTGTATATAATATAAATACACACAGACATACACATATATAAAACTAGCTAAGGTGGGATATAAACGTGCAGTCAGGGGAAGCAGGTGAGGCAGTGCCACACGATGATAGCTCAGTGGGTAGAGCAGTCGTATTCCAACCTAAGTGTTAGCGGTTCGATTCTCCATCTCTACAAAGCTAACCCCTAGACACAGGTCCAGCAGCTGTCCACACAACAAGTTCCTGAAGGGGATCAATAAAGTATTATTGTTATTTTATTATTTGGCACATGGACATTGCTGTTTCTCTTTATATCACTAACGTACATTTGACACATGTACTAAACATGCAGACGTCCACGGTCTGTCCAATACATTTCATTTGTTTTGTTCAACATGTTTAGTCTGTGAAGATTCTCATTCATCTAGGTGAAGTTATCAGTAGTCAAGGCAACTGGACTTCTTTCTTTTGGTAGAGATGTTTCGTTCTGCATCCACAGAACTTTTTCAATCTGAGGTGTGTTGGTGAATAGTCACACAGTAAAGTAAAGTAAAAGTAAACATTTATCTCCCAGGTTGGTTGCACCTCATACCTGACTTGAATGGGCTTGTTAAGGGGAACAAAAGCAGGGGGTGGATGTAACAGCTCCACCCCTGGCGGCACCTCCTGCACCCATTAAGTGGGTCGTTAAGGGTGGCCATCCTGGTGGACGTGTGAATTGGACCTGATTTTCCTTTCAGCCATGAAAGGGCAGCAGTTGTGCCTGAGACCCCCACCCCTGATAAGTGAGGGGTTGTTGATTTGCACATGTAGAGCTTCCGTCACTCCTCTCTTGAACCACCTGTCTTTTCTGTCTAGTATTTGTAAGTTTTGGTCCATAAATGAGTGTCCTTTGTCCTTCAGATGAAGGTACACAGCTGATTCTGGCCCTGAGGTGTTGCTCCGTCTGTGTTGAGTCATCCTCCCGTGTAGAGTTTGGTTTCCCCACTGTACAGCTCAGAGCACTGTTCACTGCACTGAACGGCAGACACTAAGTTGTTCTTCTTCTCTTTTGGAATCTGATCTTTAGGGTGGAGAAGTCTCTGTCTCAGTGTGTTTTGGGGTTTGAAATGAACAGGTATTTGGTGTTTTCCAAAAATCCTTTTTAGTGTTTCTGATAGCCCAGCCATATATTAAATAACCAGGTTCTTCCAGTGACTCGGGGGTCTGGAGAGGTTCCTGTCTTGTTAAAGACCCACTTGGGATATCCACAGGTTTCGAGAGCTGTCTTCAGATGCATGTCTTCCTTATTTTTGGCTGCTGGGGATGTTTTCTGCTCTATGGTACAGAGTCCTGATTACTCTTAGTTTGTGCTGCAGTGGGTGATGTGAGTCAAACGGGAAATACTCGTCAGTGTGGGTTGGTTTCCTGTACACTTTTATATTCAAAAAAGGTTTATCCAATAGCAACTGGACTTAGTAGGTTTCTTGACAATGTTTCGCCCTTCTATCCAGAGGGCTTTCTCAAGTCTCAGACTTGAGAAAGACAGACTTGAGACTTTTTTGAGATAACCATGACCTGGATGACTTAGAACCTTCACAGATATACTTTTATATTTAGTTTCCTATCAGTCCCCATGATCACTGCACAGTCCAGGAACGCCAACCTGCTGTCTTTGGCATCCTCTCGGGTGAACTGTATGTTCGTGTCTATGGAGTTAATGTGTTCTGTGAAGGCCCGTACCGCCTGACTTTTAAGCTTCACCCAGGTGTCATCCACATATTTGAACCAGTGTGTTGAATTCGTTCCTGGGAAGGATTTGAGTGCGTTCTCCTCCACTTCTTCCATGTACAAGTTGGCGACAATGGGGGACACCAGTGAGCCAATGACACAGCCATGTCTCTGTCTGTAGAAGTCGCCCCTGTAGGTGAAACAAGCAGATTTCCAAGAGCCAGCAGATGTGGTCTGGGTTCAGGTTACTTCTGTTAGTGAGGGTGCTCCTCTTCCTCCAGTCCTCTTCTAACAGCTGTTACGGCCGCAGTGGTGGGAATGCTGGTAAAGAGTGATGTGACATCAAAGGATACCATGGTTTCATCTGTATCCAGTTGCAGCTCCCTGACCTCGGAAGCAAATTCTTCTGAGTTGTGGATGCCATGGTCCGTGTGTCCAACCAAAGGTGCCAGAATAGTGCCCAGGTGTCTAGCAATGTTGTATGTTACTGAGTTTATGCTGCTGATGATGGATCTGAGTGGGGCTCCGTCCTTGTGTATCTTGGGAAGTCCATAAAGGCATGGCGTGGTCTCCCCAGAATAAAGACGATGATAGGTTGCCCTGTCGATGGCTTCCTTTATTTCAAGGTGTTTCAGGCAGTCTATCGCCTTCTTTTTGTAGATGTTGGTGGGATCCCTTTTCAGTTTTAGTCATACCTCTATATCTATTTGGGAAAATGACATTGGCAATATAGCAACATTTCTGACCTTCTGTGGGATCCGTCCGAAGGCGGCGGCAATGACGTCGGCGCGCTCTGCTGTCAGGTTGGTTACCATGGAGCCGAAGGTGACCACCACCACTCCGGCATCGCCCGAACTCTGCACAAATGCCTCCAGGTCATTTGGCAGCTGATTGGCCGGTTTGCAGTGCAGCCCACCAACATATTTGAAGTTGGGGGGAGTCGGCCGTGGCGTCTCCAAGTCCCAGAAAGTCCTGATGAGCCAGATGTCGGCCCTTCCCAGACTCTCACAGACGCTGCTTGGACTTCCTGCCCACACAGGAAACAGTAAGCTCTTATTATGAAGGGACCAATTATTATAGGCCCAGAAACATAAAGATCTTTAACTTTTTACAGAGGAATTGATGATGATGATGATATTTTTAAACTGGAGATGCCCTGCCCCCACTGACCTTTCACTTCACTGTAGTACTGATCCAGCGTTAGCTTCCAGACCACTTCGCTGACCACCGATGTCCCAACGAACATCACCATGTTGATCAGTCTCTCCATGAATGTCATGTGGTCGCCATATGGTAACGGGGCGGCAGGGACATAAGATGGTGGCGCCGGGGCGTGGCCACAGTGACGCTCCATGATGCTGCCAAACGAGAAGCGGAGAGAGAGAATGAGCGGCAGGTCGAGCACGTCGGCCACCAGGTCACCACACATCACCATTGGGTCTAGCAGGACGGCGTCAAAACCAGCGCCTTGCAGAGTCGCCATTAGCTGCTCGTTCTTCAGCATGGAGTCGCACTGTCGCATCCCGAAGTCGACAACTTGCTGCATCCATTTATGAATCCTCCAAAACTTCTGCAGTGGAGACAAAAGATGCCACTCGTACATGGAGAAGTGGATAAAGTCCTGAGTGACACCGTGATACTCCGCCCTGCTGTACGGGACCTGGACAACAAAATAATCCGAACTGTTAAAACGGAGCAACGATCCACTGAAACCAGTTTCAAAGTCAATGGAACTCTTTAAATGTCTAAACTGGATGTCACCTTGAACACCAGGAAGTTGAACTTGTCAGCATCGCGGCTGCTGTTGTAGTTGATGGAAGGCGATGCATCAGGAACTAAAATGGTGACTGAGTGGTTCCTTCTCACCAGCTCCTCCATGATGGTCCTCATGTTCAGCCAGTGGCTGTACTCACCTGGAAGCACCAGGACATGACCGCCGTCCACCAGATACGAAGGAATGAGGGTGAGCGGCAGGGCAGAGAGGAAGAGGAAAACCTGCATCATGGGACGAAAACAAAAATGATCCTGTGGTGAAGTTTAATGTTTCCCTATACAGACTGGAATCTGTTCTTGTTGCTGTGGTTATCACATGTTTTACTGCAGCTGCAGATCCAAAGTCCTAACTGATCAGAGGTCAGATATAGATAAGAGCTGCTCTCTGGATTAAAGCCCACTGCATGAACACACCTAAAACAGTTGAACCATTTGAAACCTTAAATTTTAACAGACTTCCTTGAATAATTTTGTTTTATCTGTAAAAGTGCAATACAATTTGCCGTGAGTTTGTTCGTGTGCCCCCTTTTACAGAGTATTTAACATCTGAATGTCTTAACCAGAGGCGCCGCTTGCGGACAGGCAAGTCAGGCAATTGCCTGGGGCCCCCGAGGCCAAGGGGGCCCCAGAGGACCAACACAGTTTGTATGGAAACTTAAGCATTGCCCCTTGTCTGCTATTAACTCTTCCCATCACTGTTGCCTCTGGGGAGAGAAGCTTCTCAGCCCTAAAGCTCATAAAACTTACCTCAGATCCACCATGTTCCAAAAGAGACTTCCAGGACTCAGCCTCATAACAATAGAGGACACAGGGAAAAGGTCTTTGAATCTGGAAGAATTAACAGCCTTAGAAAAAGTCAAAGTTTAAAGCATCACTGGTAGTGCAAAGGGTTTTACCAACAAATTTTGATTTTTTATTTATTTTTTGGTTTTGACTATTCTAGTGTATTACTACTTAAATTTCTTATTTAAACTTTTTTTTAATTGTACAATGGAAACATGTGAATTTGGTAAATATATTGTGTTGTTTTTCCAGTTATATTGTCCTATTGTTTTTCAGGTTTTATTACCATCTATCTGTTTCTTAATATATAGTTTTATTTTCTATGTTGAAATTTGCTTTTTTTATTGGATCTTTTTGTTACAAATAAAGATTTTATAAAGTAAAATTATTTGTTCCTTTGCAGTTCTTTATCGGCCTTAACTTCAATTTTAAAATATGATTACAATGTTGTCAGTGTTGGATGCTATAGGCTACGTATGATGAAACCTAGTTTAAGGGCCCCCTTGGAATTTTTTGGTCATAACCAGGTGTAATAACAGACAGCAACCAAAAACGAATTTGAAATGTTACACATTATTACTGAATAAGGCTATATGTACAAAAATAGAAGGTTCAATATGAAGTCTGAACTATTACACGCGATCGCAAGAAGTCCATACACACACATTCACATAATTGTCTAGCACTGAACAATTCCTGAGCATTTTCTTTGTCTTGATGAGTTAGGCCTTATCAGTAACTTAGAATTTACGGAAACCGAATGATAACTGTCTGTCTTCTTCGTCCAAAGTCGTTTTGGATAAAAGCATTTGCTAAAGTAAAGTAAAGTAAGTGTGTGAAGATGAGCAACTTACTTTCGTTTTCATAACGCTGATATAAACACATACTTTGTGTTACGTTACGATTTGATATGATCGCGCAAACGGTGAAAGAGTTAGTGTTTTTAAAACGCTGTCGGCGAGGACAGGCCTCAAAGGGTCTTTGAGTGTTAAATAAATTAAGGTACATTTATTTGTGGTCAATTTTTGTATCCCATGTAAAACTTTAATTTGAAAGGTTTTTTCCGTTATTCCCACTTCTTTTCCAGTCATGTTCTTTTATTTTGGATTCTCCACCGGAAGTGCCCTGGTTGTGACTTCCGTTTTCTTGACGCCGGTTTGCTGTTGTGACATAGCCAACGAATTCTGTAACGCTGTTCGACGTACGGCTCTTCTCTGCCGGTAAACGGGCCAAAGTTGGGGATGAGACAATTTAACGGAGACTAAGGGACACGCTGGACTTTAAGAGGTAAAATTCCCCATTCTAATGTCATTGTTTGTCCTACTTTCTACACCGCAAAGGCTGCTAACCACAGTTGACGCTGCTAGCTCGACCTGTTTCTTCACGTTTTGCCTAAATCCAAATTTTTAGTCACCTTGACCAACAACGTTCCCAATTTCTGTACGTTTGTCCACGGCCCTAGCGGGTTAGAATCCCGGAGAGGCAGAAAGAGCCGTGCAAAGCGTTAGATGGTCCGTGACAGTGAAGCTGATTTACGGGACATTTCTGGAATACGTCCCGCAGGAGTCAATGATGTCTCGCGAGAGGGACGGAGAGCAGCAGGACGTTTTACAAGGAAAACGTTTTTATTTTTCTTCTTTCGAGATTATATATATGTTATGTTATATATCAACTAAAACCACTCGTTGGTATTATAATTTTAGGCCCCTGTGATGTTTTTTCTAAATTGCCTATTTCTATTATTATTAGTGGCCTGGTAGCTCAATGGTTTAAGCGTCAGACTGGGATGTAGAAGGTCGCAGGTTCGAACTCCCGTCTGACTCCTAGTCCATTCCCTACCAGGTGTGTCTCTGAGCCAGACACCCAGCGCTAGCTCCTTGTAAGTCGCTTTG
>JAUMHF010000004.1:0-31137 GCA_032359275.1 Microctenopoma steveboyesi | reverse complement strand
GGGCTTTCTCAAGTCTTTCTCTTTCTCTTTCTCAAGCAGACTTGAGAAAGCCCTCTGGATTGAAGGGCGAAACGTCGTCAAGAAACCTACTAAGTCCAGTTGCTATTGGATAAACCTTTTTTGTAATAACCATGACCTGGATGACTGAGAACCTTCACAGATATTGAGTCAAATAATTTCTGTTATTTTCCGCTGTGGAAGTAGATCTCACACTCACATCAGACTTCCAGGCACTGGCAAACAGAGCGAAAGACAAAACTGGTCGGCCAGTACACAAGAAAGTGCAGTGTGGCTCATGCACCAGCCAATCACGCTGCCGCACGGCATCATGGGAAAGCAGCTTGAGCACAGCAGTGTCTGCGAGGAAAACTGGCAGCCGGAAACGTTGTGCTAACACCAGGAAAGTCTTGACTGTCTGCTGCAAAAACACAACAACAGAGTGGAAAATGCAGGAAAGTCTCAGACACACACGCCAACAGCGATGCTATGAGCTAGTGACTCACCCATTGGACATCAGTAGCAGTCAGGTGACCTGCACGGCTCAGAATGTGAGGGCCAGGCTGCAGAAAAGCATGTTGGGTGACAAAAATGTCATCTGAAGCCTCGATTTGAAGATAAAGAGCAGATATTCTAATTCTTTTTCTTCTTGTTGTTTACAATATTTTGTTGCGGTTTATTTTAGGCTTGTTGGAGATGATTAAAATCAATTTCCCAGAGGGAAAATTGATTTTAATCATCTCCAACAAAGCAAATTTGAAGACCCACAACCATAAATAGCACCAACGTATATATAGATACAAATATATAAGCTCAAAAATCAAAACATGATGACATCAATCTATTGTTGTTGTTCTCCCCTCCCCCTTTACTGAAGACGGCAGGGGAGGAACTGAAGAGTTTGATGGCCACAGAAAGAAATTATTTCCTGTGGCGTTCAGTGGACTTTTTTTCTCAAGTCCTAAGTAAGTTGCTTTGGATAAAACCTTTTTGTGTTTAAAATATATCCAGAAATAGTTTTACCGTGACGTCATACCTCACCTTGCTTACGTACTTCCGGTAGTAGTACAGCTGGAACAGCAGAAACACCGAGCTGCTGACGATCAGCAAAGACAACACGAGTGTCCGGTTCACACGAGGCATCCGGTAGTCATGCACGTTCACCCGGTTCTCATGACGTCTTCCCAGGATCTCCCGGCTCAAGCTTAACGGCGCGAAAAATGTCACAGTGACGCTAAATCGCCGAGCCGAGCACGGCCCTGAGATCTGCCGCCATCTTTAAATAACTGGTAGAGGAAAACGCTTCCTGATGAAGTTTTCACAATAAAAGCCCGACCCCAAATTTAAAACCGGAAGTAGTCAGACAAATAAAATACATATTGTAGAGTGTAGTTAAGTATTTTATTTTTGGGCCGTGGATTTAGCTACCACATTATTCTATCATTGTAAAGTTCTAAATAAAAGGTCAGGAAAAAAAATAAATGAAACTCATACTAAAAAGACTATATAATTCAGGGGAAGTTTAGAATTTTCAAGATAGGGTGGTTTTGTAGATTTAAAAATGCTACAAGAACAAACTGACCTAGATTGCTACAACAGGCCTAAAAACCTGACTCAACTTTCACACAGCTTCATTGAGGTGACTGAGAATCTTCACAGACTTACTTCAAATAATATTATTTGCTGGGAGGCAGAAATAACAAAAACCCATCATACGTGATTCTGTAGTGCTTTAAAGCTAACAGAGGCCAAAAAGTCCTGTTGCCATTAATCAACTTTCAGACAACTTCACCTGGATGACAAAAAAATTCAAGATTCAAAATGTTTATCCATCCCAGAGGGAAATTGTTTTGCCTACTTACTTTATCTAAGTTACAGTTTTCATATTAGTGACATGAAACAGTTCAGGTAACACTTTAAACTAATGTTCGGCAAACTGAACTAATATTCTTGGCCACTGAACTCCCCAAATGATTTAGTAGGACTTGACCAAGTCCAATATCAGAAATGTAAAGCTGCACTACAGTTTTACTTCACTTTACTTTACTTTACTTTACTTGTCAGACGCTTTTATCCAAAGCAACTTACAAGGAGAAAACACCAGCAGTTACCATTCAGATTCTCGTAAAAGTGAAGATACTACAACAAAAAACCCTGATAAGATCTGAGATCTGTGATCTGAGACCCCGTAAAGATGGGATTTTTAGCCTCATTTCATTCGCAGATCTAAGAGAGCGTGCAGGAGTGTAACTTACCAGTAGTGTGTTAAAGTAAGAAGTAAGTTTTGTGAATAAAGTGAAAACACTATATTTACCTAAGCTTATCCTACAATGTGGATACACTACAATTTTTAATCATCATTACTACAGTAAGATTAAGGGAATTATTACATAACTAATAAAACAATAAAATATCCTATTGTAATAGTATTAAATATGTATTGACTGTTCATTTTAAATATTGTAGAAAACCCAACAGTCCAGGACCAGTAGCTACAGCTCTGAAAACACACTGAGGATGTGAAAAACTATTTAATGCAGTAGAGTTGAGGTCGCTAGTACGGGGGCACAATATGAGTGTTAATGGACCATTTAATGCAGTATAATTTGCAGTATTGGTGCAGGGACACACAGACGCAGAGACATAGTATGATGAAGTATTTCATGCAGTATAGTTGACGTCGCTGGTAACAGTCACACTGACGCAGAAACAAGATGGCGGACCGCCACAGCTCTACTTTCTCCACAACAAAAAGGCCGAGCTAAAACTTCTGTCGGACTTTGCTGAAGTCCCGTTTTCCCACGCGGCTCAGACACATGAGCGGCCCCGTGGCCTATAACGGGTCGTGTACTGGTGGTGCGGGCTTTTCCGGTAATGTTCCCGTGAATCTGCGGCGATCTGAAGTGGCCTTTAGACGTTTTCACCGGAACGGTAAGAACGGCTGTGCGCCTAACGTTAGCTTAGCCCCGAGCTGCCCGTTTGTTTTGGTTGGGTGCTGGTGTTCGGTGGCGTCTGTGCGCTGACCTGTCACGGTTACCAACGAGCCCAGTCAAAGGTAAAGTGGGTTCAACAGGCAGACATGAAGCCTGCCCTGCATTTCTTTAGAGATAGGACGGTAAAGTAACGGTCTGTGTTAGCCGTATTGTAGCTAACAACTTAGCTAAAAGTTAGCCTTAATAACTGAGCTGCTGCTAGTGTCACAAATACAGTTACTTTGTGTATTAATATGTTACTGCAAACACTGACAGCTGTTACTCCCTAATATTACTCATATTGTCTCTGGTTACTGTTTAGTATCACTAAAAGCACTCACCAGTACTGCACAGTAATACTACTGCTATTATGGAGTACTGTTAATAATACTTATTCATACTACACAGCAGTTCCGCTATTAAGTATAAGTAATTCTGCCCACTGGTACTGCTTAGTGCTCAAATGTTGTCTAATTATGTGACCAGCTCTAATGTCTAATTCAACATTCAAAAACTTTATAAATCCCAGAGGAAAATTTTTTTTCTTTCTTTTTCTTTCATACTTTTTATTCAATCACATAAAATCATTGTTTCTTTTATGCCACCCCCCCTTTTTTTAGATAATGTGCCACAGGCACCTTGTTCGCTCCTGATGTAAAGAAAAGGCGTTGTTTCAGGAAATGCTTTATTTCATCCATCCTCCTTGTTCACCACTCCAGTCAGATTCAAAGCCCTGCCAATGCTTTAATATTTCACCTGGTGATCCATTTTACCCGTGAATATGACTCAGATAATTATACAGGCAAAGACTCCTCTCCATCCTAACGAGCGATCCACTGATTCCTTCCACTCAGCTGCAAACTGCCCCAGCTCAAGGTCACAGTTTGAAGAAGCGGCAGAACCACAGTCTCTGCAGAGAGAGGAGAAGGAATTCTGAGGCCCACAAACCGGACTCTCCTCTCCCCCCTGGTTTTGTTTTTTTATGATGAAACACTGAAAACTGACTCTTAGTGTTTTATGACAGTTTTCACCATCAGTGTGTCTGTGTTTCTGCTGTCTATCTAGAATGAACCTCTGTAAGTCACAGATCTGAGGCTGCACAGCTACCCAATTTAATTTGACCTTTTAGTGTCAAAGTGAAACAGTGACATATTCTGTCGCGTCTACGATTCACTGCAGGCAGATACTGATCACAGATTAATTCAGATTCTGTAACCAGCTAATGAATCAGCTCACTGACACAACAGTAGTGCTCTGTGTTATCCAGTGTAAAGAAGATCTGAGCGTCAGTATTGACTAGAACTGCATTTACACAGTACTCTGCACTACTGTGTGTATTATTGTGTGTCTGTCTTAGTAACCCGGTCAGTCTTCCTGCTGCAGCTGCTGCAAAGCATGCTGGGAGCAGCAGGGGGAGGAGGCTGCCCCCCCCTCTGCTTGTCTCTGGTTGTTGATAGGTTGCTTGTGCGCCCAGCTGACTGTGATACAGAAAGAGAGAGAGAGAGAGAGAGGGTGGAGGTGATGGAGGCAACAGCGATGGGGTGAGCTGCCATTTTCTCTTTCTTTATCCATCCTTTTTTGTTTCTTCATGTTGATCTGTCTGTCGTTTTATTCAGTGATAGATGTATTAATGCTGGAGGGGTTGCTGGAGAGGAGGAGGAGGAGGAGAGGAACGGGGCAGCGTTCCTCATTGTCTGTTGTTCTCTTCTGGGTTTTCTTCTTTGGATGATTTAATGTGATCTCTGATGGACTGTGTGTGTGTGAGGAGGGGGGTGATAGAGGGTGGCAGGGAGAGGCTTGATGGTGGGTGGGTGGGGGGAGGGATGATGGAGAGAGTAGAGAGGAGGGAGAGAAAATGGCGGACCAGCAATGGAGGAGAGGCTGTGAGCTGATCATCATACTACTGCAGTAATAATCCACTGTACTGCAGCCAGCACAGTAGTACTGAGTAACTGCTGAGTGCAGACTGTCATCCTGCATACGCATATGGTAAAACATACACACAGTCATACGCTAAAAGCAATACTAATAGTTACATTCACACTTTTCCAAAAGTAAAATAATAATAACTGGCTGCAGCACCTCACAGAATGTCTCACTCTCTTCTCGCCGCTCTAATATGGTGTTTAGTGATGGTTGTTATGGAGTCTGTGATTTCTTAGAGCTCTGTCTTGATTTATGGTGTGACACGTGTGTGTTATTGTGTTTTGTTATATTTGTCTGGCAAGTTGTTATTTTTGCAGCTACCCGTTTACTGTTTCCCACGATGTGGTCGCGTGGCCCTTTCTTGTTAAGGTCTGTGCTGTGCACCATGGTCAAGCAGGACGACTGCACCATTAATTAGTTTAACTGTGCGCTATGTTGACGAGGATTCCGAACTGAACATCTGCTTGCAAATATCATAATTGACTAGAGTGAATATATCCTCCAAAGAGAAGGCTCTGTGAGGAGCGTCAGGTCATTTAAACAGCCCAACGTACCAACATTATCAGAAGAGCTAAAGAAGAGGTCACAGGCTTCACTCGTTCATCGGTAGGGTCAATTATTTTTAAGGGGTTACAGGAAATATTTTATTTAACTTAAGATAACAAAACTGAACAGCCAATCTCAATTTAGTCAGCTGGTTATACAGTGTATAGCACACAGTGAAATGTATGCTGAGATAGACGCAATTGCAATAATGTTAAAGTTAAGTTTTTTAAATTGTAATGGTAAATAAGAATATAATAAAATAAAAATGATTTCTGATGGAGAGAGAGAGATGTAGGGATGTGGGCAAAGCCGAATATAGAGCTCACGTGTTGGCCTACCTCTTTACCCCCGGTAAAGAGGTAGGCCAACAATCAAAAGCAGTACACGTCATTATCGTCTTGTCTCACACATTTTCAGATGTTTTTGGTCTCCCTGAGTTTTTGGTTTAGAGATTCTGTGCTTTTGTGTGTCGAGTATTTGTGTTGGTGCTGATCTTTTTGTATCTCTGATTCTGGACCTTTAGTTACCTATAAGACGTCAAATGACCTTATATTATTTTACACTTTGAACTTAAGACAGTACACACTTTATGATTATTTTCTGTCGACTTGCGGCAGAGACTGAGCTGAGCTGTAATCATCTAGGTCCAACTAGTCCTATTCATAATTGGCCAAACACTTGTTAGCAGGCCATACAGGAGGTCAGAGAACATGTGACTCCTGGTAATGATTTAGTTTTTGTAGTTTTGCAGTGTTGTGTACTTTAAATATGCAGGCTTTTCTGGTGCAGCAAAATAATAATCATGAATAAATAATAAAGTTTGCATCTGTAACGCCTGCGGAAATGCGCACAGAAGATGTTCATATGGAATCTTTTACACAGTGTCCCTCAACGCACAAATAATTCTGCAAACAGCTGGAGGACTGTACAACTCAAACACCAATAGGAAAATGCACTTAAGTTGTTGAAATAGATGGTTTTGTTTTTTTAATATCAGCTGTACAGTTTAATATAATGTGTGTGTGTGTGTGTGTGTTTTGGTCTTTTCCGACTTATGCTGTGAGCTGATGAGTTCATCTTTGTGTGCCTCTCTGCTGCACGCAATACGGAGAGACAGAGATGAAATGGTCAATAAGACAAAATAACACGAGGCTGTTTAGTTAGTTTAATAAGGAAACAACATAAAGGAAACCTGAAATAACTTCTAATGTGATCCGATGCTGTGCAGAAAACCAAATTAAATACCATTAACTTGACCATCTTGGGGGGGGGGCAGGTGATGCCGTTGGGGCGGCGGGGTGCCTCCCTTGTATAATGTTAGTGGAAACACTGCATAATTTATTAGGATAGGACGCAGTCTACTTTAATAACTGATTACTAATTATGTAACACAGCATAATATTGCATTTGGAATAAATGAAGAATGTTCAGTATCTAGTGTGTGGTACTGCTCAGCTGTGTGGTGGCTTTGGGAATGAAGCTGTTTTAAAGTTGGTTTGTTCTGGACCTGACGCACCTGTGACATCGTCCAGAGGGCAGCGCCTTGAACAGGTGGAGGCGGGGATGAAATCAGTGCTTTACAGTCTTCCTTGCTCTGGAAACGCAGTGGAAGTTGTAACTGTCGTCCAGGGTGGGAAGAGGGTGGCTGATGACTTTCTGGGCGACTACATTTTAATTTGTCTGCCTCCGTGCAGGTGGTATATGAGCTGAAAAGAGTGTTGCTGCTTCACTCTCACATGAAACATAGCTGTGTTCATTTAGTGACGTCACGTGGCTGCTCTGCTCCTTATTGTCTGTGTAGAATCTTTGTATCTCAGACTTCTGCGTTCTGAAATGCCCTCCAGTAGTTTGGGTTGAACAGGTGTGAGGTTCTGGTTACGTTTAAGGTCTGGGTTGTTAGTTTTACAGCTGTATTTACACGTGCAGGTCAGCCGTGGCTCCAACATGGCGACAGCTTCGTATGACCAGCTGCTGAGGCAGGTGGAGGTGCTGAAGATGGAGAACTCCAACCTGAGACAGGAGCTGCAGGATAATTCCAACCACTTAACCAAACTGGAGACGGAAGCGTCCAACATGAAGGTCAGTCCTGCTGCTGTTGGCTGTATTAGAGCTAACAACTAACCGATGACAGAGATTCGTTAAGTTTGACTCTCAGATTGAGCTTGAGGCAGGAAACCTTCCTCTCTCTCCCCATCTCTCTCTCTCTCTCTCTCTCTCTCTCTGTCTCCCCTTTCTCTCTCCCTATCGCTCTCTGTGTGACACCCCCCCTATTGTAAACTCTTGTGCTCTTTTCAACCTCTGAGCCACAAAATGAGCTCTTTGTCATTGTTCAGAGTGGGTTGTCTGTCTGAGAGTGAGGATCTTTGGTTTGACACCCAGGAAACCTATCAAAGTGAGCGCTCTGTTTGCTGTCATCATCTTTGTCTGTTTTCCATCTTTAGCTTCAGGTTTGCTTTTGTTTTTTCTTGTTGCTTTTTAATTTTACAATTTTCTCCCTTTCCACGTTTATGGAAAAAACTTTTTGGTGCTTATTTTCAATAGCTTTAAAACAGCTAGTTTAGCTTTTGTTGGAATTCTCGTCCCTTATTTGTAGTTTTATTGTTCTGGTTCCCTATTGTTCTTCCTGTGCGAACTTCCCCTTTCCCGTCTCCTGTTTCCTGTTTTCTGAGTGTTGTGGGTTTCATCATGTCGCTGTCTGATCGCTGCCGTTTCATTGTGGTGAGTTTCTATGAACTTAGTATTTTATTCGGTAACACTGTGACGGACACAGCTCTGCACACAGAATGTAGAAACATATGCTGACATCACAGTGATGTCTGTACTTCTTTTATTTCATCCTGTAAAATAGGAAGTGCTGAAGCAGCTCCAGGGCACCATAGAAGAAGAGTCTGGAGAAGCTTCTGGGTCCCAGCTGGAGCTGATTGAACGGCTGAAAGGTATATCTACACTTACTGTTGGGGATGATGTGGAGTTCATTAACTGACTTCTGAGTTTTCTGTTCTATGCAGAGTTTTATAATGTATTAAAAGCTAGTAAATCATATAATTTACTAGCTATTTTAATTTATATTATTATATAACATATATATATTTAAATAAAAAATATCTGTTGTCCATCTTTGATTCTCTGCTACACTTTGTGTAACTTTATCTAAATGTGGAATTAAGCTCATTCATTTTGGTTTACCACGGACACTGAAACCGGGTACTTCATCAAATTTGGATTAGCCCCCATTTTTCAAAAAGCAGCTTGTTAATAAATGAACTAGTATCTCCAAGCTTCTCATTGACTGAACACATGGTCCAGGTAATCAGCAGTGTGTAGGGCAGGGAAAACACCAGAACCACCGGTTTAAAGCTTAGAAAGGCTGTCGAATAAAACGGTTTCAGCTCGATGTCGTGTTGGTTTTAAAAAATATCATGGAGGTATTGAAAAAGGAATTCAAAATATTAAATTTATCTTCAGGATTTATGTATATTGCCTGTTTAATTCCCCTTGGATAATATATACTGTACTCTTAAGTCCTTTCAGGAAATGAAAACACATACACATACAGCTCTGGAAAACATTAACAGACCACTGCAAAGTATAAGTTTCTCTGAATCTGATATTTAAAGGTATATCTTTCAGTAAAATTAACATTTTTGTTTTATTCTACAAATTACTGACAACATAACTCCCAAATACAAATATTGTAATTGTAGACATTTATTGGCAGAAAATTAAAAAGTGTCAAAACATATTTGTGTTTTCAGACCCAAATAATGAAACAAGGTCATATTAATTTTTACACAACATATTGCTTATGTTTTTAATATTTGGCAGAATAAGCTGATTTCATGCAGCGACCCCTCGTTTTCATACAGAGCTATATATAAATAATCGTAATAACATATAAAGAAAAAGCTAAAGTAAAAAATGTTCCCTGTCCTGTCCTCCAGAGATGAGCATGGACTCAGGTTTTAAGCCCAGATCGCGGCCTCTTCCGCCCCATTCGTCGTCTTCCAGCTCTGCCTCTTCTGCTTCTGGAGCCCCTGGAGGAGCAGCAGGAGGAACCCCAGGCCCACCCACATCTGCTGCCTTCCCCAAGAGAGGGCTGCCATCTGCAGGCAGAGACGGCCACAATCGCTGCTTGGAGGAGCTGGAGAAGGAGAGGTATGGCTGCTGTTTCTACTACAAGTCCTGCTCTAGCCAGGAATATTTCTACAGTAGAACTGTGTACTAGCTGCTACCAGCACTAGTTTGTCATAGTATTTTTAGTAGTGATTTCTGCTCTTTCTGATTGGCTCCTGTATCTGTGTGGTACATTGTGGTTGGCTGCTGTGCTTGCTTACAGGTCTCTGCTATTGGGTGAACTTGAAAAGGAGGAGAAGGAAAAGGACTGGTACTATGCTCAACTGCAGAATCTCACCAAGAGGATTGACAGTTTGCCACTCACCGAAAACGTAACTCCCTTCAGTGTTTCCTTAAGTTTGCTTCGTTGGGGGTGTGTGTGCTGTGTTTCTTTTGTTTTATGGAGTGGGGGGTGGCAGAGGTGACTCTCGGTTATGATTTTGTTTTTAGAATTTTGCGGTGGTTATTGTGTATTTTAAATATTCAGACTTTTTTGAGACGGCAACTGAGCACAACATGTGGAAAACCTCACAAAATATGTAATTACTCTTAGGTTGGAAGACGACTACTCTGCTCACTGAGCTATCATGACGCCCCTAAAAGTCATATTCTCTCTGTCAGCTGGTGAGCTCCTCTGTGTGCGCGCATCACGGGAAATTCCACTGCCCGCGTTACAGAGACGGACGAGGCTGTAGTGTGAGGATGTTGTAAAGATCTGGTAACAGGAAATAAGGGGAAAAGATGGGACCCATAGGCTCTAATACACAGAAGGACTGGAGTAAAAACAAACCACAAGAAAACAAGCTTAGTGTAATGTGAGATGTCCCAGCAAACAGAATCTATAGCAGCATATAAACTAAACCCAACAGGAAAGTTTGAAGGTACTGGCCTGGTAGCTCAATGGGATAAGAGACAGACTGGGATGCAGAGGGTTCGAAACCCTTTCCCCATACCAGTGTCCTTGAGCCAAAGGTAAAGTAGAGGGTGTCTGAACTGAACTGTAACTGGGAGCTGGTTCCACAGGAGAGGAGCTTGCTAGCTGAATGCTCTGCCTCCCATTCTACATGAGAGATTTAGCTAAGTTTAGTTCCTTTTTGAACCAAAACAATTACTGATCACATTTTTTTTTCTACTACACCTTTTTATTTTAACAGAAATAGTACAACTTTAACAGAACATATACGTCTTAATTAAATAAGTTAGACGGTGTAATTGGCATTGATGGATTTACAGATTTTTCTAAACCTTCTGTACCATATTTGAAACATTTGAGCTAATTCTATGTTGTTTCAAGGAATCAAATATTTATATTGACGTATTAGTAACAAAATCTGTTATTTTGTTATTCTCACCGTAACGTTGCGATACTGTTTGAGAGCAGTGTGAACATAGCTGGTGATGGTATTTATCTGCGTGTTAGTTCACTTTGCAGACAGACATGAGTCGGCGGCAGCTGGAGTTTGAGGCTCGTCAGATCCGTTCAGCGATGGAGGAGCAACTAGGCTCCTGCCAGGAGATGGAGAGGAGAGCTCAGGTAAGAATACACCTGGAGAGTCTGTCATCTGTCTAAACTCTGTGGGGAGCAGGCAGGAAAGTACAGCAGACTCACACTGATCCTGTGTGTGTGTGTGTGTGTTTCAGGCTCGTGTTTCTCGTATTCAGCAGATAGAGAAGGACATCCTGAGGCTGGGATCCCCCCTACCGGTAACTGACCTGTATGAAATGGTAACAGGTTAATCAGGCAGGTATGTGAGGTGACTAACCCCCCCCCCTCTCTCTCTCTCTTGCTCTCCCACCCCCAGGTGGAAGAAGCTCAGGGGATGAGCGACAGCAGCGGATTGGCTTGTGCTCAGGTGAACTTTGGTTTCATTCACATTTCTTCACAGTTTTCTCTTTAAACTCTTTTTGAATTCTTTCTTCTGCTGCAGAGCTCCAGCAGCCGATTGGACCATGAGCCGGCCAATGAGACAAACTATGCTGTGCCTCGACGAATCACCAGCCACCTGGGAACCAAGGCTAGTAGTTCTGCCAAGCGGCCTCCCCCGTGCATACTCCGACCCTAAAGTGTTTCTTTTTGTATGTATTGTAATCACTCATTGTTTCCCTGTGTGATTTCCTCCACTTGACCTCACAGGTGGAGATGGTGTACAGCCTGCTGTCCATGCTGGGTACACACGATAAGGATGACATGTCTCGGACGCTGCTCGCCATGTCGAGTTCTCAGGACTCCTGCATTGCAATGCGTCAGTCTGGCTGTTTGCCGCTGCTCATCCAGCTGCTGCACGGCAATGACAAAGACTCCCTGTTACTAGGTAACGCGTTTTCACCTGCACCTGT
Organism: Microctenopoma steveboyesi; assembly: GCA_032359275.1. Classification (NCBI taxonomy): domain Eukaryota; kingdom Metazoa; phylum Chordata; class Actinopteri; order Anabantiformes; family Anabantidae; genus Microctenopoma; species Microctenopoma steveboyesi. The sequence continues at coordinate 19,246 of JAUMHF010000004.1, read as the reverse complement.
AGCTCTGCCTGTTTCAGTTACTTTTCTGTTAACGATTGTATTTTGCCGTCCAGGTAATTCCAGAGGCAGTAAGGAGGCACGTGCGCGGGCATCGGCAGCACTGCACAACATTGTTCACAGTCAGCCAGATGATAAAAGGGGTCGCCGCGAGATCAGAGTCTTGCACCTGCTGGAGCAAGTGCGTCATTACTGTGAGGCCTGTTGGAGCTGGCAGGAGAACCACGAGAGGGGTGTGGACCAGGAGGACAACCCCAGTGAGTGATGCTGCACACTAATCAATCAGACATGATCCCCACCAATCAGCCAGGCACACGGGGTCACAACACCACTGTTAGCTGAATGTATAATGTTTCTCCATTTTGCCGTGATGGTAATCTAGCTCTAGATGTATCTCTCCATGGAAAAATGGTAAAGCCTATGTGTCAAAACCTTTGTAGTGTATAAACAGTGTGAGAATAGCTGCTCTGTATTCTGAACGTGTCAGTGCCATCTCCGGTGGAGCATCAGATCTGTCCAGCCGTCTGTGTCCTCATGAAACTTTCCTTCGACGAAGAACACAGACACGCCATGAACGAACTAGGTGAGTCTGACACTAACGACCAATGACTTTGTCCTGACTGGCTGCTTGCCGACTGCTGATTTATGAACTGCCTCCCTCTGTGTAATTTGTCCCTGTAGGCGGGCTGCAGGCGGTGGCTGAGCTGCTGCAGGTGGATTGTGAGATGTTCGGTCTCAGCAGCGATCATTACAGCATCACTCTGCGGCGATATGCTGGCATGGCGCTCACCAACCTCACCTTTGGAGATGTGGCCAATAAGGTTGGGGCAAACTCCAGCTACACCCTCATTCCTCACTCGATTTTTAATGTTTCTGAAATGCTGAGACAAAGAAGAACTCCTCAGCTCTGCATCATAATGCTTCAGTTGCTTAATTCAGTCACAACATTGTGTTTATTTCCCATTAGGCCACGCTATGCTCGATGAAGTGCTGCATGAGGGCAATGGTGGCTCAGCTGAAATCTGAGAGCGAAGACCTGCAGCAGGTGAATTGATTTGGTTCATGTTTTCTGGTATTTAGGGAGAAATATAAATACCATGAAAGATTTAGTCCCGTAATAAAGAGAACTACGATACAGAGTAAATGAGTAAATGGTCTGTGATAATTTACTCAGACGCCTGCAGGTTGTTGTCGCTTTTGCAAGTTGTAATGTGTTTTCAGGTGATAGCGAGTGTTTTGAGGAACTTGTCGTGGCGTGCTGATGTCAACAGTAAAAAGACGCTGCGTGAAGTTGGCAGCGTGCGAGCACTGATGGGCTGCGCTCTTGAAGTCCAGAAGGTTTGGTTTGTTTTTGATTTCCTGAGTTTGTTGTGAATCTCCTCCAGCAGTTCATCATGGATTTTATACATCTCCACCAGGAGTCAACACTGAAGTCTGTACTGAGCGCACTCTGGAACCTGTCAGCCCACTGCACTGAGAACAAGGCAGATATCTGCGCTGTGGACGGCGCTCTGGCTTTTTTGGTGGGAACACTGACTCATCGCAGTCACACCAACACGCTGGCCATCATCGAGAGTGGTGGAGGCATCCTACGCAACGTGTCCAGCCTCATTGCCACCAATGAGTCACACAGGTAACTTGCCAAACACTTCATAATTGTTTATCCAGAAAATTTCCATGAAGTTATTGTTACGCGTCTCTTTCTGTGTCTTACAGGCAGATCCTACGTGAGCATGGCTGCTTGCCTACTCTACTGCAGCACCTGAAGTCACACAGTCTGACCATTGTATCCAATGCCTGCGGGACACTCTGGAACCTTTCGGCACGAGACGCTAAAGACCAGGAGACATTATGGGAACTGGGCGCTGTGGGCATGCTCCGTAACCTCATCCATTCCCGCCACAAAATGATTGCCATGGGAAGCGCTGCTGCCCTACGAAACCTAATGGCCAATCGACCAGCACGCTACAAGGACACTAGTGTGGTGTCACCAGGCGCCGGTGCCCCATCGCTGCACGCACGGAAACAGAAGGCGTTATTTGAGGAACTGGATGCACAGCAGCTGTCAGAGACTTTTGACAACATTGATAATCTGAGCCCCAAGGCAGCGCACAGGAAAGGACGGGGCTGTAATGGTGCCGGAGGAGGTGGAGGCACAGCGCGTCCCTATGCTAACACACCCGTACTGTCGAGCCCCAAGAATGGAGACGGATCAAAAAGGATGAGTGAGGACACAGCTTATGCTCGGCCAGTGTTCCCCCCCAACGTCCGAGCCTCCAGCGACAGCCTGAACAGTGTGACAAGCGCCGACGGCTACGGCAACCGCGGAAAAACCAAACCCTCAGCCGAGCCATTCTACTCGTCTGATGAAAGTGCCGCCAACAAGTGCTGTGTTTACAGGAAGTACCCAGCAGACCTGGCTCATAAAATCCGCAGCGCCAACCACATGGCGGATGATGATGGCGCGGAGCTGGACACACCTATTAACTACAGCCTAAAATACAGTGATGAACAGCTGAATTCTGGGAGACAGAGTCCAACCCACCGTGGCATGGACAGTGATGACGAGCAAGATGCCAGGCCGAGGAGGAACGACTGCAGCAAACCGGCTGCGGGCAGCAGCCGCGGGACGTCTGTCCCTTCTTCACGCTATGGCATCGTCACAACAACTTCTAACTACAGCAGTGACACAGTGAGCGAGCAGCCAATCGACTACAGCCTGAAATATGGAGGTGATGCTGCACGCAAACCTCTGTTCAAGCAAGAAAGTAACCCTAACCCTTCCCTCCCCACTGCTCCAACTGCCACCACCACCAGCAAGCTGCGCCCTCCCGCCCCTACAGCCAATCGGGTGCTGCCAAAAAGCAATCAAGAGTCAACACAGACATATTGTGTGGAGGACACGCCTATCTGCTTCTCTAGGGGCAGCTCGCTGTCATCACTGTCGTCTGAGGAAGAGGAGGAGGACAGTGATGTTATGGTGAGGAAGAGAAGAGGGGGAAGTGTTGTCAGCGGCAGCAATGACTATCCAACACTTCCCGTCAGCGAAAAAGATGCACACGAACATCAGCAAAAGCAGCGGCAGCAGAAAGAGGCCGAGAGTCAAACCTCCACCACCACTCCATCCACACGGGGGCGACGAAGTCACCACCACCACCATCATCACCACCATCACGTGCCTTCATCATCGGGTGCCCGGACACCAAAAAGCCCGCCAGAGCAGCCATATGCTCAGGAAACTCCACTGATGTTCAGCCGCTGTACATCCGTCAGCTCCCTCGACAGTTTCCCCACCTCTTCCATTGCCAGCTCTGTGCGCTCTAGCGAGCCATGCAGCAGCATGCCAAGCGGCGTGGTCAGCCCCAGTGACCTTCCCGACAGCCCGGGCCAGACAATGCCACCAAGTCGCGCTAAAACACCACCACTGCCGGCATCCACACAGAAGAGTTCGGAGGATGAAAGTGCCAAGAAGAAGGACGAGGAGGAGAGCAGCGCTGACATATTGCTGCACTTTGCTACAGAGAGCACCCCGCACGGCTTCTCCCGAGCTTCCAGTCTTAGTGCACTCAGTCTGGATGAGCCCTACATCGCAGCAGAGATGAAGAAGGAGGAGAAAGAGGAGGAGAAAGATAGAGGAAGCAAGGAGAGGAACGAGGAGGAGGTGACAAAGCCGATCCTCGATGAATCGGATGATGATGATGACATCGAAATCCTGGAGGCCTGCATCAACATGGCAATGCCCAAGTCTTCACGGAAGCCAAAGAAACAGCAGCAAGCAGCACAAAGGAAGCCCAGCCAGCTTCCTGTCTACAAGCTCCTCCCCCATCAAAGCCGCATGCAGTCACAGCAGAGGAAAGACGTACCACCACCTGAGGAGGTGCCAAGGGTATACTGCATAGAGGGAACCCCACTTAACTTTTCCACCGCTACCTCACTCAGTGACCTCACTATTGACTCCCCACCCAATGAGGATGTAGTAGCGCCTGTAACCCCACACACCTCCTCTCAGAGGAGAGCAGGGCTTCCTGAGGGTGAGAATGGGGATGACATCATTGCTGAGTGTATTAGTTCTGCTATGCCTAAAGCCAAACCCAGAAAACCAATTAGAGCAGCAGCCAGCAGCGAACCCCTGCAAGCCCTCCCCCTCCCTCCTCCCGTGCCGTCCCCGCTCGGCCCACAGCAGCAGAAGAAGAAACCAACATCACCTGTGAAGCCAATGCCTCAGCGACCCTCATACAGCGTCACCACAGCAACGGCTACCAAAATAAGACCAGGGTTTGCCTTCGACTCGCCCCGACACTACACACCCATCGAGGGCACACCCTGCTGCTTCTCACGCAACGATTCACTCAGTTCACTTGATTTTGATGAAGAAGACGGTGGTGGTGACAAGGATGAAGAGGACAAGAAAACAAAAGAAGAAGAAGGCAGGAAGAGGAAGCAGCAGACTGCAGCCGTCTTCCCTCGAACTAAACCAGTGACCAATCAGACATCAACAGATGAGAAGCAGAAGTTTGCCATCGAGGACACGCCTGTCTGCTTCTCAAGGAATTCGTCACTGAGCTCGCTGAGTGACATTGACCAGGAGAACAACAACAAGGAGTTCGCCCCGCCAGCACCACAGGAGCAAGACGGAGACAAAGCAGGAAGTCCTCTACCTGCACAGGCGGAGCTGAAACCTCGACCCCCTGCAGCTAGTGGCTACGCCCCTAAAGCATTCCACGTGGAAGACACACCTGTCTGCTTCTCTAGGAACTCGTCGCTCAGCTCTCTCAGCATAGACTCTGAGGATGACCTACTGCAAGAGTGCATCAGCTCTGCCATGCCCAAGAAGAAGAAGAAATCTGCCACTGCCCCATCAGCCATCACTGTACCACTTCCTGTTCTAAAAGCTGATGACATTCTGGGAGAAGAGGAGCCTTCAGAGGTGCCCAGAAGCCCTGCCTCCCCTGACTCGGAGTCATTTGATTGGAAGGCAATCCAGGAAGGTGCCAACTCCATCGTCAGCAGCCTGAATGCTGCTGCTGCTGCGTCATCTCTGTCTCGCCAGCCATCATCAGACTCAGATTCAGTCCTGTCTCTGAAGTCTGTTGGCTCACCATTCCACCTCCCACTAGCCAGTCACAACGTAGGGGAAGAGGTAGGTAAAGAGAAGGAAGAGCTGAAGCGAGGATCAAGGATCCTGAAGCCCGGTGAATGCAGCACGCTGGAGGCCAAGAAGAAAAAGGAGGAAGAGGAAGAGGCAAAAGCTGTGCGAGGTGGAAAAAAGATTTACAGGAGTCTGATCACTGGTAAACCGCGCCCGGAGACAGCAGCCAGGGGCCGCAGCAAACCTAAAGCAGCATCTGTCGCCAAACCTCCAGGAAGCACTGACGATAGAGGAGGTACATCTTCGCGCGACTCAACGCCATCCCGCTCCTCCTCGGCAGCCAGTCAGAAAGCAGGGAAGTTGCCTCAAATGCTGCGCACAGCATCTCCGGGAAGTGCGTCACCATCATCGGCTTCCAGACCAACAAAACAGGGTGTGGGGGGGAAGAGCAGTGGTGGCATCCCAAGAAGCGAGTCTGCGTCACATGTTGGTGGATCTGTGGCCGCGAAGAAACAGAAAGCGGAGCCTGAGAAGCCAGCACTGGTCCGGCAATCTACCTTCATCAAAGAGGCTCCGAGTCCAACGCTGAAGAGGAAGCTGGAGGAGTCTGCTGCAGCTGCAGCAGCGCTGGAGTCTCCATCCAGCCCTGAGACTCGGCTGCCACCAACCACCAGGAGACATGATGTAAACCGTTCTCACTCAGAGAGCCCGTCACGTTCACAGGATGTGACGTCATCGCGGTTCAGCCGCACTGGCACCTGGAAGCGGGAAAACAGCAGTGGGGGAGGAGGAGGTGGTGGTGGAAAGCACTCAACATCATTGCCACGTGTAGGCACATGGAAGCGAACCGGAAGCTCGTCGTCTGTTCTCTCGGCCTCCTCGGAGTCGAGTGAAAAGGGACGGGGAGAAGAGGACGCTGCCACCAGGTCAAACGGCACATGGAGGAAGGCAAAGAGCGGCAGCGACTCTGCTGGACGTAGCTTTGCTGACAAATCAGAAGATGTGTGGGTACGTCTGGAGGATTGTCCTGTCAACAACCCACGCTCCTCCTCTTCCTGTTCAACCCGCTCACCCACTACTGCTAATGCCCCGCCCATAATTGACAGCCCCGCACCTTCCAAAATCCCCTCCTCATCTTCCTCCTCCACCTCCTCCAACCTCAACCTGCGCCGTAGCTATGAAAGCCTGGATGACAAACCGCTCCCCTCCCAGCAGCAGCGCAATCATCAGCGCAGTGGCACAGTGGCGGCTCGAGTCAGCCCCTTCAACTACACCCCCAGCCCCAGGAAGAGCAGTGCTGATGTCTCCACCACCACGGCTTCCACCACGGCTTCCACCACAACCTCAACAACCACCCCTACACGACCCTCACTTATTCCCACACCCGTTACTAAAAAACGGGAGCCGAAGGGTGGTGAGGGTGGAGGTGGAGGCAGTGGCGGTGAAGGGGGCGAGCGTGGCTCCTATATTGTGACGTCTGTTTGAAAAGAATGTGGACACAAAAAGGTCACAACCGACAAAACAGATGTGCAAACACATGAAAAACGAACTGTACAGGAAGTCCCACCCCATCACTCTCTTCTTTCCACTCATTGGCTGCTCTCACCTGTCAGTCAAGCTTCTTTATTCAATGACAGAAAAAACATGAACTTTGTTGTTCGTGTTCATGTTTTTATACCACTAAAATCACGTGTAGCGCTTAGCCACCGCCCCAACCCGTGTCCCTGCATGGCCCCACCCCCATTTAACGGTGACAGTTACCATGTCAGCAAGTATGATGCTGACAATGTCTGTAGCTGTAGCAACTGAGCTGATTCTGCTCTGGTGGATGTTTTCAAATGGAGTTTGGTTCTGAAAAAATGTGATAAGAAAACGGTCAAATTTCTTATCCAAGTTAAACATAATCCAGAAGGTGGACATGTGTAAATTGGCTTTTTTGTCTGAAACTGTCCTGAATCTGAATAACTGTTCGTTTTTCTAACATTACTGACTGATCTGATGCTTTTCAGGACAGAAGCAAACCTGTTTTAATTCATGTTAAATGTTGTATATTACAGTCTTGATGGATGTAAAAAAAAGTTTCTCAGAACTTCACTCACACAAAATACTTTTATTCCTGAGGGGGACGTTGCTGCCGACAGTAAATGTTTAACTTGGAACATGTTAAGAAGTTGGAGTTAGAGGGTTTTTGCTAATAAATCAACTGTTGGTTGAAAACCTCTCTCTGCGTCGCCTTGGAACAAATAACACTGTAAAACCTAATTTATTGCTGTAATACCTTAAAACCATTTAACTTTGAAGCACATAATTTAAAACTACATGATTTTTGCTGAAACAGTTTTATTCATTACTGTGAGTTGGTTTTTACTGTTTTTATGTTGATGCTGGTGGAAAAATGCAAAAACTTTGGAGAAATGTTTAAACTGATGAATAAAATTCAACATTTAGGTGCAAACAGATAATTGTTTGTGTTTGTTTGTTCGGATGAAGTTGGATAAAGTTTGTAGCTGGAATACAGATGTGAAAGGATCTGGAGAAGCTGAGATGAACATTATGATGCCTGCAACATTGTTCAGCATGATGGGCTAAGTGTTGGGAGACACCGGTTCAGCATCAATGAGGACACGCTGACTGCCATTATGTATCTGGATTAAACCCTTAGGGAGGAACAGGAACAGGGGCGATGAGTCTGACCAGACACAAACAGGACGATGGGTGGTGCAATAAATAATCCAACTGAAGTGCAATAATACAATATTTATTGACTGTTGATGTTAATAGCACCACGCCAGCTAGAATATCATCCCATCCCATACTTCTATCTGTCATAAACACACTAATCTCCACATTATAGCCACATGCTGCCTTATATCCATCTGTCTGTGCATTTCCCACCCTGATATTACATTATCAGGAAGGGCAGAAACAGCAGCTCTGACCTCCAGCACCAAACCAAAAAAAGTTTATAGTTAATGTGCAGCATGCTTGCTAATGTTAAGCTAACAAGTTAGCCTTATAGCAGGTAGCATTTTTGGCTACGTTAAAGTAACCACATACTTAAAAAACACAGCCACAAACTCTTCTACTCAACACTGTCTCATCTTTTCTGCTTTCTCGTCTTTCTTTTTTCGCTTCCAGAGGAATAGTTTCTTGTCATTTTCGCCGCCCATGTTTGTTTACCTCCGGTCAGCTGGCACAGAGGGGGGGGGGGGTTTGCCTGCCTCGACCGCCCGCTAGGAGCTCCTCTTTACTTTACTTTCCTTTCTTTGCTTGGCAGACGCTTTTGTCCAAAGCCACTTCAGGGAGCTGGATCTGGGTGTCTGGCTCACCTGTTTAATGCAATAAAAACATTATTGTTCTAATATGGTGTTATAAATGTTAGACTTCTCTTATTTGGTAAGGACGTTTTCCTATTGTCACTTTATTTTGGAATGATATGTGATCTCACTTCCTGTTCCGGTGTTGTGACGCTTTAGCAGCTGCTAAAAATGCTTTTCATCCACGTATGCAGTGTTTGTGTTAACATAATTCACTTCCCATTTTTTATTGATTATTTTTCAGATTGGTCTCCTGAGTTATGCCATTATTTGATTCCATATTTACTGGACCGGTTGCTGTAGGAGGACCGGGCCACGCTCCTGGTGAGTGAGGGGGGACTGAAGTATGCTTTGATCCCATGGGGTGTTAAGCCTGGGGGGATCCCAATTTCTCTTTACCAAACCTTTGGACATTTTGGAAGTGACCTAAACTTGTAGGGTTAGGAAAATGCTTAAACATTCAGGCATGAAGGGTTAGGATTAGAAAAACGGCCCAGATAAGGGTTAATTCCATTAGTCGCTCAATGGTGATTAGATTTAGACACGGGGGGCAACTTGGGGTTCAGTGTCTTGCCCAAGGACACTTCGACATATGACTGAGGGAGGCGGGGAATCGAACCAGCAATCTTCTGATTGGCAGGCGACTGCTCTACCTCCTGAACCACAGCCGCCCCAATGTCAGAACTGATTCAGAAAAATGTTTTTTAAACTTTTTATCTTTATTTTTAACACGTGAGATCTATTCATTTTAAACAAAATGCATTTTGTTCAGATGAAAGCAACACCTTTGCTTTCTGATTCAGATTCATCTTTATCTCTACACTAACCCTGAAAATAAAAGACAAGCAGACGCATACAGCAGGAATTCTAATAACCTTTCACAAAAAGTACATTTGGTTTCCAGTTTATAATTTAAAAATAAATGTTTGCTATTTAGAATTTATGATGTACAGACAGATGAAATAAAAGCTTGACAAAAGTTTTTTTCATAATAGAAGCACAAACTCTAAGGCTTCAGGGAAAGGGTTAGAAAAACCAGCAGACCAGAAGAACAGTCAGAATTTCAAAATTAGCTTCATATTTTCAATTCACATTTTACATTAATAAATAAACTATTGTAAACAGAATTACTTATTTTAAAACATTTATAAAAACTTCATTTACAGTGACAAATTACTCGAGCTCCGGTTGGTTGAGAGGAAATTCGCCATGAAGCTTGGAACCTGCAGACCCGTCGTTATGGCGATGCCACCGCACCAAACCTGCAGCACAATTCACCACAGTTACTAAAACTGCATATAAAGACAAGTACAGCACAAATAGCACAGCAGTAAGAACACGAAAGTACTACATACACTACATTTCTAAAGGTAACTGGTCACCGGCACCAAATAAATAAATCAACTGCACACAACCTCAATCCACTAAAACATGTTTGGGATGAGTTAGGGTTAGTCAAATGTTCCCATAAACATCCTTCGACACGTGGACAGAGATCGCTAAAGAGTTAAAGCCATTAAAGGCAGATGTCCTTATACTTTTAGCTAGACAGATGTTTTCCTAAAATATGTTCACTGATTATTTCACACATTTATTTTTTCAGGATCAAGGAGCTGTCAATAAAAAAAGTCGCGATCATCGCCAAAAGCTTTATTGACTGGATACTGGACTACTTGTTTTGGTACTTAGACGGTGTAGTAGTAGCAGGTTTATAAATCTATCGTTCATGATAGACGACTGTGGGTGGTTGGTGCCTCTGGGTTTGGTGTATGTCACTCTGATCACCTGAGACAGGGAGTGAACCCACCTGGACACAGTTGAAAGGAAACGGCACTACACGAGTCCAGTAGCCAATAAATAAGGATACCTTAACAGACATATTACTCCAGTACTCACAGTGAAGGCGGGGACCAGCGGGTGGCTGAACTTTGACTTGAAAGAGTGAAGGAGACGAAGTCGGTCAATGTCGAGAAAAAATAAATCACCTGAAAAACAAAAACACCAGCTCAGCCTGAGGATATGACCGAACATACAAGAAAAGAGATGATGATGTGACTAATGATGCTGAACAACGATTAAACTACTTGTTATTTGTCATCGTTTGAAGACTTTTACTCATCTAATGCTTAAAACTGTCCGGTTATTATAAGATGTTACATCACTTCTAGCTTTATTAGCAATGAGGTTATAATTGCATTATAATTGTCCTTCTGTCAGTTCCTTCCTGTTCAAAGCTTCTGTGGTACGTTTACAGTCCAGTCTGTTGTCAGGGTGCACACCCAGGTATTTGTACCACGCTACCACAGAATGGAAACAGTGTTAAAGCTGCTTCTGCTTTAACCGTCTTCACCTCTTTTGTGTGGGTTACGTTTGTTCTCACACCAGAATAGGCTGCACACAAAAAGTGGTCTGTTTACGGTACTTAGGATAAGGGTGGAGGGAATGAATCAAAGATGGACCTGGAGAGGGGCGGAAGGAAAGAAGCCACATGACATCCCAACCAGTAGAGGGTGCCCAATTACAATCTAGGGAGAGAGTGAGCATGGCATCAAGTCCAACTGCACCAGCTGACAGGGAACCAACATCTCATATGAGACCAGGCAACACACTGAGACACCACCAAAGACGAATTTGAGGATTACACAGGCTTTAGAAATCTGCTACTTCTACCAGTGAGTGAGACTGGAAACGCCCTCTGGAATGGAAAAGGGTCACCAAGGAACTAAAACTATTCGAGTTGCCATTGAATAACCTTCTCTGAGTTAGCCATGACCTGGAGGACTGAGAATCTTAACACATACACTTAGTGGGAGTTATTCTTTTTGCAGGCGATAACAAGAACTGATTTGGCAGAAAGGAGAACACCCGAAGAGAGATGTTCGCAAGACGAGTTCCCTAGTAAGTCCCTGTAAGTCACTCTGGATGAAAGCGTCTGCCAAGCAAAGTAAAGTAAATAAAAACTAAACAAAAGTCAATGTGTTACACAGACTATGAGTACCGTATGCACACATCATGGGTGGGAGCTCATTTACTGCGACATGTATTTCCTGTTACTTTGGAGCAGATAGATCTATATATCTTGATTGCACGTGCCAGCCTGCTCTTAATCTCTTCCACACATCATGCCAGCATCCCCACCTCAAACCGGACTATGATTCAAAAAAGACTTAAAAGATTCATTTGTTATATTGTGATAATGACTATAAACCGGCATGATTATGTTTTTATGTGGGTTCTAATGTGGGTTCAAGCTACACAAAAACACATGAAGCCAATCGACATGACACCAAGACAACTTCAGGTGAATGCTAAAAAGAAAAACATCACAGATACTGTTGTGAATGAAATATTTCTCAAAGTTAGGGTTAATATTATTGAAGACTTATTAAATGGACTCACGTCTGTTAATGGAAACGCTGTGCTTTGTAAATTACGTGTTTAATACTATTTAACTAATGCTCAGTAGTGTGCACTTCTAATTATGTAAGTGTTTCCCAAGGTTTCATTGAGAAGAAGCTGGAGCACAAACACCCATAAATATTTTCTCAAAGTAATGAATACAGTATTTTTTTCACCGTTATCGTAGTCGCAGCAGATTCCTATTCGCTGAGGAATCGACCAATCCAGCAGCTTGGCCCGGTTGTTGTGCTTGGCAGCGAGTGAGTTCTGCAGCCATTGGCTCGCATGGAGACACCACGAACCAGTGCTCTTCCCTAATTGGTCAAAGCGGCCAAGACTGGTCCGATAGGCCACGCCCACACTGAACGACTTCCATTCAGCCAGGGGGTGGAGTTCCCAGTAATGGCAGCCCCCAGTCATCTCCTGGTCACCTAGGAAACAGGACAGAGAAACGGAAACTACTTTAAATTTGGTAAAAACTAAAAATTTAAGTGCACTTCAATGAAATATAGTGATCCAGGCAGCCCTCTGGGTTCTTTTATGAGCTCTTGGAGAATGTTTTGTGGGCCGATCCCTCCTGCACAATCAGACTGTTCCGGGTTTTCTCCATATGTGGATTTTGTTTCTCACCATGCTTCTCTGGAGTCTGGAGACCTAGAAACGTCTTCGTAACCTTTTGCAGACTCATCTATTCTTAGATTCAGATGACAACATGATGTGTTGCTGTTTGAGATTTCTTATTTGCTTCCCTTTGTCACACAGCTTGTATACAAGTGATTTTTAGGTTCCGCTGGTCTGGGTGTGACAAAAGACCAACTCAAAAACATATGGTTCAGATTATCTTTGTGTAGTATTTAATTTATCTTGATAATCCAAATCATTTAAAAGAAATCTGCAATTAGGCAAATACCTTTTACAGCACTGAATTACTTTGCTTTACTTTGCTTGGCAGAGGCTTTTCTCCAAAGCGACTTGCGACCTTCTGCATCACAGTCTTAACCCTTTGAGCTACCAGGCAGCTAAATAAAAGCAAAGTGGAATCTTTAAAATAAAAGACTCTTGCTTCAATAATTCCTTTCTAAATAAAAAATTCAGATGTCTGTGCTAACATACACCTTCAAAATAAAAGCATTCACACTAATACACGTTTTTTCATGTTATTTAAATTCCAACACAATGTACATAAATCTACATCGTTTCCGTTAAAAGACAGAGGAAGTACTGACAGTCTGACATACCCAGTACAGTATACGACTCTCCAGCAAATCGGTCGCGTCCAGCTCGACTTCCTGCCGTCTTACTGGGCGACGGTGTGGCACTTCTGCTGCTAAAACACAAAATGAAAACACAATACAAGTAAGTTTCAAATCATTCAAACACATGGTGAAACTGCATGGGGATGTCGAAGCGATGCAAGTGCAGCAGAAGAAAAATTAAACGTGACAAAATACAAAATAAACTTTATGTAAATGTAAAAGTTGTACATTATATATGAATACTAAATTTAACTGAATAAAATTGTCATAAATGTCAAAAGGAATAAATATAAAACATGGTAATATATTATTTTTCAAGTAAAAATATTTTTTTGCTACAACAAACACAAACGTATTTTTTAAAAAAAGGCTGATGTGATGTCAGCAGTGAGCGAAGTAATGGCAGATGAAGACGGTGATTAGTGACACGGCGGTTGCTAAGCAACAATCAGCAATGACAGTTTGTACCTGAGCAGGTGGGAAAGACGACGTACAGGGACTGAAGAGAGACGGAAAAGTCAAAACATACAAACAGCAGCAGAGAAAAAAGCTAATGTTAAAATAATATTAAAACGTTTATATAGATGTTTCAGATGTTAGAAGAACAATAAGCAGGTTGGTGCTGCTCACAAATGACGCCAAACATTCAAGGCGTCATTGGGTGTGATGAGATCTAGTGAAAATGTAACATTTCTCGTCAGGGTGAAAGAGCTGTCGACTCATATCAGAAGCAGAGCATCAGTATTTTAGGTACACAGTGAAAATGAGAGCGCCGTAACCTGTACGCAAGGATGCAGGTGAATCCAACAACTCCTCTCAGGGCCTCAACCACTGGCTTTTTAATGTACGGTTCCACTTAACGTTATCAGAATTAGCTAAATTCAACAAGTATGTTGCACATACAAGGAATTAGCTTCTGGTCGTTTGTAGCTTCTCCAGGACAAAACAGACAGAAAACAAGGACATGAAAGACAATAAATTAAAGACAAACTAAACAGAAAGAAAAGACAGTATGTGTGTGTTTGTGTGTGTGTGTGTGTGTGTGTGTGTGTGTGTGTGTGTGTGCTGAGTTTAGTGCAGTTTGTGTCCATGTAGCAGCAGCAGTCAGTTGTTTATAGCAGATATTGCCTGGGGAAAGAAACTGTTCTTGTGTCTGGTGGTTCTAGCAAACGTAGCTCTGTAGCGTTTGCCAGAGGGGAGAAGCTGGAAGAGGTTGTGTCCAGGGTGTGAAGGGTCTGTGGTGATTTTCTCTGCTCGCTTTCTGAGCCTTGAGGTGTACAGGTCCTGGAGAGAGGGCAGAGGTGCACCAATGATCATCTCTGCAGCTCTGACTGTGCGCTGCAGTCTGTGTTTGTCCTGTGCAGTGGCTGCTCCAAACCAGACTGTAATGGAGGAGGAGAGTACTCAATGACAGCAGAGTAGAACTGGATCAGCAGCTCCTGAGGAAGGTGGAACTTCTTCTGCCTTGTAGGCGAACTGCAGGGGGTCCAGTAGAGGGTCTGTGAACTTCTTCAGGTGGGCGAGCAGGAGACGTTTGAATGATTTCATGACTACAGACGTCAGAGCGATCGGCCTGTAGTCATGGAGTCCTGTTATAGTGGATTTCTTAGGGGCTGGGATTCTGGTGGAGTGTTTGAAGGGGAGGAGAACTTGACACAGCTGCAGGGATGTGTTGAAGATGTGAGTGAAAACAGGGGCCAGTTGTTCAGCAGACTTTTAGGCAGGAGGGGCTCACTCCGTCTGGGCCGGTAGACTTCTGTGGATTCTGTCTCTGGAAGAGACGTCTCACCTCCTCTACTGATGTGCAGGGAATGGAGATTGTTTAGGTGAATGGATGGGAGAGAAGTGCGCATTCCCCGCTGCCGCAACCTAACAAGCGCTCCTGCGCCTCCCCCATCTGCATCTTCTCCACGTCCCATAGACCAGCAGTCCCCAACCCTTTTTGCCCCACTGTTTGCCCCCATTGTCAGACAATATTTTCACGGACCGGCCTTTAAGGTGTGGTGGATTAATACAACAAAATAATATGATATGACCTGCATGAAAACTGTGGTATTTTCTAAACATAAACACGAAATATGACATGAGCAACGGCCTCTCTGCCCGCAAAGCTCTCCGGTCTATGGTAACGTTTAAACATGCCTTCAAAATAAAATACACCGCAAATACAAAGTGCATGAACGATCCGATTCACCACAATGCTGAACCAGTGGGAGCCCTGAGCTTGTTTTCCTGCAACCAGGCGGTCCCATCCAGGGGAATAGGAGACAGTGACACCTGAAGTGTGTGGCTTATGTCCAGTCTACTTGGTAATTTTGTTTTGGTCGCCGTCACTGTAAAAACCCGCTTGGTGCGATAAATCCGTATTTTAAGTAGGACTCCTGATACTGTCTATTAATGTAGCTTTCTTATTCCTGGAAGTCGAAGGCTCCTCTTCTGTCTCCTGGCTGGGCCTTTTCCCCTTGGCAAAGAAACTTTCTAAGACGTTTGTTTCTTACTCATTTTGCTAGGTTTCATTTTAGCGGTAACCGATCACGTGACGCGCCTCAGCCTGCGTCAAGCGTGACATAGACCGATGTAACAGAGAGTCCGGCAATTTTTCAAAATAAAACATCTTTCAGATTCCGAAATAAATAAAATGGAAGTAATGCAAGTTATTTATTCTTTCTGTGCGGCCCGTTACTGAATGACCCACGGACCGGTACCAGTCCGCGGCCCGGGGGTTGGGGACCGCTGCCATAGACGACTGCTGCTCCTCCAATCAGGGTCTCAAAGTATTTCCCAGGATCGATTAAAAGTGGTGGAAATAAGTCTGGAGTAGTGTGTTCATAACGGAGCAGCTCAGCTCTGCTGTATGTGATCATGTTACAATATACAGAAACAAATAAGGTACAAAAAAACAAGACAGAAAAGAAAGAGTCCTAGAGAGCGAAGGACCGATGCGGCCGTCTGCGGCGCCATCTTGTTTGTGAGTGTTTATGGTTGTTTTTTATTATGTATTTAAAAAACAAATAAGAAAAGCTTATTTATTTTGTTATGTCAATCATGGGGAATCCACTGGAGCCACCCGGGGGCGGGGGTGGGGATTTATCTTTTATATGCCCCATTTTAGTATTGACTGTATTTTTTTCCTTTCATCTACGGGCTGCTGCTGGAGCCTGCGGATTTCCCCATGTGGATAAATGACGTATCAGTCAGTCAGTTAGCGGCTGATGCTGAAAGATTTAGGAGTCAGTTCATAGTAAAACCTTTTCCTGTGTTTGTTTTTACTGCGTCATTAAAACATTTTAAAATGCAGCTGCATCATTCTACATTTTGTGGCTCTTATTAAAAAGGAAAAAATATTTTTTCATATATATTATAGTGTCACTGTTAATTTCATTCAGAAATGTAAAGTACGACATCGTCTCGTTCTAGTGTTTAATCACAATGATCAAGCTGTAACAGTTTTTTTATTGATGTTCCAGGATCCTCCAGCTGTTTTTCCCTGTTTTCCAGACACATACCCGGCATTCCCTCACCTGCTTTTATTCTCTTTCCCTCTGAGTCGAGGGTCATGACCTTTGACCCCCTGGGGCTCCCAGGTCACTGTGTTGCCCTGAACTTTCAGATCCGCGTGGGCTGTTGACGCGTCAAAGCCAAAGTTATACGCTGCAACAGAAAGAGGAGACAGCTGTAATGGTCATCTCAGGTGCATTGTGGGACTGTTTCTAGACCTACAAGTTCTTCTGGTTTCTAGTGAAGAGGCCGACTCAGTATCTCACTCTGTCAGTCTCTCTCAGCATTCACTCGCATTCACCTCTGGTTTCCATGGTGACGGGTTCAGAAAACTCCCCTGCTGCCGTTTTATTTTTTGCTCGAACTCGAACGACGATGAAATAAGAATCAAATTTCAGACCTGAAAATATAGAGACAGATGTGACCTTTGTAGAGATCCATTTTTCTCTAATTTTAATAAAACATTAAAATTCAGATTAAAAAAGATTTTATTTTTTTATAATGCACTTTTTAAAATAAATCTCAAAGTGCTTCAAAAGTTACAGATTCATAAATTAATAACTCGACATTAAAAGAAGAAACATTTAAAGGTTAAAAACTTGACCACTCTCTGACTACATCGTCTAAGAAGAAACTCCACTCCAGTAGAAGTTTATCAGATAATACTATCAGCGAATCTACAGAAATGATCCTGTCGTCTTTTAATCCAGTAACATGGACCTACACGACAGTCACTGCTGTGCAGGTGGATCTTTGTTGATAATACATAATACAGATACGTTTATCCAAAGACACAAGGAGCTAGTGCTGAGTGTCTTGCTCAAGGACACACCTGTTACAGGCGATGGGCTGAGAGTCTGGACTCTGTATCCCAGTCTGATGCTTATCCCATTGGGCTTGACACTGAAAGATGGTGGCCTACACATTCTAGTATCTAGTCTAGAAGACCCCATCTGATAGACACCAATAAACCAGCTTGGTGCTGATCCTTTATTCCCAATGACGTGTTCCAGTCTATGTAAGAACATTTTTGTGATGTGTTGAAAGCAGCACTAAGATCTAACAGAACTAGGACAGAGAGGAGGACTCTATCACCTGAGATGGTGACCTGGGTGTCTGTGATGTCACAAATCTTTTCCCAGCATGCCTCTCCTGTAGTTCTTTGCATACCGCCACCATTTGTTTTTCTGTATTCAACATCATACTGTTCGGTTGGTCGGCTCATGACATCACTGTTGACATCACCGGCTGGACGCCAGACGACTGTGAGGCTGTTGTCGCAGACAACACAGCTGGAGGCATCAATCTCTGGAGCTCGTGGCACTGTAACACACACACACACACACACACACACACACACTCAGCAGTCATGGAAACTAAAGCTAAGTCTGAATCCGTTTCCATGACAACCACACCCGTTTCTGTGTGGTCAAAAGCTCCAGAATAATAAAAAATAAAACACCATCCCTGGGGTTTTAGACATCTGTCTTCACATTGTGTTGACATGCTGGAACTATTCTGTTCAGGTCTGTTCCATCAGGAGACTGTGTGTTACATTATGTATCTGATGGTGCTACCTGACAGATGTTTTTGCTCGGTTGGAGAAAGCTGAGCTAGATTTAACACTGTCTTATTTTTGGGACAATAATGTATTTTTATTACATAAAACTTTCTTGTTTACAAATACAACACTCAGCTCTAGTTGTAATGTTACTTAACTAGGGCCAACCTGCCGATGCTGCTACTCCTTGTTGTTGTTGTGATCTGTGTTACCTGCTGTTCTTTTCTCTCTCCTCTGTCCACTAACCCCAACCGGTCGAGGCAGATGGCCGCCCACCCTGAGTCTGGTTCTGCTGGAGGTTTCTTCCTCTTAAAGGGAGTTTTTTCTCTCCACTGTGTCCTGGTGCTGCTCAGTGGGACAGTTTTTTTGTCGTGGCAGAAGGTCTTGCTGGGTCTAGTGACCCTCAAAGCTATGTTGGGAGCTGTACACTGCTGTAGGTCTCCCAAGGCCAAAAAGTCTGAGGAGAAGATCCAGACTACAGGAGGAGCAGGAGCTCGGTTTGCATCGCTGCTAATAAGTCGAACTTGTTCCCAGTTGAGTTTGGACTCCACCAGGGCTGCCCTTTGTCAACGATTATGTTCATAATTTTATGCGCAGCCAACGGGTGGAGGGGGTCCCGTTTGGTGACCTCAGAATCTCATTGCTGGTTTTTTGCAGATGATGTGGTTCTGTTGGCTTTATCCAGCAGCGACCTCCAGCTCTCACCGGAGCAGTTCACAGCTGAGTGCAAAGTGTTGGGGATGAGAGTCAGCACCTCTGAATCCGAGACCATGGTTCTCTCTGGGTTGGGGACAGGGTGCTGCCTCAGGTGGAGGAGTTTAAGAATGGAGAGGTGTTCCCGGGCGTGCCCCACATCTCCTGGCTGGCTTGGGAACGCCTTGAGAGCTGGAGGTGGCCGGGGAGAGGGAGGTTTAGGCTTCCCTGCTTAGGCTGCTGCCCCGCGACCCGACCACGGATAAGCGGCAGATAATGGATGTATGAGTAGATGGATATTTATATAAAGTGTGAGGTCCTAAACCTTAAACACTGTAAACTGAACCATCTCTTAGTTATGCTGCTATAGGTTTAGTCTGCTGGGGGACTCTATATCACACTGAGCTCCTCTTCTCCTTTTCCTTCTCTGTCCACT
>JAUMHF010000003.1:17458534-17486599 GCA_032359275.1 Microctenopoma steveboyesi | reverse complement strand
TCGTCTGTGCGTGTGTGCCGGTCCAGGATGTCTGCAGCTGTGCGCTACTGCAGAATATTCCTCTGTGGTTCTATGCACTTCGTTCCATTTGGGCCAGCTGAGGTCCTTGAGGTCTGCCCTCGGTCAGCCACCTAGAAGGAAAGTCTAAACGATGAGATGGGAATATTAGGTTATGGAAATGATTGATGTCATCATCAAATCATCATTTGGGCCTTATAGTCTACAGTTTTTACTTATTTATTATTTTAATATAATTTGAATTACTACATGGAGGTTTGCACATTTGAGAACAAATTAATTTTATGATTTTTTGTCTTTTTTGGCTGATGAGCTCCCCAGTTTGGGATTTGAGCCCCACCACTGTTACGCTTCAATGAAGTATATTTTAAGGATTTAAGTACTTGTAAAGGTTAGTCATGGCAACTGGACTTTCTTCCTCTGAGTACGACCTCTGATCCAAACATTGCTCTGGACAAGGAGGAAAAACTCAAACTAACAAAAACAGGTTACAGAAAAGTGACAACTGAAAATCACACAGTAAGGAGAACAATGTGTGACAAAGAAATTATTCAATCTAGTGCAAAAAACAAAATGTAAATATAGTTACATGTAGTGACAGTGGCAGATTTGTTTTCACATATTTCTACAACATCTGTGCACGATAGCTACTGTGTTTGAGCAGCTACAATTAAATGAAAGGGGTAGAAATGTGTGTGAGTTTGTACTGTGTTTTAAGACATGCTTGAAAATGTGTGGACCTCTCTTTTGATTTCATGTCTGTGAAAGCACACAAGCACTATTGATGTATTTAATTTTCTAACAGAGCGTATACCTTCAGTCTGGCTGGAAGCTGTGTGTCCAGCTCAAGCCACAGCTGGTCCAGCGGGCAGCGGGGAGGGGCGGGGCCAGAATGGCCGGCCAACAGCCCTCTGTTTAAATGAATATCAATCACACCTCTTAGGCTGAGTCACCACCCATCCTTACCTCGGGTCTGCGATTGGATAAGAGGAAACCAACCTGCCAGTGGCCAGTGAAAGCCACTATATCAGTGTCCATTCACTGACAACAATGAAGATGAATAACTAATGAGCTCTGGCCAGGCTGAGGTGTTGGCTTCACTCTAGTCTCAGAGTAGCTTTGGACATGACCAGCAGCCTTCCTTGGGCCAAACTCTGGACCAGGAAATCTAAAGAATAGCAATGCTTTAACAAAAAGGAATTCAATATTTAGCTTTATCACCAAAGAAGAAACATTACAAGACACTGTTCCATCTGGATTACTTTTTGTTTTTCATTTTTTTCATTGATCTATTTTTGGAAAGACCTGAGCATAAGAAGCTTTAACACTGAGGAGGTTGGAGTAATAGTAACTAAAATGAAACTAAGACCCTTTCTCACCTGCCTGGCAGCCGTCTTCTGTTTGTGTAAGTATAGTTTACTTGTGTAGCTTTTAAATTTAGTTTAGCAGCTCAGTGTCATCTGCTGGAGAGTGGTGGGTGAGAACTGAGAGAACTTTGCTCAGTCCTAAGACCTTATTGCTCTGCTGATGACTTTGACTCTCAGGAAACTGAAACTCAAATCCTAAGTTGTGCTTTCTTGTTAAAGATCAGTTCGAGTGATGACAGGAAGTTCTCATTATTGATCTGATGTGGAATCGTTTATACCGGCGTCCTGCACAAATATGCACAATAATCAAAGCGTTTTTAAATGACCACACTGTGTGAAGCCTCTGTAAGAAGTCATCTTATGTTACTTCTCCAGTGTTTTTTTTGCATGACTATCTAATATGATATTGTAGGTGGCAACAAGAGAGAAAACAGAACAGCTTTGCTTCAAAACGAGGACCGGGGTGGACATTGTAGGAGAATCTGTGCTTAGCTCCACACAGGCCACAGTAAGGGGTTAGAGTCAGTGACCTCTGACCTTTAGGAGGGGGTAGGGCTCAGGGATGTCCTTGTCAACAAAGCAGTCCGTAGAGAGGGATACCATGTACACAATAGGTCTCTCCCCAAGCCCTTGGTCTTCAGTGACCTGACCCTCACACCCTCATCTCCATAACACTGCCCCCCAGTCTGTGCTCAGATTGAGACCTTATTAAAGATATGTGGGTATTAGGTAATCCCCCCCGACAGCTGCCCATGACCGTGTCCCCGACAACCACCCACCCATCAGGGCTCCTCATTCAGGCTCCACGAAGGATCAGGCCAACAGATTCATCTTTTGGTTTAATCTGCAGCACGGACACAAAAGGCCTGTGGCGACCTGTGTTTCCTGCACTGTGACAGAAAATAGGCTAACATCTCAATCTGTTGAGAGTTTAGGCTTTTCTCTATAACATACATATGACATGATTTGAACAGAAAGGTTTTACAGCTAGAAGCAGAGATATCTGAATATACAGTAGAGAGGTTTGGTATTCATATACAGGTATGCCCCAAAGTCAGAACATAGGGGGCATGATTTCTAAACGACTTATCTTGAATTTAAAAAAACTGCTTGGAACTGTTTTTTAAATGTCTATGAATAGGGTCTAGTGGACTCTTAAACACATTTGTGTAGATCAAGGTTCCCCGTGTCTTACAGAAGCCAGGATGAACAGGACGAACGCTAACTCAGTGAAACACTTGTAGCACTGATCTTATCTTGCACATTGAGCCTCTTACCTGTCAGATGTGCAGCATCACTTGGCTGCTCATGTCATCCCAGGATTTAGAGTGTGTGTTTTGTATGGTTTATTTATTATTCCCTAACACAAGTTGTTGCACCCCCTCGTGATCTGAAACCTCACTGATCAAATCTGCAAGGCAAACTAAGAGGCCTCCTTTCCTTATTGCTTATTGATCCACATGGCTGGTGGGGACCCTGTTCTCACATTCTGACTTTTTCAAATCTATCTGTCAGATAAGAGGTAATTCCTTGTTTCTGACTGAGAAGCAGAACCATTAAGGAAACTTCTCCACTTCACTCGATGTTCATTTGAATAGTATGTGTGGCAGACTGTTCACTCATGGTTTAATCACACAACTGATCAAAATCTTTGCATCAAGGCATTGTCCCCCGGTCATCAACTATCTATATAAATTCAACAGAACAAATAAATGCAGTTATTAATGCCCTCAGGTTTGCTCTAATTACTTAGTTGGATAAACTAATTTAGTTATGATCAACAAAGTTAATACATTCCAGTATAACATGTTGTTGTTTAGACATTAATAGACACATTAAGAACTTGTCATGTCCAATCAAGGAGAGTTTGACTCTTTTTTGGCTTTCATGCCTGCCCAGACCATCAACTGCACATTCTCTGTTTCAACTGCCTCCTCTCCTGAAGCAGAAATACAGGAAGAATTTAGGAGCAAAGGAAGTGAAAGAAAAAGGAGAATATAATAACACACACTACAAGTCAAAGGTCTGGACACACATAGGCTTTAACAGTCAAAACCTTTGTCTAGTAGTATTTTGGTAATATTTAAATCAGCTGTCAAACATTTGCTCTAATTATTTGGCTCCATATGGAGATAAAGTCAGTGAACACAACACATCTAAACTTTAATGTCTTGAAAAGTGATTGGTCAGAAATATTCCTCAGTTTTATTCCAGTTGGAATTCACAGCTCAAATCCATGCAGCCCTCTGCTTCTGCATCTGCCTTTCAAACACAGAAAAGGTCAAGGAAAGACCATGATGAAGGATTTGTGTATGGTGATCAGGACCCCCTCCTCTCTGTCTTTGGCCTTATTTTTTATAAGGGGGTGGACAGAAATCTGTGAAGTTCAGGGGCAGTTGTCCCTTCACACAATAGGAGTGCCGGTCTGGGAGAGAAGCTCAGGCTGGACACAAGCTGCCTCTCTATCCTCATCTACACATCCATCCCCCTCACCTCTGACTCTCCCATGACCCCTGAGGGGTTCAGGGTTACGAGCACAGGGTGCTACAGTGGGGGTTGTCCAGCAACCCCCTCCTTTTAAGAAATCTCATTATAGTTCTACCCCCTGTTATGAAAACACTCCAGTTGCTAATGTTATGCACTTAATCACACCCCATGCAGGTTCAGCTCGTTGGAACCTGCATAGAGAACATTTATCTGACCCAGTGTGCAGTTGTCTTAAAGCTTGTTGTCTAGCATCCTTTAGTACTAACACCATCAAGGCTGAGACTGGATTTCAAGTTTAGATCAGAAACTAATGATCTATAGATTATTTAATGTACCTGCACAATCTAATACAACCTCAGTTGAACAGACTCTCACGAGTAGAGTATGCTTGTCATCACGATCACCAATACAAGCATACTCACGTTTTGTTCACACTGATGTTCTAAGGCTGTCAACAAGAAAAACGAAAAAAAAAAAAGCGTTGGTGGAAGCTTCAGGATCCAAACAAAAACATTAAATGGAGCACAGCTGAGGAAATCTGAACAAACATCATGTTACACTGGATATTACATGAACCTGCAGTTACTCTCAGTTACATGCAGTACAACATAATTCGCTCCAAAAACAAGTAAAAATGCTCCTTAAACACATCAGTGAATTTAATATTACTAGATCAAAATGATGATGATTCACTTAATGTGCTCCTTAATGTGCTCTTCATAATAGTAACAATCATTTCACATCTTTTAAATTTTACATTTAATATTTATTATAGAAATTATTTAATATACTGCTGGGTGTACCTAAATGAATTTCACATCAGGTGAAAAGTAGCTAAGGTAACCAAATAAAAGTAGGAGTAGATGTATGAAAGTGTAGAAGTTCAAGTAGAACAGCTCTGCAATAAAATACTTTCCACCACTGACATTAGCTTATATAGCTCTGCAGGCCTTATGAATGTCCTGCTTTTCACGAGCTTCTATTAGCTCATATTAGCTTATGCTGAGTTGCTGTATTATCTGAGATAATATTTAGCCAACTGGATGATTTATATTCTATAAACATGCAGTTTAGGACGACATCTTTCAGTGTGTTCTCAGTCCTGTGTCTGCTTTGTAGCTGTTATGTTGATTATTAAGATGGGATAAATATACATCTCAAGTTAGTGTTCTTAGTATTCTATCAATTCATAGTCATCCTGATATGACATGCTGCAGATTAAACACCTCAGCCACCATAACTGCTGCTCTGCACTGGTCAACACACATCTCACAAGGCTTCACAGTTTGTAACACCATGTGTTCGATAACCATGGTCACAGAATGCAAAGCAAGACCCCCTCACCCCCTTGGGAGCCCTGAATTTCATTACCAGGCCTGAGGGATGGTAGGCTCATGGGGGTTGCGGAGCTCTATCAGCCTGTCCAGACACAGCTGACCAGTAGACTCACAATCCTCTCTGCTCATTGCATCTGGTGAGTGGGAGATGTGATATTAGAAACAAGGCAGATGCGCTTTTCTTGATGTGACACATCCGTAAAGCTTCTGTCCCAGAGTTCACATGAAGGGGGAGCATCTCTGCTGTTAGGCAGTGGTTAAGCTGCATGGCTGTGTTCTATCAGCAGAGATGTATAGAAATATTCCATTTTATCAACTTACATATCAACATATCCAAGTATAGTTAACCAAACTTGGCATCAGCATGACACATGTGCAATTCTGTCCAAACCAATATTAAAAGCTTAAAAGCTTGTTTTACCACTCTGCTCTGGTGGCATTTTGGATGTTTGGATTTTTGCAGTAAAATAACTGCATGTGTTGTGCTCCCCGCATTGAAAAAATCTATTTAAAGAATCAATACTAACATGAGTTATCAGTGGCTCTGCAGCTGTGTAGAGTAAAGACATGTTGGCAGAGTTCCATACTGTGCACTGCATTACATTTATCGAATAACCACTGCTCTTAATTGAAATTCAATTTGAAAAATCAGTCAATGAGAATATGCATTCTGCTGATAATAATGTTCAGCATGGCAGTAAATGGAATCAGCCAGTCTTCAGTGTGGACATAAACTTCACTGGGATCAGAAATACACACAATTACTGAAGCCATTTCAAAGCCAAGTTCAGTTGCAAACTGTTGTGTGTGTGTGGGGTGTAATGATGATGGTGGTAGCTGGACAACAATACATGTTGTGCAGCTCATAGCCGAGGTGAAGCAAAGGCTGCATTTGGTTGAACAGATGCGAGACTCCGTGGTGACACTGATGATAAGGCATTGTGCAGGTTCAAGTGCAAGTGCGATTGTTACTGCTTCACAGCTGGGAAAGAAAGTTGCTAATTCAAGGGCTCAGGTCTCTTTGCATATGAGGACATTACCATCAAAAAGGATGGAAAGAAAATGGGGAAGCCTGGGAGTGTCACCAAGGTCATGAAGAAGAGGGGACGTGGGTGACGAAGAGAGATCTCGTAGCATGGGAAAGTCACCTCGGAGGTGGCTCTGAAAGGACGGGAAGAGATGGGAGGGGTGGAAGGGATGCATAAGAAGGGGCAGATGGTGCCCTTGGGTGCAGGGTGGCTGACAAGAGTTTTTACAGAGGTTACTGGGGGTTGGGTGCAAATAAGCATAGTCACAACACCATTGTCACAAATGGCCTGTGCTTCAATGGAGGGTCTCTAAACTTGACCCTAGCGACTCTCGCCAGTATTCTCTTCCCCAGTTTGGGTATTGTTGTTGCCCTTCTT
The DNA here is from genome assembly GCA_032359275.1 of Microctenopoma steveboyesi. Classification (NCBI taxonomy): domain Eukaryota; kingdom Metazoa; phylum Chordata; class Actinopteri; order Anabantiformes; family Anabantidae; genus Microctenopoma; species Microctenopoma steveboyesi. The sequence continues at coordinate 17,479,984 of JAUMHF010000003.1, read as the reverse complement.
GGTTGGATGCCTAGCTGGCATTCAGCCTCTATTGTGGATCATTTTAAGTAAGTAACATAGGCTCCACCATTAATCAAATATGGTTGGGATCATTCTAGGTTTTTGGGTTAGTTCGGGTGGGGCTGGTGTCCAGCAGAGACGCCTCCCAGTGGTATTGGCTCTGGAATCATGGGATGTATGTTGATTTGAGATTAAAGCCAATATTATCATCGTATGTTATGTTACTGTGAAATCCCTCTGCTCTGCTTTCCTACATAATAATGCAAGAATTTACAGAGTTAATTTGTCAACATGTAAAATCTGATAGCTTGTCTTCGTTTTCTTCGTGTCTGCAGATGGCTGCCTGGCCTCCGAGCTGGCGTTCCTGCTGGAGCCCAGTGATGTGATCGCGGTGAGGGATCGCCCGCTCATGCTGGACTGTCAGGTGCAGGGCGAGGAACCTATTATGGTCACATGGCGCAAAAATGGGGTGTCCTTACCCACCAGCCCACGGGTTCAGGTGCTGGCAAATGGAACACTGTTCATCAAGAGCTTCCAGAAACGCAAAGAGGGGAGTGACGCAGATACGGGCGAATACGAATGTGCTGCACAAAATCGTTACGGCATGCTGGTCAGCCGCAAAGCCAGAGTCCAGCTGGCATGTAAGTGTGTGCAACACAGTAATGTGAAGTGAATGAGAGATCAACAAACATAATCACAATTACCCCCCCTAAGATAATATTAGTTACCCTTTTAAATGTTGTTTTGTCTTTGAAGAAACATCCCATATTGTTCTTTTAAATGATGCTTCATGTAAGGTAACACCTCCATCACTGTGTGAAGTGTGATGTGGACTTCACATGGCTACACAGTGAAACGAGCTGGTTTACTCCTCATAGAGTTGTAAATACTCTATCTAGGTTAAAATAGGTTAACTCTGTGATATTGACACTCCATTTCCTACTGTGTACATATGCTGCACACACACACACACACACACACAGACACACACACATAAAACACCTACACTACTAGAATGTTTCAAGCTTCTTCCGGTCACCCCCCACCTCTTCTTTTAGTCCAATAAAACCAGGTGGGCCATGGGTAATCTAGGAGAATTATGGCTAACTGTAATTGTCGCCATGATGACCCTCTCTTATTAGCAAACCCCTCTACTACACATCATTATTGATAATGGCCACCAGATTATTGGGATCCTCCATAATTGAATTCTTTATGGTAGGAAGACAAAATAGCACAGATTGCTAAACGAGCCTTGGATTACAGACAGATCTCTGCTTTCTCTTTCTCTTTTTGGAAACAGCTTGACAATCGATACCAGCCAAATACTTTATCGCAGGGAGCGTTGGTGTAAAATCAAAAGTATTTAGAGTTGGAAACTGAGACAGAAAAATCTTTATTTAGTGTCTCCATGTTTGAAAAAAGAACCGACTAATCTCCACCAAACTTTTCCATGTTTACACTTTTTTCATTTTACAGTGATTTTAGAAATTAATCAGTTTTATTGATTTACTATTTCCAAGTACAAATATTGTAATTTAGAGCATTTATATGCAGAAAATTACAAAATATCGGACTAAATACCAGAAACGATTCAATGTTTTCAGACCAAATAATGCAAGAGAACAAAACAAGTTTCATATTCATTTTTGTAACACATTATTATTGTTTTACCTTGTTCAAGACACCCATGTCCAGTACTGTCCTCTTAAGTATTTATGTGGTTCTCCTCAGCTCTTCCGAAGTTCCACACCCACCCAGCGTCTATGTCTGTGGATGAGGGAGGTGTTGCTCGTTTCCAGTGTCAAATCAGTGGAATTCCTGAGGCCAACATTACCTGGGAGAGAGACAGAGTACCACTCAACACCACTGACAACAGGTAATGCAGTACACACAGTCTTCACAGGTGTTGGACTCATTTAATTAGTTACTAGTTACTTTTTGCAGCTTCATAATTTATGGATTAACATTCTGTCACTACAAGAGGTGTTAATATGAGCTTCACCTTTACCCAGTTCTGTAGGTAACAACAATATGTTGGTCATAAGTTTCACCTTTGAGAATCTTTGAAAAAATCTGAAATAATAATCTGCATTAATTTGTTTAAATTGTTTAAAATATTCTGTTTTCTTAGTGGAATAATTTTGTACATAGACACGTTTAGAGCAGGTACTTTAGTACTTTTACTTGAGTAGAGAAAATAAAAGATGCTTCTCTGTTAACTGACAACATTTGCATGAACCTATCCCTGCCCAGGTACACTCTCCTTCCGATGGGAATTCTCCAGGTGACAGGCGTGAGGAGGCCAGATGCTGGGATTTTCCGATGTGTTGCCACCAACCCAGCCAACACTCGCTACAGCCACGAAGCTGTGCTCAACGTCACTGGTAGGTGGATAATCATATAGTACTATATCGCAGTGGAACTTCAGGAAAGAGCTCTGACTGTTATACAAGGGTTTATCTGTCTCTGGCTACACTACGCACAGCCTCCTAACAACACAGGTGTGAAACTAAACTACATTCCTTGTTCATATGTATAACCATAAATGCTTTTTTGTTATCAAAGGGGCAGCTTCCAGAACCTACAAGGAGCCAGTCATCTTGTCTGGACCCCAGAACCTGACCATCACTGTCCATCAGACAGCCATCCTGGAGTGCATTGCCACAGGGAACCCAAGGCCCATCGTTTCCTGGAGCAGGCTTGGTACCGATTGGAATTCCTGCACAAATGGATTAAGATAGTAAAATGGTTACTTAATAACATTACAGCTGGTTTTAATTGAACTTTCATGTCTCTGTGTGTTAGATGGCCGTTCCATTGGGGTGGAGGGTATCCAGGTTCTGGGGACAGGCAACCTGATGATCTCAGACGTTTCCCTGCAGCACTCTGGTGTTTATGTGTGTGCTGCCAATCGGCCCGGCACCAGAATGAGGCGTACTGCACTCGGACGACTTGTGGTACAAGGTGAGGCTGCTGGTGAAAGCTTTTATAAGACAAGACAAGGTCCAACAGTGCAAATACTTTCTCATTAAACTTTCAGAGACTCTTTTTTTCAGTGCTACACATGTACTAGTACGTTGACTTGTATTCTCTCTAAACAGAGCCAGGCTAACAGTTCAGTCTATGTGCTAAATGATGCTCAACCTGTCTTGGTCACAATGAGATGAACCCAACATCCATCACGTTGTAATGTTGGACTGTTCCTTTTATGAAATAACACATGAGTAGTCACACAGGGAAGAAAAGACAGGTCCACTGAACATCAGCTGACTGTACGCACCGCAGACACATCTGCAGTCATGTGTGTGTGTGCTGCTATATTGATTGATTGTGTGGATGAGAAAAAGGGGCAATAACAAAGTTACACCCCTTTTTTTTCACCTTTGCCCCAGGCTGTGTAGTGGAGGGTGCAGGCTGGGAGCTTGACCCCGCTGCACACTATTGCTGTGTGGGACAATGGTGGGCGGTGAACTCTCTGTGACGCAGATTCATTCATCACCCTGCAGATGTCCAGCCAGTTCTATATTTCTCACTGTCATTAGCTGTGTTTTAATTGGCGAACCAGCCAGGCCAGCTCAGTTAGCAGTGTTGGCTGGAATGGAGGGTGTTATTTGTTCAGGTTATCTGATGCTTCTCTAACGATGTAACATGAAAGACATTGGAGTGGAATTTGATTTGCACAAAAAAACATAAAATGCTATACAGAATTGAAGAAACACCCTGTTAATACTCTATTAATCAGCATACAGATTCTACATTGCACTCAATGTAGACAGACTATAGCAGGGTAGAGGCAGATGCTCTCAGATCATTTACTTTTGCGTCAGTAGAAAGACACTGGTACAATTGAATGTACAAACGTATTAGCTCAAAAAATGCATACCAAAGTAACACTTTTCACTATTTTTAGATTGATGCATACTATATAGTGGATTATAATTACCAATGATCTGTTCATAACTTCAGTGTTGCAGCAGATAACAATGGAGCTTGTGGAATAACGTAGGCTACACACACGTTACACACATAACTATTGTGTATTACTGTTGTGTGTTTCAAGTTGCACTTTATTCAGGAGACGTGCATTTTATTATATGACGTTTATTTGACAGGTATAGTTACTACTAGGATAAAGATTATACTTATAAATGATGACATAGTCTGCGTTATAGATTAAACTAACCTGTTTTGAGGAATGTACTGCAGAAAGTGAAGATAAGAAGCTACTGCAGAAGCTATTCTAAAATGCAGCTCAGGTCTAATTCTATTATTACTAATAATCAATTGATGTAATATACTAAACTCTGAGGTTAGAGTTTAGTGAGTTATTCTGCATAATACATTTGATATTTGTTGTCTTTGTTAACAGTGCTTTACAAGAAGAAGTAACATTTTTAACCTAATCCAAAAGAAGTGAAGATTCTTTTATTTGATGTCTTATCACCTCACCAACATAAATCTATATTCATAAGAATTAGTTATAGCTTTCATCCCTCAAATCCTCTGTTCATGTTGTTTCTGACTCTCTGACCAGCTCAATCGATTCATCCTCCAGTCACTCTCCCACAGCTGATTGGCAGTGCCTTTGGTGTAGTAGGTGAAAGCCTGTTGATGTCTAATATATTCATTAAGTTATTGATCAGTTTGGTGTCTTTTTTGGAAGTGAAAGACAACAAAGAGCTTCAGGCTATGGCCACAACGTGGTTTAAATGTCATTATTCTGCATTGGAGCATTGACAATTAGATTCTAACACCATAACTGACATTAGCAGCCGTTATAGTAGGATAAATGTTCCCTGATCCGTTTAGAAATTCTGGGTCATTGTGTTTATATTGTATACTATCTCTGTCAGGCTTGTCATAAAGCGTTTCTGCATTAGAATTATTGTAATGTTGACTAAGTCGTTGTTTTACCACATGAATGGGGAAAACTGAGTGTGGAAATGATGAGGCTGAAATGGATCTGTGTCTGTGATGACCTGAGTTCCCAGCAGAAAGCTGTGCTTACAATTGTCACAACACATTTTCATAAAGAGAGATATACAACCACAAGCTCTCAAATCCTTTTTGAACATGACCCATATGTAGATAGCCCATAGATTTTGGCTGTACATGGTAATTTCTGCATTCTACTGTTAATGAGCTGCATTAGTGATAAGAAAATCTCTGCATGAGCTTTTTCACTGGGCTACAGTTAAGTTTTACGTTAGATGAGTGAGACTGGCTGCTGTGTTTGCAGTGAGAAAGAAAGTGTGTGAGTCCATAGACATGGTCATGACGTGGGGACGCAGGGAGACAAGTGCAGTGAGTGAGTGCAGGGTATAAGTGGAAGGAAAAGGGGAGTGGAGAATAACCTGCAACCTCTGACCCCCAACCCCTGACCTTGACAGGAGGATCCAGCTGCATGTGTCTGTGGACGGTTGGTTTGGAGTGAGGGAGCAAGAGACGGGGGGAGGAGGTGCTGGACTCAGGAAGAGAAGGGGAAGGGAGGTGTGGTCTCGGGGTTAACTGGGGCTGGAAGATGGATGGCATCCATGGTGTCGCCATGTGGGGAGAGACACAAAAGATAACCAGCAATTAAGGAGAATGGTGCATTAAACACGCCCACCGCTGCCTCCGTCCTTCCTCTGCTGTGTCCATGTTTGTCCATGAGACGAGCGGCAGATCTTTTATAATGCAGATTTACTTTTCCCATTTTTTATGATTGTCAGCACCCAAATGTTTCCCACACAGAAGAGATGGAATATCAACCAGTGGGTCGCTTCACTCTCAAAATGTGCAGACGAAAACATAGATGACCTTCATGGAATCTCTTTTGCTGCAGGGCTTCTTTCAAGGGGGATGTTGAGGAATCTATTTTATTTAAAATCTCTAATGCTGATATTTCAATGATATGTTGCATGTGGGTTTTTTGTCCACAGCTTCATGACTCATTAGTCTCAGATAAGTATCCTTCATGCATACACATGTGCAAATGTCGACATAGTAGTAGCCAGATATGTAAACCCCCACTCCTCGGACAGCCTGCTAACAAAAGAAACTAAATGTAATTAGACTTATGAGGTGAGGTGAAACTCAAGGTCAACAGAATCCCTGATCAATACAGAGCATGGATTGATCAGCTGAGGATGCCTGACACTTTCTACTATCATGGTGGTGGAACAGCTGAACAGATGAAGGGGTGGACAGCTAAGTCCCCTGAGATATGAAGACCCCCGATCCCCATCACACACACACACACACACACACACACACACATACACACACAAAGAGATAAAGGGAGAAAGTGAAAGAGCATAAGCTGATGAGTTTTAGAATCTTTTATTTTAAAAGGAATCAGCAAAAGCATGTAATGTGCATCGGCTTCAATATATGAATATATTTTTCATGTCTGTGCATTAAATCATTTATAGGTAATCCATCCAGTATGCACTGAAAACTGCATAAGGTGGTTTCAACTGCAGATCACCATGGCAACACTCTCTCTGCTTTCTATGAGCATTTACTTTTCACTGACCATAGTTTAGTTTTTTTTAGTCTGGCCATTCTGCTGCTGCCTGATCTGAGAGCTGGTCCTACTGAAAGCGATGCTGCTGTGATGAATGTTCCTTCACTGACACGGCCATCTTGGTGACACTTCCTCCTCAGCTCCTGTGTGGCTGCTTTTGGGGGGTGTAGGCTCATAGTGAGTGTTGAGGTCAATAGAGCAATGAGATTCTGAGCGTGGGCTGAAGTGGGCACGGCAGCTGATACCTCAGCGTTTATGAGTATGCATATCTGTTATGCTTCTGTTATTGAACTGGGTGTCAGGATGAGCATGTGTCCAGGGACAGCTGAGACAACTGACTGGAGCGTTTGAGGAGGATAGAAACATGACTTTTTTAATGCTTTTCCTGGTGGTTTTAAAATGTTTCTCTGTGCAGTGTACATTAGAAACTAATAACTGGGCTGGTTTTAAGACAATAAAATCCCTGTCTGTACTCGTCTCTGTACTTTGTTAGGGTTAAACATAATGTCTTACAGCATTCTGTATACAGTTATAGTTGTTTCTGTTTCTTTCTATAGTTACATTTACTTTTCACACAAAAGAAATGTTCTGATCAGACCTCTGTGAAATGATGAATCAGATACAGTGGATATTTCTTGAGTGTTCATTCTGTGTGTCTAATTTGTTCGTGGATTGATTCTTTTTTTAACACAGTGTTAAAAAAAGAATCAATCCACGAACAGATACAGTGGATGATGACTTTGTTGTGCATTTTAGAATTGTAATTATTTTATTGTCTTCCCCTGCTCTCTCTCCTCTCTGTCTCAGCTCCTCCTGAGTTCCTGCAGTGGCCACAATCTGTGTCCAAACCAGCAGGAGGCAGCGCTGTGTTCACCTGTGTGGCCCAGGGAGTCCCTGAGCCACACCTCATCTGGCTGAAGAACGGCAAGATCCTGACACCTGGACAAAACGTCAAGCTGACCAACAACAATAGGTAAACTGATGCCGTGACGAGTTCTGTGACGTTTTTCACTTGTTTATCTGTAAAGCTGAAGAGAAGAAAACAAAAATGCATTTGACAAACTAACACATTGAAAAGGTATCTAGATGTATGTAAGAGATGTATGGTGCCCTAAAGCGGTGGCATTCTCTGATACAGGTTTGGTTTGATAAGCAATGGGATAGTTGATAGCAGAACAAGTAGGATAGTGGCCCTACAGAACTAGGATTCCCCAACCCTGCTCCTCTGGGAGCCCCTCTGGGATTAATAAAGTGTTTTTTGAACACAGTGCATTTACCTGCCGTGCATTTAACAGTTGTACCACATGGTGGCAGCACTGCACCAAGAGTTCAGTTAATTAGTAGTAGTAGAGTAGTGAAACATACCAACTTTACGAAACAGAAGTCCAGTTGCCATGACTCAACTTCCAGACAAGTTCACCTGGATGACTGAGGATCTATGATATTAATGAATAAATGAATATAGATACTGACACAGGAAGTAGTGGGGTAAAAAATAGGCTGACTATGGAACAGTCGCTTCGTTAGTTTTGTTGGTTTAATGGTTTGATTCTTGCGATTCATGGAGACAAGAGAGTGAACCAAAAAAACTTAAACTTAGCTGCCTGTTTACAAGTATTTACACAAGGGGATTAATAAAGTGTCTATTATATTATTACAGGTAGTGGTTGCTGTAGTAGAGCAGGTAAAGCAGTAATACCAGATTTCATGTTGGTCATTTACTGCTCACTGTCCACACAGTCCCACCAGTAAACTGATGCAGCTGTTGTTTTCCATGCAGCACTCTGGCTCTGACTCGTATCAGCTCCGAGGATGAGGCCATCTATCAGTGCATCGCAGAGAACAGCGCTGGAACCAACCAGGCCAGCGCCCGTCTGGCTGTGGCCCATCCCAAAGATCTACCTGCTGCCCCCGAGGGCCTCACAGCCAACGCCCTGTCCACCAACACCCTGCAGATCACTTGGAGTCAACCGCCTGCCGAAGTCACTGACAGTATCATTGGATACGTCCTGCACATCCGCAAGATGGGCGGTGAGCGTTATGACAAACAGTCAGGGTTTACCGTGGACAGAGCTTAACTTACCTCAAAGAAAACAAAGATTAAGTTGTACTATCTACTACTAACTATAATAATCTGTAATGCAGAGCCTGACAGTCTGGAGCTGCAGGAAGCCATCAGTAAAGACACCTTCCAGCATGATGTGACCAACCTGGAGCCAGCCACCACATACTCCCTCTACCTGAAGGCCTACTCTCCTCTGGGAGCCAGCCAGCACTCCCACACTGTAGTGGCTACAACACTAGGGGGCGGTAAGAAACATGACATACTGACCAGACCAGGTCTCCGGTTTCTGTCTGCTCTCCTGATTTATTTTCTACCTATAATTAATGTCACAGAATTCAAGAAATACATAATGTTGTGGAACTAGCATAGCTGTTAAGTTATGAATAGTAAACAGAAAAGGGGGAGGAAAGCGATGACTTTTCAAATTGGAGAGAATATTTCTACCATAGCTCCAATAATATTAAATTTAATGGTATATGTACATTTATTGACCTACAATTTGTGCATGGGTTAAAATGTATTATTAATGATGGTTAATCATTAAGAAGTTTCAAATATATTACACAAACTTCTGAGGTAAATCCACACAATGTTGATTCTCATCATGTCTTTGTGGGGCTACAATCTGTCAGCTCGCCTCTGATCGCTTTCTCTTTTTGTTTTCTGTCCTCTGCTCCCCATCCAGTGCCCGCTGCTCCCACCTTCTTCACCAAGGTGGTGAACTCCAGCGCAATGCAGGTCCTGTGGGAGCTCCCCAGTAAGGCAGGCAAGACTGAGGGCTTCAGGCTGTCCTACCGCAAGGTCCCCCACGGTGACTTCCAGGAGCCCATCCAGCTCCTCTGTCACACAAATGCCTACACTGTCTCTAACCTGGGTGAGTGTGTGTGTGTTGTGGGGGGCATTAGACATTTAGTGTGCTGTTTAAGCAGGTTATGATTGAGGTAAGTGTGTGTGTGTATCAGGACAACACATTTAGTGACACACTGAACCCAACCTTCACACATACTGAATACATTCATGTACGACAATAACTCTGGCAGCTCATGGTGTCAGAAATAGATGCACCAGCATGTGTGAGTGAATGAAAATGTTGCTGACACACATTAATGAGTCTACTAAAACTACGTCACACAAGCAACGCACACTAGTGCTGTCACTGATAATCATGTCTGCAGCAGCAGTGTCTAGCATGACAATGAGTTTATCAGTTCATCATCTGACAGCGCAGAGTAGAATTGCATTTGAACGTGACCCCACATACACATCACGCCTTAGTTAAAATGCATGCGATACACTTTCCATTTTAAGAAAGGTTAGTAAAGGCCGTCCCTGTGAAAGCCAGTTGGTGCCACTTACTGTCTGAGTGAAATTCACAGCATGAAACACAATGACCAGCAGGTTGAAGCTGATATTATCGGTTGATATGGGATTGTATGCAGAAGGTCTGGAGGTTTTCTATTCCACTTCAAAACCTTTGACGAACTCTGTCTGTTTCAGAACCCGGAGCAGTGTATGAAGTCAAACTGGTGGGCTACAATGGAAACGGGGAGAGTGACTGCTCCAAGAGACTGGTGTCACTGGCAGAGGAAGGTTTGAGCGAGCAAAGCTCAGGTGAGTGGGTCCTGGAAGCACTCTGAAGCAGCTACATCTGCGTGTGCTGGGTCCAATTCTAGTTAGTAATCTCAAACATATTTATGGATTTTCAACCCATACACAGCTTATGATAAGACCTGAGGCTACATAAAAATATACTGCATAAAAACAGGAAAGAGATCACGCATAGAGCACAGGATGAATATATGTTTCCATTTATTTTGGCTGCCTGAGAGAACGTAAATAGCGTTATTACACTGAAATACTGGGCCTGTTCCTCATCAGTGCTCTGTTTGTTTTCAGGAAGCAACAGTCTTTGTCAGTGCAGGGATGGAGAGGCCTCCCTGGGCAGCATCGTCATTGGCATCCACATCGGTACCGCCTGCATCATCTTCTGTGTGCTCTTCCTCATGTTCGGATACCGTCGCAGGTCATTACCATTAAATATATTATCAGTAACCACTGTGAATATAATTAGTATTATATTTAAACTAGTTCAGTGATCGACCTATGCTTTCGTAAAGTTGTGAAAAACCTGCATTCATAAGTGGACCTTGTTTTCAGTCTGTTTTGCAGTAAAGGGACTCAGGACAGCTGGTCTGTACCAAGGGACAACACAGGAAATAATGGCAACCCTAAAGATGGAGCAAACCGTGCCAGAGTGGATTCAGTGCCTCAGGTAGTCACTCAGAATATGCTGCTCTGACTGCATGTTCACATTAGGTCAACCACATCCCTTATTATTAACACTTTGCAGGCATATACTTTGGTGTAGGGAGTTAACACTCAGTGTTATATTTAACAAAACTGTTTCACTAGTGTAAAATCATATCATCCATGTGCACATATCTCAGTGAATGTAGTCCTGTTGTTCCCTGCACAATAGCAAAGATCAAACTGGTATTGAATGGAGGCTGATTGCTTGTCTTTCTTCTTTCTTTTGTCCTTTCCTACTTTTGTGACCAGGTGGTCTGTCCGGCGCAGTGCCAGGTTATCATTGAGCAGCACTCCTCAGGTATGCCTAGCACGGGAACTAGCTAACACTGGTCAGTCCTCCTATCTCCCTGCTCCACCCATTGTGTATCACTCAATTTAAAAGTCCAAGCCCCATTTCAATGAGCGCCTCCTTTGCTCTTTGACATGGTTCAGTCATATTTTAGTCCCCCAAACCTGCTGCTAATTCTCTATAAGTAGCCTTCACAAACTTCTGACAGAATACTTGGAGTTAGGAGTCATCCTTGACTGTTGTCACCCCACCCCTATGATCCACACCTACCTCAAACCAAAGTTTATTGTCTTTATTGCATGTGCACATGTGCATGTAGAAAAAGCCTTCAAGAAGAATTGCCACTCCAGATTAGGCCATGTCACATTCTCTTTATGTGCACACCACAAACATGCATGCCACGTTTTCAGTGGGAGTCTGTTCCATAACCAAAATATTGTATTTCTCAGATCTCCCCTGATAAGCTGACATGAGAATGTGCACTGAAGTCGTTTAACTCCAAAAGATAAACAAATGAAGCCAAATATTCTCGCCTGAATGTGACATGTCAATTAATCGGCTGTGACAGACTTTGCCTTCAGTTCCTCTGCAATAAGTATAGGAAGAAACATAGCGGCCTTTTCAAACGCCTTATGGATTGATTGTCTTTGATTGTACAAGCCATTTAGAAGAACCGCATAACCAACTAACATCCTTTACTCAACTCCTCCTCACCCTAAAGCTGCACACGTCCAAAGAAAGCTACCTCAGTCTGGCAAGACTGTCTGAGAAACAGTTGATGCCAATGTTAGCTTGATGCTGCTGCTTGTGTTAGCCTACCTCAAGCAAAAAAAAAACATTCCCTTTAGTCACTACTTCCTTGACCAGTGCCAAGGCCAGTGTACCGTGCAGGCTGCCAACTAGACCAATTCCGAGAGTGCTTACTAGGATGACTACCATGGAGAGCATAACAGTGGTAGTGCCTCAAATAGACTGCCGAAAGCTTTATGCCTTATATGCCTATACCAGGGACCAACATGAGCCTGGACAACCTCCAGTTCCAATCTTCAGCTCTTCTGTTTTAATATTGGATGATATCAGAAGCCAAGAAGCCGCTCCATTCTATTTCCATCTCCAAACACATATTTGTGCAGATGACGTGGCTCATGGAAAATGGACTAAAGAGTGCTCATGCATTCAATTTCTTAATGAAGTCTATCAAAGAAAACAAGTTTAAATTAGCTGGATACTTGTTTGACCTTCAAAAATCCTGATGGCTTAGTGAACAGCCAAAAGAAGACAGTTTGACACCATGATGCCAAGTTAACTCTCCAGATGCCAAATAGGTTACCCTGGGACCTCGACGACACTGAGTTGGTGGCAAAAGAGTGATACTTGCCAGAATGCATGGACAGGGCTCGTATTCACCTTGTCGGCCAATCCAAAAAAGTTCTTCTATGAAAACCAAGCTGAGTGAGACCCAAAGATGTAAACATTGTAATGGTTTTTTTTTTCTTTCTATTTTCTCTTAAAAATTCATTTTTTTAGAGCTGTTTGAAAGGGGTCGCCTGAGTTTAAAGTGCTTTAACCAAACCAAAACCAAAAAAAGTTTTTATCATGATTTTGTTCTTTTTTAAGTAATATCTTTCATGTCTTTTAGTTTGGAAGTAATTTCAGGCGTACCCCTTCAACACAGAACTATTTTATTGATTCTAAGCTTTAGCTTTCCAAGAGTGACCAAATGAAGATGTCAGATATTTTGAAATACTTTTTATGTCAATACTATAAGGAATACTTGCTTTCTTTTTTAAAGTAGTAGAATTCTTGCCAAATATTTAGCTGTTGAAAAGAATTACACAACAAAATACCTCTATGTTTTAACATTCAGAGATGGTTAACCCTAACCCTAACTCTACCTTTTCACTTCCTCATAACCAAAGCACAGAAACAAGCATGAGAACGTGATCATATATGTTCACCTGTATGAATGGGTAACAGTAAGAGGACCTTGAGAGTAGCAGCTATAAGAGAGAACCAACAATACAACTTAATTTAAAGTCTAGCTGAAACAAATCAAACATCCTGGAAGTCATGAACGCACCCTTGCAATGATACTAATGAATGAGGAAAGTCAGTTCAGCTTCATTATTAATTAACGCAGTATTATCTATTTCTTAACAACAAATAATGTCACATGTCACAATAATGCCTCAGACCAGCCAAATAAATGTTCGGCAGGGACAAGGGCACACTCCACAAAACATGTAAAACATGAAAACAGAGTGGAAACTCCAAAAGCTTTATTAGTATTACTATCTTACACCGTCCCCTCGCTATAAAACACATTACAAGTAATTTTAACTCTGAATGGAAAAGGGGCTGCCTGGTTGCAGTTTCAGGTAGACTTTAAATAGAAATATTTATCTTACATGACTGAAGAAGCTCATATATTATGTGCAACAATGTGTGCTGCCTCAAGGTTCTTTTAACCCTTCATGTCAAAGTTTTACTCGAAGCAAACCAGTGTGACAAATAAAGCTTTTCCCCTCTTCTTTTGTATCTTACACAACTGAAAGCTGTGCAATACCAAAAAGTGTATTTGACACGAAATACCTAAAAAGTCCATGTGTTTTTGTAGTGTGAATTGTGTAGTGGTTAAACTAGTTTTTTAAAATAGAAAGCATTTGTTGCTTCTGTTCGGAACAGTTCATTTCTCTGCTTCTGTTCATTTGAGTCTTTTATTCCTCCTGTTGTGCACAGGAAACGTTGCCAAAATGAGCGTTTGCTTTTTTTTGAAAGTTTAATTATTGTTATTGTTATTATTATTAGAGATGAGAACATTAATTCTGATCAGTTCAAATGTTTACTTTTTATGACATTTGTAAGAATGATATGAGAGTTTGTTACTTTGTGATGGTCTTTGAGCATGTGAGTTTTCCAGACACAGTGAAAGTATGACTGGACGTTTTCTATAAGCAAAACTCACATTGTGCCCTGAAGTGCCAGCAACTAGAAGACAAACCTACAAAAAGTATAGAAAGAAATGTAGTTTAGTAGAAACTTGCTGCTAGTAGCAACAAATAACAATGCTTTAATGATGACAAGTGCTTCTCTTGAACCAATTGCAAACCTAAAGCTTTAACTGTTGTGACTGAGGTACTGTTCTTAGTCTTTATGAAAAGGTTTAGAGCGCTGACTGGATGAGCTGCAGCTGGAAACAGAGGCCAAGCTGTGACATTTTCACAGGACATGTATTGCTGTATTTATTTTTATTTTAGTCCATTCACACATAAACAATCTTTAATTATCATTCAGTTCATGTAAATCACAAAAAATTAGTCAAACAGTATGTTTGACAATAGCTTAAAATTTTGGAGTCACTAATGGACCAATGACTAGATGGCCCGAGCTGTTTTGTGATTAGCTTGAACTGACCCTGTAATATAATTTATTTATTTAGATAAGTAAGTAATTAAAAGACAACTCCAGCACTTAAACATAGAAACTGTGGAGCTCATACGACAAAAACTGCATAGTTATTGTCAGTGTTCTGATTATACTCAGTGTCCATAAGCTACTTCTCTTACACACCTTGATAACTGCAAACCTAACATAATTAAAACAAATATTTATGGACACAGAAAAGGTATTGGTAAATTAAATGTAATAATTTTTCTTGGAAGACAAATAAATTGAGGTTAGTTCTTCTAAAGTAGTAGTAGTGTCTGCTAAATGTGACAGCAGCGTTTTCAGTTCTTTAATGCCTAACAAACAGCTTGGTCTCTGTGTAGCCGCAGACTGTCGTCTAATTGTCTGGACTCAAATCTTCTCCTTCATCACATTCCATTATGCCTAAACCAAATTAAAGACGTTCTGCTGAGACTGTGTTGATCTGTTTTTTCTCTATTCTACCTTTAAAAGCATCCATTATTTATTCATATATTCCCAGCAATCATATATACTGTAAACGAACCCTTTTGTAACATACAAGACTGTTGAGTGTATTTTACAGTAGATTTTTATTGAGTATATGAACACTGACTGAATACTTTACATCACACCTGTCTGCATATAGAGAATTATATTGTTAGTGTAGTCACATTCCATAGATTGTTACATATCATCATGTGCATAAGAAAACACAAGGTTATTTTTTTACCATTATCATATATAATGAGTTTATTACTGGCCAAGTAAATATGAATAGTGAAATAGTATATTTCAGTAAGTAACGGCTTCCCATCACTTCTCTAAGAGATGCTCTCAGCAGTATATGAAAAACCAACCACCGTTAATGTAGTTTTGTACAATCATGCAGACAAACAGTAGTTATACACTTCTTACAGGTAGCATCAACGCAGATTCTTAAAGGGATAGTTTAATAGATGGGGAATACAGTAAGCAAGGAAATTTACAAAACACTCGATGCAGCATCTGTTAGGTCGAACATGTTCAAAGAGACTGTCCAGTAAAAAAACGTGAGCCAGCAGGTTGTGACCATGCATGAGGGTCGCTCAGTGCTGCACACTAAACAGAAGGTTATGCTGTCTTCCAGATTCCAGCCATAAAATATACCCAAAAGATCCTTACACTTCTGTGTTTTTATATGTGGCGTCGCTATAGAAATGAAGGTTCTGTAACATTAAAAAGTACTTGTTGTGCCTTAACTCAACCCAGATGTCTTTGTGCCAAAACCACACTGGGTTGTTTTTGTGTCTCAGCATAACCAAACTGTGATGGTGCCATAATCATAACCAGCTGTTTCTGATTCATCCATAATCACAAATGTCTGGTATGTAGTATAGGGTGCTAGAGAGGGGGTGCTAATTCACTGTAGGGTTGATGTTTTAAAAGATCTCCGCTATTTCAAGAGAAAGTGCTAAAGGTTGTGTAAGTGCAATGTGATCAGCTGGCATATAGAGTTCA
This sequence comes from Microctenopoma steveboyesi, assembly GCA_032359275.1. Lineage (NCBI taxonomy): Eukaryota > Metazoa > Chordata > Actinopteri > Anabantiformes > Anabantidae > Microctenopoma > Microctenopoma steveboyesi. The sequence goes on along the minus strand of JAUMHF010000003.1, from coordinate 17,463,904 downwards.
CTACATTCACTGTTGTTTATCTGGGGTTTGAGCTCAGGTCAGACTCCATCTCCCCAGAAGCTCCGGCATTTTGGCCAGGCAGGTGATCAACAGAGAAGGGCAAGGTGTCGTTGGTTTGGCGACCACAACAGCATATGACCACATCAGCGAGGTCGGCCCGGAAAGACGCTGTGTAAAAGCCGTAGATGACTGGGTCACAGCATGTGTTCAGGTTGCCAAAGACGAACAGTATGTGATGCACATACTCTGGTGTGCGCTGGATAATGGCTGGTTGGAACCAGTACCAGATCCCCAGGAGGTAGTAAGGTGTCCAGCAGATGACAAAGGAGCTAACAATGACAATGGTCATCTTTAAGGTCTTCATCCGGGCCTTGGGTATGACGTCTGTTCCACTGCGTCTAAGGCAGTGCTCACCATCTGTAGGAACACAACATGGTCCAAAAACACAGTTTAGTAAATAGTAAGTATATTCCATAACTGTACATGGTTAATCCCCACATCAATCCTTGGATGCACTACTGACTGCCAGTGTGTTGAAGTTATGGCTACACAGCTACACATGAACTACTGACTTTCAAGCTAGAACTTGCATTACTATTTATTTGTGACCTGACAGAAAGTCATTACAGTAGGTTAATTATACCTACTAATAAATATACCATATCACATTACACAGACTGGAACATGTCATTTGGATTAAAGGAACATCACTAAGCTGGTTTAACTCCTAGTTATCAGATAGATCCCAGTTTGTTCATGTTAATGATGAATCTTCCATGCACATGCAGGTTAAATATGGACTTCCATATGGTTCTGTGCACCCAGAGCCTGGTTCTGTTGGACGTTTCTTCTGTTAAAAGGAGTTTTTCCTCTCCACTTTCTATCCTCAGTGCTTTCTCAAGTGGGACTGTTGGGTTTTCTACAGTATTCTGTATATATTTTATTATTATTACACTATATAAATAAAGCTGAATTGAATTGAATTGAATATCAGGTGGTGCCCAAAAAATGGCCTTGGATGGGTTGCTAGTAAAGGAGGCTTTGCTAAATGTAGATGAAGGGAGAAATCGGCACAGAAATTAATGATCAACGATTGGACACTGTCCAAAAAAAATGTTCTTCATGATAGTGATCAAGTCTGTCAAAACATCGAATTATTTGTGCACCAAAGCGTTAATAACAGGCTGGAGGTCACCCGAACTTCCAATTTCTCAAACTCAAACGGGAATGTTTTCAGGGAAAACAGTATCTGAGCCCAGGCTGCCAACAAATAAGTGAAATAAAAAGATCTTGGCTCTTTCCAAAGGACACACACCTTTGCTCCTGTGCATCTGCCCATTGATCTTGGTGAGGATGCGCATGTAGCAGAAAATCATAACAAGCAGGGGGAAGACATACAGAGTCACAAAGTGAAACATGTTGTATGCTGTCTCCTGCCAGCGATGCGGGAAACTTCCATGGGTGACGCACTGAGTGAAGTCTGCCCCATCAGCTTTGATGGTCCGAAAGATGAACAGCTGAGGATGAAGAGAATGTACAATGAATGCACGATGACTTTCATGGACTCACAAGAGAACAGTTTGTTTTTATGGAACAAACTTTACATTTGTTCATATTAAACAAACTACTCCGAGACACAATGCAGGAGGTTCTTCAGCCTGACAAGATTTAATAAAGGTTCTTATTATGTGTAATATAACATAACATTAGTACAATAACTTAAATTAGCTTGATGAGGGTAGAGTGAGGATTTGTCTCAGAGCAAACTATAAATCGCTGAGGTTTGGACTGATGATGAATTTAAAATGCACTGATGCATTGTATCCAGTTTTGTTTTCCAGTCTGTGCTACAGTCTACTAATTAAATCCTGTTGGTGGATCTTACAAACCATTTGTACTGAGGTTTGGCACCCTCTGGTGAAATTGACGACGGCCTTAAACTGATGCTCAGTGTGTGACTAATCCTTACTGTACCTGTGGCGAGGCCAGCAGCAGACTCAGAGCCCAGGCCACCAGGAGCATGCGTCTGTTCCTGAGCCCAGCATCAAGAGAATCCAGAGGATGGAGGATGGCCCGGTGGCGGTCCAGACTTACTACCACCAGTATAAATACGGCCGCATGCATGGCAAAGAGTTTAAGGAAACACAACAGTTTACACATGAAATCCCCAGCATACCACTGCACTGTGATGTTCCAAATGGTATCCAGTGGCATCACCACAAAAGTCATTATCAGGTCAGCGGATGCCAAGCTGGCGATGAGGGGGCGTAGGTGAGCTGCCAGGCGATAACCCCGCCCCCAGCGCACACTGATCAGGACGGACAAGTTACTGACAGCAGCAAAGACGAAGAGAACCAGGGTGGCTGCTACACGGCAGCGGGCTGCCATAGTGAAGGATGGAGCCTCCCAGGGTGGAGGGGAGGGTGAGGCAGAAGAGTTGTGCACGTAGAAGACATGGGTATTCTGTAAAGGAGCTGCAGGCGTTGACACCCACACAGACAGGTTTCCACTCATCCTGTGACACAGAGACACACAGCACGCTGCTGATTAACATCACCTGTCCAACACTGTTTGGAGCTCACAGGTCACTGCTGTGGTATTATTATGACATCCATCCCATAAAAGTGGATAAAGAAAGAAAGACGGGAAAATGGATGAGGAAACAATGTAGCAGACGGGTTTATAGAGCAGAAAAGACAGAAAGTGAGTGAAAGGAACCAGAGCTATTAAAGGTGTTGAGGCTCACAGGCTGCCACAGAAGATATTCTTGCTGCACCCTCCCACCTCCCCAGGAAAACACCATCTTCTCTGAAACAGTTCAGTTTTTAGACTCCATTCAATATTTCATTAAAAAGAGACACTTTTATTTTTATTTTCAATGTAACATATCACTTTCAACAGTAGAACAAATGAAAAGACATTTGATGCAACTGAGGGGTGTTGTAGCTCATAATGACACTGCTCTCATGTATGACAAGCACATTATACCAGCTGGGAGTTTCAGCTCATAAGTGTATAGATCAGCGCCGGGCAGCCACTTCAGAGCTTTCTTTCATTCTTGATGCATTTAGGTGTAAATGTAAGTAAAATAATACAATACTAAACAATAAATTATATACAATAAGCACATATTTATACTAATCATAAATGAATAGTTGCTCTCGGCTCTTGATAGATAAATCTTATGAAATAATACTTGTGTGGTTTATGTGAGTGAGTGCTTTCTTCCGTAGGTTGGAGAATTAGTAGCTCTAACAACATTTGTAAAAGAACTCTTTTTAATTCCAAGTAAACCCAGTGACCAAACATTTAAAAATATAATAATGTAATAATGTTAAAACAGGAAACTGTGAGAAGAGATGACAATAAATCTATACAAATGATGCTGTACACAACAAATAATAAAATATATCAAACTAAAATCAAATAAATGACTAAAGTGGGATAAAAAATAGAGACACAATTAAAAGATAATGCAAATTTTACAAAAACAATTAAAAAACTTTGCCAAAAAATGTACACAATGACCACACAACAGACTAATAAATGATGGCGGAACGGGAGCGCCCTCTGCTGGCGGACAACTGCAGCGGTACCCGCGTTTTTGCACCAAAGAGCGCAGCCAATGCGCAACCGTCTCCTTTAAGTGTGGCGCGTTCACGCACAGGTACCCTGACGTGATAACGTTTATTTCGACGCAATAAAACGAAAGAACTCCTCTGTTACCTCGTTACAGGGACCATCTGAGTGGATACATTCCCCCTTCTCCCACTTTGTTCACGTTTACAGCTCCACACCCACATATACAAAATACTGTACATTACACTGCATTACTTGGACACTGAGGGGAAACGCGCCCCCATCTCTCCAACCCTGGTCACACGCTTAATACAGAGTTAAACACACAAACCTATAATCACACACACACACACACACACACACAGTGATATTCTCACCTCAGTCTATTGGTGGACAGACGCAGAGAAAAGACGCATGAATCCGGATGCAGAGCGGAGCTGTCCAACGTGCTGAAGCATCACTTTGCCTGCACACTTCTTTACTATCTGATAAATCAACCAATCAGTCAATCGATCGCTGTTGCGTTTCGTGGCAGCCCACCACCTCCCCGCTCTCTGCCATCTGCTGTGCGCACACAGAATACGCGGAGCCGCAGAGATCACTGTCGATTGGTTACATTAAGGCGGGTGACGTGAAGGGTGTTGCAGGGGTAGGTAGTCACCTCGGTGTCAGGAGAGACGTCGTGGGGAATTTCCAGTACAGAGATGGGCTCTTTGTGCAGATCTGAGGAGAGTGTTTGAAATGTTAGTGTCCTGTCTCTTCTGAAAAAGATGGGATCTAACAAACAGCAAAGGAAATCTCACATTTAAAACAGCCCGAAGAAGATAAAACATCACTTTAAGTTCTAAATTATGCATCACGAGCCATTATTATGTTCATTTACAGCTTACACTATGAGAATATATAAATTCACACGTCAAATATATTGTGCAGAGGAAGAACTGTACCTGAATACAGTTTGTGTTTGATGTATGGCTGGAATAAAGAGATAATCCTCTGGCTGCACCACTGTGCTCCTGAATGAAACAAAGTGGCTTTCTACATGTATTTATCTGTAGAGCAGTAAAAGTACACCAGGTCAGCCTCAGAAATGAGGTTTCTGCTGGTTTCTGACACTAGAGGTTTTAAGTAGTATTAGTATTTTTTACTAAGGTGAAAAATATGATGTATTTCTACTTAATATTAAAATATTGCAACAGTGTTGCGAAAAGAGGCCATGTGATTTCTTATTTACCACTTACTATAATGATCAGCAGTGCAGAATTGCATTTGAACAGTTTATATGGAAACAGTAGAAAAAGTAAGTTTCAATTTTCTGGATTTCTGAATAATTTGATCATTAAATCTGATCTTTATCAAAATACCAAATATCAACAGACACGTTTTTTCTAAACTGATAAAAATATAATAATAATAATAATACATTTGTTTTTTATAGCACAATTTCAAAAACAGAGAACTGTTCACCAAAGTGCTGTACAGTAGAAGTAAAGATAAACAAACAAACAAACAAAAGGTAAGTTAAAACATGATGATTAAAAATATACAGCTTAAAACATACAAGAAAATGAGCAGTTAACCAAGGGAACTCGAAACGTCTGAGTGAAAAGTTATGTTTTCAGCTGTGTTTTATAAGATAAGATGGAAAGAGTTTAAAATAAAAGGGTTCCAAAGTTTTGGTGCTATAGTTGCATGTTGCCTGTGTCCAGCAGCCCTGTTGCCTGTGTCCAGCAGCCCTAGATGTACCTGCCACACCTCAGTCTTATTTAGAATCCTTCCTTCCTGTAAATC
>JAUMHF010000003.1:17446211-17458434 GCA_032359275.1 Microctenopoma steveboyesi | reverse complement strand
AATGTAAAGTGCCCTGAAATGACTTTCGTTGTGATTTGGCGCTATACAAATAAAGATGAATTGAATTGAAATTGAATATCGCCCTGGGATTTTAAACGTGATGGCTGGACTGCAAGAGGAAGGTCATATGATAAGCATAGGGCTGTGATTGAAGGTTTCTTTTCGAGTAGTACCACAATGTCAGAGGGAGCCTGGCCATTAAGAGATTTAAAAACAAAAAGCAAAATGTTAAACTAAGCCAGTGCAGGAAGGCTAAAACTGGTTTAATGTGTTCTCGTTACTTTGTGTTAGTTTAAATCCTTGCTGCCGCATTTTGAACTATTTGCAGGTGAGCAATAGAAGACTTATTTAAGCCTGCGTATAGGGCATTGCAATAGTCTAGCCAAGGAAATAAAGGCACGAATGACTTTTTCTAAGTCAGTGGTGGAAAGGATATGTTTAATGTTAGACTGAATGAAACGCACTGTAACCACTGAATTTATTTGTTTGTCAAAGCAAAGCTCTGGGTCGAAAATCACACCAAGATTCCTAACACTGGGTTTTGTAAAAACAGAAAGAGGAACGATCTGTTTCATATGCATATTCATTTCATATTTCATTTGCATATTCGTGGAAGGATCAAAAAGATTTACATTGAAAGGCAAGAAGTTGTTTGCCATCTAAGTAGCCTGTGTGCCATAGAGGCATCACTTTAAGGGTATGTACAGCGGGGTATCATTAGCACAGCAGTGAAAAGAGATGCCAGAATCTTTGATAATTTGACCAAGCAAATCTTTGACATAAAAGGAAGTTTCGATATTGGCCGAAAATTATTAAAGTTTTCAGGATCAAGGTTGGGTTTCTTAAGAGAGGGCTGAACAACCACCTTTTTGAAACCTAAAGGAACCTTGCCTGAATACAGAGAGGAATTAATAATTAATGTGACATCTTAAACAATGCAACCTGAAGATCCGTTTTAAAAGTTTCAAAGCAGATAAGGACAAGTCTTCGAAATCACTGACACTGGGTACTGCTAGGGCTGAAGGAAGCACAGGACAATTATTAGGTATAATTGTCTTTCTGATATGATCAATCTTGTCAGCGCAGCCAAGAGTTGTTCACTGCGTTTCGGAGCAGCACCAAGGCTAAAGAATAGAATTAAACAAAAGGTCAGAGAAGGTGTGTTGCTGTAGTTGTGGATTAGACCTGCACAATGTTCAGGAGGAATTGAAATATTCTTCTTCATCGTTTCAACTCAAACATGTTCTAAGCACCTCCTGTGTGAACAGCATCTCTACTGGAGATACTTATGGTGTGGGCTCTTAGTCTGGGCCACTCCAAAAGGTGGACTTTTTTAAAAGTCATTCTGTGGTAGATTTACTTTAGTGTTTAGGGTCATTTTCCTGCTGCATCACCAACCACACTGACATTACCCCTGATACACTTGGGAGAGGTCAGCTAGAATCCAACATGAGAGGAGGGACCTGAGAGACCACAATGCCCTTGCATCACAATGCCACGCATGGAGTTGGAGGTAAAAGAGACAGGAGTCACATACCTGAGGTTTAAGTTGTCACACTGTATACTTGCGGTATGATGCAGCTCCTCCCTGGTTTTCATGCATTTCTCTGTGTATTAGTAGACGGATGCAAGCTAACGCCATGATACTACCTTCACTGTGCTTCACAGATGAGCTTGTATCTTGATTTCTGCCGTACCTTAGTCTCCACCATTACAGTGGTAGAGAAAAATCCTTGTATCAACAGCACAGAAAAAAACTCTACGGTCCCTCTCTTATTCTGAACAGTCTTCTTTTAATGATGGAACGGGAGTCCTTCTTCTTTCCTCACAGCTCTCACACTCAACCTGTCACTACCTCTTCTGTGTGTGTTGCTCAGTGCACCAAGGCTTTCTTTCTTTTTTCAGACATTCCAAATTGTTGCATTGATTTTGTTCTTTAGGCAATTCTTTTTTTAATACTATACTAATTTACAGATATTTATTGAACAATCGCTTTCATAGGTCATACTTGGGTCAGACATAGGTTTCATTACTATACAATATTATGTTCCCTGGTGTATTGGAGTGTACATAGCACCAAATAAAAAGCTGAAATTCTGACCATCTTAAACCCAAATGTCTTCAATATATGAGCCTCATCGTCAAAGAGAAGAAAAAAGCTGTGTAGCCTTTTCTATTTATTTAAAGATGGAAAGAAGGTTTTTCATGATGCAAAACAAATATCAATGATTAGTCAAAACAGTGACATAAAAACTCAAGATTTTTTTAACTTTTCCTCAACTTGACTCGACTCAAATATTTCATTCATCATTTTGACATAGATTGTTAAACCTTTCCCATTTTTATCTAATGTTTTAAATTATTTAGTCTTTTTTTGATCACAACAAACTTTTTTTCTTTAATTTTTTTCTAGTGGTGACAATAACCTGTCATAGATTCCACTTAAGTAGCCTTCTTAAGCCCTCTTACCACCGTATTCTGGTGCTAGTGTGCGGCCACTTGGACAAAACTCTCCAGACCCGTCTGCCTGAATCTACCTTAAAGTAACTGCTCCCTTATTCTACCATTATCCCTGCACCTGTTCTCCCAACTGCACCGACTTTTTACCATGGACAACAGTGAACTAAACATTTATACAGCAGCACCGCATCTCAAACTGTACTACTGTCCTGTAAGTGAAGTTCACACACGTGGAGCCACTAGAGGGCCCAATGTACATCTGTTCATGTAGTCAACATGAACAGATGTTACCAGCAACACCTAACTTCATTCATTGTCTATCGACAAGAAGTAAAGGACGGTGTCTTAAGACGGTTTAAGACGGTGTCTTAAATGCTGACTGTGCATGCTGATGACACTCCTGCCTACAGCTTCTCTGTTGGTTTTACCAGACAGGGAAAAGACACTGCTCCTAATTCCAATAAGCTGCAGATGAATTTCATCCATGTGTAAATAAAGCCACAAAGAGGAAAATATTAACAGTATTAGAAAGCTACACTGCAAAATAATGTGAAGACAGGATACCTGGTAGATATTTGTCAAAATCAGAAGTAAAAAATATCTAATGTGATGTTGCTGATAAATTATTTACAATTCCAATATGCAAATAGGTCAGCGAGCCCACAAGCATCTAGTTATTGGAGGATACTGTGCCTTTATAAAACACCTGACAATCCAGTAGTTCGAATTTAATCATATTTAGACAAAGTTGATCCCCCGTCCTTTAAGGAGATGCTGCAACAGCTAAACAGTAATATGAGACCCACACTTCCACCTCATTCATTACCAGCCAGGTTGTTCCACCTGCTGGAGAAATGCAGGCTGCAGCAGGTTAACGTGGTTCTGCATACAGCTGATGACTGATCACGTTTCTCTACTATCCCTGACATATGCGCGGACTGTGACACATTTGCAGAGCATGACGTTGCAGGGTGAGCACTTCTCTTTGCCACAGTATTGGACAGAGAGCGGACAGCAGACAGGAAAGGAGAGAGCTCCTTCGGGCAGTGATACCGCTTGTTCGTCATCACCCACCCGCACTGCTGTCACGGTTCACGGTTTGCCATGTTTGGCTCTTTGTCATTTCTAAGCGTGCCCAGACCCCGTTTAACAGCCGGTCTATCAAGAAATCATTATTTCCTGAAAAAAAACATGCTAATCTAAATCCCAGACCCAATTCAGGGAAAACGGCTCTGAGTAAACGTTAAATGATTCACGTAGAAACCTTCCACCGATCAGTTTCTTAGTGAATGCAAACCAACACTTTGTTTCTTGAGCCGCTTGGAGTCAACATGGCTCTCCATCCAGACACAGACAACAACAGTAGCACCAACCAATCAGATCTCTCTCTGTCTCCGCCGCGGAAACTAACGACCAATCACGTGTCTGAGAACATCCAGCAGTAAGGGCCAGGAGCACCAATCAGCTGTCTGTTTGGATGTGCTGGAAAAAAGCGAGCAGCCAGTGAGCTGTGTGTGTGGGTTTCACGGAGCGACTGTTTGACCAATGAGATGTCTGTGTGGCCTCACCGAGACGGTGAGCGGCTGCCGCGGCCCAATCAGCAGCTCAGTGCTGCCTGCCGGTGCCGGGGACTGGTGGTGAGAATCCGCTGCAGCGCGTCAGAACCGGACCGTGAACCCGGAGACGGTACACACTGAGGCGAAAGGAGACACAGGTGAGTCCGAGGATGTGTGCGAGGCCTGACCCCGGCTGGAGGTGTTTTGAAATGGCAGCGGCGGTGGGACGGCGAGCTGTTGTGTCGCTTTGCTGCCGGCGGATACGCAGATGTGCTGATAGACAATAGAGCCGCTTTGCGTTGCTATTTATTGATGCGGACTGACGTGTTGGCGACCTGCAGCCGTCGCCTCGAACGGTCCATTTACACTTCACCTTAAATGTTTGGAGTCGCAGTAAAACGTTCGTGGATAAGAAGCGCTATTTTGTGCCGCGCGGTTCGTGTATCGATAATAACCGAACGGTTAACGGAGATGTTGGTATTACATTGAGGTGTAAACGTCGTGCGGAATGCCTCCAATCCGCTTCATTGTTTGATCCGGAGTCTCTAGGGGTTAAGTCAGACCGGAGAAAGGACCAGGCTCCCCCAAAATACTTGCTAATGCTCGTTTAAGGAGCACCGGGGTGAGCAGAGATGTTCCAACGGTCTTATGTGAGCGAATCTGAGTGAGGTGACGGATTGAAAGGCGCTGAGGGGGGAGGCCGGAGCTGCTGATGGCTCTCAGCAATTAGGAAGAAAAATTCGAAATGCATCAGCCATTTACGTAGAGACTCAACTGGCTCCATATGCACCTAAATGGCTGCCTGGCGCCTGACAGTATAACCAACATGATACTGTAAGGGCAAGGCTTTATTCAGGCCGAGCGGCTCATTTGTTTCCTTAGCGGCGGATTAACGGAGGGAGACGTCTAGATGACGTTAGAGACGAAACGGGAATCAATATTTAATGCGTGCTGCCTATTATAATGCAGTATACAGGAACTCATTTCGCGTCTGCTGCTGCACTGCACCTCCAGATTTACATGAGTCACATGCAGATTGATTCATGTTATGAGCCACCTCTGTTATTCTGATGTGTAGTCCATCAGTGGGTTGCTGTATGTGCGTTGTGTCAAAGAGAGATTGGTTAAATGAGGTGAAGTCAGGATGTGTATATTGAAATTATGTTCATGTTACATTCCTCAATTAGGAAAGCATACAAGATAGCACATGAGCTGGGCCATTTAAAAGCCTTAAGAGAAGAAAGGTTGGGTAATAAAACTTTAGTTAAAACTGTGTTTGCAGACAGCAGCTTTGTCACTTCTTGCCATGAGACCTCCGCCATTTTTTACTTTTCTCATCAGTGTTCACTGTGGAAAAAAGTTGGCAGACCTTGATACACTCAGCCCTCTACTCACATAGTGATAGTGGGTCTGTATGAATGAAAGGTCCCTACCGTTGAAGAGTGTGAATGAACTGTAGTATTCTCAATGATGGAGTCTTTCCTCTTCCTGTATCCAGCTAGGAGTCCCCAGACAGCCTCTGATGCATACAGATAAAGACTACCGTACTATCATGACCGTTTTTTACAGTACCTATACAGAACTGGAAGCATTTCAGTGTTTTTAAGCCATTGTCTGGTGATTTAGACCTCCCTTTTTGGCTCTATATGATGCCACAGTACACACTGATAATGCATTGATGCTGATATCAACATAAATAATTCTGTCTTCCATGTTATGTCTGTAATAAGGAAATATTAGCTTTTCAAGTCTAGTTGCTATTAAAAAACATCTTTGAGATTGGCCTTCTATTTTCTTAATTTTTTACTTTTTCATGCTACAGTCAATTTATGCAGTTTACCTCTTTGTTAAGAGGTAGTTGTCATGTGTCAACAAGTTTTATTGAGAACTAAAGCCTTCCATCTGTGTCTCAATCCACATTTTATGTGTATATAATATGGGTCCAAATTTTTAATTTGTTGTCTTTATTTTAATAAGCTGCAGTGGTTTGTTTCGTGTTTTTTAATGTATTTTATCAGTTTCGCATTTGTGGCTTTTGTACAGATATGGCTACATTTGATCAGCTGTTAGCTTAAATTAATGAGACAGTGAAGTGTATGTCTATGTTTGAATGACAAGTTAGCATAAAGCTAATGCTAACAGTGTATATTTACATATACATTGCTAGAAATATAAACATATATTTTATTACATACTGTAATCTGCCGTGATATTTTACACCACCAGGTGGTTTTAATGTTGTGGCTTAAATGTGTCTGTAATGGAAAGTGTGGTTATGCAGTATTTGCTAGCTAGCTAACAGTTACGTGTTTTTCATTAGATGTAGTACATTTTTTTAACTTTTACATTTTACAGACATGAAAGTTTTACTACAATCTAAGGTTTTGTAGTTTGTCAGTGGATGTCAGGTAACGTTAATAAACCTAATACACCATTGCAAGCTTTACTCCTAATCCTGGTTTAGTGCTTTCCTTTTGTTCAAAAATTTCTAGCAGCCTTGCACACTTTAAAAGACCTGTCTCAATATGTAAGGGGCACATTGTCTTTAGATGTTGACAGTTAGCTAGCTTTCTACCCAGTATCCTTAAAACTCAAATGGATGTAAGTCAGTGTGTTATTCACTGTTCACAAAGCCTCACTGTAAAAGGATGTGATAGTCTAAGGCTATGTATGTATTAAGGACAGTTCTCATTATACCAGCCATGGTAGAGGGTTACAGGCCTGAGGGAGTTGGACCCTGAAGTCATATTAGGTTACATCACACTTAACAAGTGGACAGGGAGCTCAAGTCATTACATCACATTCCGACTAGCCTGTGTTCCATTAGCATTAGAAACTCAGTGCAATTCATCATTTAGCTTTTTTTTTCTATGTTATTTGAAATAAAAACTCTGGTCGTCTATCTGATTTCATCCACAATCACAGAACTTCAATACTTTATCATCGAAAGTCATTAATTCAGCTGTTATTAAAGATATGTCTGATTTTGCTGCGGTCAGTAAACTGTCTTATGGACTCTTGTCAAACTGTGAGGTTTAGCACGCAGAAATTGTTTAAATGGTGTTCCATAAAGGCTGATACAAAACATAAGGGTGAATATACAACGATATTATAGCCTAATGTACCAAGTAACAACATACTGTTTGGGAGGCACTGTTCTACGGCTGTAATTTTACTTGGTAGCAAAGGTGAAATCTCTATGGGATTTTAAACAGGGTCATCTTACATGAGGAACGCAACCCAAAAGTTCTGGCTTCTCCGTTTTGTCTATGTTAACGTTTGCTTGAGTTTTTGAATCTAGAACATATCTTCCACAGTTTTGGTTAGGGTCATTATTGTATAATATGTATAATAAAGATATGTGGTAAAAATAATAATTATCTTCAGATAAACTTTTTAATATATATTTGCACAGATGGAAAACTGGATTTTGGCTCCGATCACTTACAAGGGAAGCGTCTTGGGATCTCATCAACATCCATATTAACGGCAGGAATTGTGTTGTGTTCGTATGTGGTGCTAATTGTTATTTTAAGACAATTGAAAAATCATGAACTTATCTTTTAAATGTTGTACAAATCTCAGATTCAAAGTTTTATTAAAAAAGGGCTCAGTAGTTACAGTAGTTTCACTATAGCTTTTAGCAGATATTAGCCCCTCTGGTGCATCTGTTGGGGACTATTTTCTGCAGCAGATTAATCTGCATTTGGGACTTTAGTGAGCATTGGTGGCAGCAGGAAGATGTACTGTATGTGGAAGTGACTCAAAATACACAAAAGTTTGTGTGCGGGTGTGTGTGATCATGATAGCGAGGGAACATGCCATCCAGTGAGGGTTTGATGGTTTTAGTTTTTTCCTCAGACATAAAGTTACATATCTTGTTAATAAGAGTATTCAGACCCTTAATTTAGTACTGTCACTGCCACTCTGGCATTAGCTTAACGTCTTCTTAGGTAAGCTTCTCACACCTGTGTTTAAGGCAGTTTCTGCACAGCTCCTTCCTGGGATAAACATCTTCTCAGGCTCAATCAGATTTGACAGAAACTGCTTTAACTGTAACACTTTATTTGTAGACTGTTACGCTGTTATATTCACCTTAGTGGTATATGTTGTTAGGCTTATCAGTGTCTAAGCTTAGCATCCATGTGTGAGACAAAGAAATGTTGTCAGAACATTCTGAACCTGTCTACAGCAAACACTCCAGATGTTGGTCATAGAAGAAGAATGGAAAGCAGGAGATGCTGAATGTGATGACGGTGTGTGTATGTATATATACAACACACAGACACACAGAGAAGGTTGGGGTTCCCAGAGACCAATTAGTCAGTCATTAATTAGGAGGCACGTGGAGTCAGCATGGCTGCAATTACATAATTGCGAGTGAGCATGCGTGTTTGTGGGCCTGTGTAGCTTGCTTTTAGCAGACTGATTGCACCTTAAAGGCTGGTGGTGATGGTGCATACGAAAGTTGACATCTCAGACGTTAGTAAGTGCCTGATATGTGCATCTCTGTCTAAACGCCTACAGCAGCTGCTTCTCAAAACTTGGTGTTTGATCAAACACTTCCCTTATCTTCACAACCTGATTGTTAGTCACAGAGTTTACTGTTGGTGTTGGTGTTGAGTAAAACTCCAGGAAGCTGTAACTGCTTCACAATAGAAAATGCATTACTCTTTACTGGGTTTCATTGGTCTTTTTTCACAGCTTTTTTTAACATATCATAGTAGGAAGTCACATGTGCAGCTTTATCTGAGCCTGTAGCCTGTAGCTTGTAGCTTAAGTCCAGCTGAAAAAAGAACGTGTGGGCAGTACAACCACAACAACTGGCTAAATGATAATTCCCAGTTGGTTTATCTGCTCAAACCAAGTTTTCATTCAAAAAAGAGCTAGTTTTAACTAGTAATGGCTGATTTGTTGTTGTTTTTTCTTCTTTTTTCATCTGCTAAAATGTCACTATTTAACGGTTACTCAACCAGAGATAGAAACACGCTGAACTTAATGAAAATGTAAAAGGCTTGAAAATATGGACGACCCGCAGTCTGGACTGTCCCTAAACGCCGCACTGGTGCCACTGATGTTAGGAATGGCCGTGCTGCGTATTGTTATCCTCTGCGTAGTAGCTTTGCTAATGAGGAGGAGAAGGGAAGAAATATCTGCTATCTGGGAGATTTGACATAATTTGCAGCCATCATGGAGCTGCTATCAAACTGAATCTGGTTTAAGTACAGTCAGAAACTGGTAAAGTCTCATCTCACCTGTTCTCCCGCCTGCAGCCTGCTCTTTGTGGAGTAGATGTGTCTTAAATTAATCAAAGAGAATAGACTACAGGTGACGCTGATTATTAAAAATGTCAAAGATGTCCCTCACTAGTTAATCCACCTTAGACATCTTTGACATTTTCACAGTTACTGTAATCTTGTTGCATTGGACTTCAGATGGATGCAACCTCTGACATTGTTACTGCTGGGGTTGGGGTGAAGAACCTGTGTAAGCATGGACTTTCTTTTCTTTAATACATTGTGATTACATTGATTTTTATTTCGAAATATATTGTGGAGCATTGGTTTCAGGTTTCATTTCTGTCAGATTTGGAGTATTTTGTAGTATTAGTATCATATCACCAGACTCCGTAGCCTGCACCTGTTATCGCCAGGTACCTATTTCATTAACACTGCATGTCAGCACTGACAGAAGGTAGTCACATTCTATTTTTATTACTTCTACGGCACATCATGTGAGAACATATGGAATTCCCTCACTTTTTTTTTTAGAACTATGAAGAGTTATGTTTATATGTGGTACCAGTCCGATTGGGATTCTGTGTGAATCTCTTTGTGTTTGAGGAGAGGGAAATCAGCCTAATCAGCTCTTAATTAGACAAATTTATTTTGCAATGGATGCGGGTAAAGTACATTACTTAGCAGTAATTGATTTGGTCTGATTTATGAATGAATATACGTGAAGCAGGGAGTGGTGGATACAGGCTGTGCTTAAAAGAAGGTGGGGTTTTAATGACCAGTGAGCTGGCTGTAGCAATAACCCAGCAGTCAGTGGCAGTGCAGCTGTGACTAAACCAGATGGCGGATAATCAGTGTGTACATCAGTGCTGCATTGCTGTGCTTGGTTTAGTTAACATGTCTGAATGCAGTCCTCCTAATGTTCCCTGTACACCAGGATTATTGCTTTGATCCTGACCAAACACGGATGATTTGTATTAGTCTTAAAGACTGAATTAAAGATGAGATGGTGAAGAAACAACGGTGGTGGTGGTGGTGGTGGTGTCGATGTAGCTCCACCTGTAGTGAAAGCATCTGACTCTTAAATCAGATGGATGCAGAGTTGCTTTAGCAAGTATTTTGTGGACTTGCAAGACTACCACTGCTTTTGGCAATCTAGAGACATTATTCAGTACTACTATTCCCTTATGACCGCCACATCACAATAGTGATCGTGATTTGTGAGGGGCCAGAGGATCGGGCTGAACAAACCTTTAAAACGAACAAAAGCATCTACATTTAACTGTGGGGTAGCTCCTTTTTATCATTAGCATTAATGAACACAACATGCAATTTGGACCTGCCCCAGACAAAAGATTATCACCATCATTATAGGTCTTAATGTTTTTAGTCCAAAATCGTCGTCCCACGTTGCTCCGTGCCAAAATTTAGTGCGAGAACCTGCATCTGTGGATTTTACACCATGTTGGACGTCACATAAAATGTCTGCTAAAACCAGTGAGTCAGGTAAAATCTGTTGCCTCCTTTGTTATTCAAAGTTAGGAAGGTAATGTGAACACCAATATAATGGTAGTCACTGTAAAAAGGCATGATTATCACTACATGCATGAATCAGGATGACTTGGGTAGTATCTGGAAAGACATGCCCCTCAACATAGTGAGCAAGTCTGAATTTGAAGGCCTAGTAGAAGATAATGAACAAGCTTTATAGCATGTCGTCACACTTGTGCTTCTTTCAGATTGCAATTTCTCAAGCTGTATGAGAGGCAGAGAGTGGGGAGTAACACAGGGGGAGTAAATGTAACTACAAGCTATAGCACAGTATTGCTATAAAAAGCTGCTGGTGTTGCCCCCAGTCTGTGGCTCCAGTTTCTGCATTTGAAGGGATAATATAAAAACATGGATGCACAGTGCATCATCACTCCCACTTTCTTCAGACAGACATCTTCTTCTCTTAATTCACCTCTGCGAAGTGACTGGCTACTTAGCTGGGAAATTTCAAACGGTATACCACATCACCTGATATTCATTGCGCCCTGCTCTGGTTGTGTATAATTCACTGATGAGCGATGGCATAGCTCATATCGATGTACTGTACTGTTTTCTGTGTGTGTGTGATTGGACTTTATTGTGTGTGACATTAGCGTGTGTTGATCCTCCTCCTGGCTGCCACATTCAGCCCCATTTTAAGATGTCTACCTCCGTGTGCCTCGCTCTGACTAAACGTCTCATGTTCCCGCTGCTTCTTTTTTTTCTTCTTTTTTTTCTTGTTAGGCTCGTGAAACAGTGTATGCCCCACCCTGTGGTCTGAAGTTCTGCTCTCAGTCTTTTCTTGTCCAAGTGCCAACTCCTAAAGGAAGAGATTTTCCTCGTTCTGCTCTGAAAACACCAGAGCTGTTCCTCCTCCTCCTCACCTCCCACCCTGCTTCTCTCTCTGTCTCTCTCTCTCTCTAACCGTGTGATGTCTTGACCACTAACGGCTACATATTAAGAGATAATTCCATACCCTGAGGTTTCAAACCGGCTCAGACTGGCTCAATGCGTTTTGTCTGCTCTCTGTTCCCTAGGCAAAAATAAATACATTTTAAAAAAAGAGAGAGGGAAGAAAATTACGTCTGCCTTTTTTTAAAGGAACATGACACAAATTTAGTGTTACAGTGTTGAGAAACATACCTCTGTTGAATAATTAGTTACACTTCCTGTAAAATAGCTGATCTCTTTTCACCACAAGGAAACCAAATAACAGTTTTTAGTTTCAACCAGAGTGTAGAGGTGTTTTCAAGTTATCAGTGTTATGGTAACTGTGGTATATAAAAAGAATGGCGAAGCCATGCACTGCCTCCCATTCATTTTAATGGAGTCACCTACTATTTTCCACCTCTAAACTGGTCTCTTTATTTATAGATTTATTTCTTTATATCTTATTCTTCCGTCAACCGGAATGCGGCCCGAACGGGAGAGAGATACCAC
>JAUMHF010000003.1:17380112-17431539 GCA_032359275.1 Microctenopoma steveboyesi | reverse complement strand
GTGCGTGAGTGTGGGGGGGGGGGGGGCTTTAGCAAGTGTTGATGTAAGATGCTGTCATGTTGCATTGTGGGAAATGTAGTATCGAGTGTTTTTGGAGTCAGGCCTCTCACACTCACTAAAACCATCATTGTTCATGATTGTCTTCTAGCTAATATTCAAATAAAATTCAAAATTCTTTAACTTCTTTAACAGCGCACACACCTTGCCCAAGCTTGGTTTAGATTGAGAACTTGGTAGTAACTCATCCTTGATCGGTCTTCATTACAACCCTGGAATACCGTCTTGAGGAATGCTTACAAAACAAAGCAATTGTTCAGAGTGAGAATCTCAAGCCTGGTGTTCTCCCGAGGTCTCATCATCCCAGTGTTAGTCTGAACATTTCTGTGTGTGAGCGAGCAGAGACAGCCGTCTGCTTTGTTGGTGGAGAACGGATGTGTTAGCAGAAAGTCCTGCTCTGATAATGAGACGGCCTCCTGCTAGAAGCCTTTGTTCTGCATGACGTAGGCCTGCTCCTCCATTACACGTTGAGATGGTATTAAATATTCAGCACATCTATGTGTTTATAGATGGCTCTGTGTCTGTATATGTGTGTTGTAGTAGTGATTTTTTTTCTGCCTGCCTTGTCACCATGCAGCTGCTGCCCCCTGCTGGCCGCAGCGTGTAAAAACTGGATGTGTGTACATGAAGGGAGAACGTCTCCTCGCATGTGGACACGTACTAAACCTGGTCTGTGTAGCACGTGGTGAATAAGACGTAATTAATTGAGTGTATGTAGGTGCATTTAATGACATTCCATCTGAAGTTGTAAATTCTTTTGGCTGTTTTAAAGTAAATTTGTGACACATTTCTGACACCCTAAACCCAAAACAGAAAGACGAAGCTTAGTCACCCGAGTCTTACACCAGAGAACATGGTTTGTCACACATTTTGTTGTGTTTGCATCATAACCCAGACCCTGCGTATTGAGGAACATATTTATAAACTACACCCTGGTCTGGTGTATCCACTGTAATCCATTTGGTCTAGCATCAGCTGGAATGTCTACAAAAGCCATACTTCAACTGGATTGAACCAGTGCTCTTTGTTGACCCTCTATCCACTTCTTATCATACAAAAGTGGGTCAGCAGGTTTCAAGGAGCAGGGTCACATCTGTTGGTGTCTTTTCTGTGTAGCATGTGCTTGTGTAGGGTTTCCTTCAGATTAATGGAAGAATTCGTGAGGCAGTGTAGCACAGAATAATGTCAGGTCTGACGGTTTCTCACTGTAGAAATGAGACATTGTACAATGAAATTAAAATGCTAATTTAGAATGAAACACCATTACTCAAGTTAAAAACTAAGAACAGAACAGCATTGAGCACAGTGACTACAGCGTCTTCCTTTTTGCTCTGTAAGCAAACTAGTGAGATCATTCATGGGAATAATCACTGACATGATGCGGTTCTCAAAGCACTTTATAACCACAGGAGTCGGTTTCATCTCATGGTCAGTTTTTTATGCACAGGCAATATGATTTCAGGCAGGGTGGGTTAGGGTTAGGGTAACCCTAACCCATGTTTACCTGTCCCCCAGCCCTGTTTCACCAGTATGGCTACAGTACATCAGATCTTCACATTGTCACTTTGCAGTGACTACAGCTGAACCACTTATCCAAAGTCGTATAATCTTTCTTTCATATGCGAGCTGTTGTTATGACCAGAACACCAGGCTTCTGTTTGTGAATTCAATAAGTTGAGGGTCTAAAACATGACTTGTGTTATGAAGAGTGATCTCAGGAGAGCAGTAAGTAGAGCATGACTGTAGTTGTACTCATGAATTTGTACTGTAGAGGTGGAGATCCTGCTACACCCCTACTGCAAATATCCACCTTTATTTTAAAATTCCACCTGCTCCGTGTTGGTTTCATAGTGACTATAACCACATGCGTTAGTTTCAGATGAATTGGCTTCATTAGTGTTTGATAGATCTCCTCTTTCTTCTCTCTAGGGTCACACAGTCATCCGGTCAGCAGCTAACGCCAACCTGCCACCCATGCTGATGTCCCAGCGTGTGATAGCCCCCAACCCTGCCCAGCTGGGCCAGAGGATTTCATCTAAGCCTGGGATGTCTCGCTCCAGCTCCAGCAGCATGGGCAACGCTGTCAGCTATCAGCAGGTAGAGAGTCACGCCGGGCGCTGCAAGCTGCTTTCAGTAACGTTAGAAACTGTAGTGACAGAGCTCCACATAATGTGTGTGTGTCCCTGCAGGCCAGCCAGCAGGTGGCAGCTTCCCAGCGCTCCGGCTCCAGTGCCATGTACATGAACTTGGCACACATGCAGGCAGCGGCAGCAGTGGCCGGAGGAGTGGCGGGCGGTCTGGGCGGTGCTTCGGCCATTAGCCCGTCCACCATGTCCAGCTCAGCTGGAGGAGGTGTGGGTTCCATGGCCGACCAGGCCAGCAGCCAGGCGGCAGCCAAGCTGGCCCTGAGGAAGCAGCTAGAGAAAACCCTGCTGGAGATCCCTCCACCCAAACCCCCCGCACCGCTGCTTCACTTCCTGCCCTCTGCCGCCAACAGCGAGTTCATCTACATGGTCGGCCTAGAGGAGGTGGTGCAGAGCGTGCTCGACAGTCAGGGTAAGCAACTGACGGGGAGGACAAACATGTGCATCACTGATGTATCACTCTCTTTAAATCTGAACAGAAAACAGTGAGTTTTCCAAAACGCCATGTCAACACTTCTCTGTACAGGTGTTTGTAGAGATGCCATGCACCACACAATGAGTTGAAGTTGATTTAAGTCGAGTCTTCCTGCAGGTAAACTCAGAGGGACGCTGGCCCGCTCAGAGCCGTTCTTCTGCGCCCAATGCAGAACTGATTTCACCCCTCACTGGAAGCAAGAGAAAAGCGGCCGAATCCTCTGTGAGCAGTGCATGACGTCCAATCAGAAGAAGGCTCTAAAGGCAGAGCACACCAACAGGCTGAAGAACGCCTTCGTGAAGGCCCTGCAGCAGGAGCAGGTCAGCCCCACGCCCTTCCCAGCAGCTTCTATTCATGACAACATAACCGATTTTTTCACTTAGGTTTTATTGTTGGGTGTAGTTTTTTTAACATATGCTATATTTGAAATGTGTGTGTGTGTGTGTGTCCATGTCAGGAGATTGAACAGAGGCTGCAGCAGCAGGCAGCCCTCTCTCCCAGCTCAGCACCTACTGGCCCTAACGCCTCTAAGACTGACACTATGATCCGGCATCACGCCCTCCGCCAGGTATGCAGCACGCCACCTGCTCGTCCACCATGTGGTGATGGTCAAAACAGCCACTGAAGCCCTGCTGAATGTTAACTTGATGCGTCTACTGTCCTCAGGCTCCTCAGCCTCAAGCCTCCCTGCAGCGAGGTCTCTCCAACTCTGCACGAGGCGTCCTGTCCAACTTCGCCCAGGCCTCCCAGCTGTCAGTGGCCAGCAGCCTCATGGGAATGACTAGTGCTAAGCACTGTGGCAGTGGAGGCGGCAGCAGTAGCAGCAGACTGCAGCATGACAGCCATCGCCAGATCTACAACATTGCAGGTACCTGCTGTGTACTGTCTGCTGCATGATGTACAGAGTCATCACAGGTTTACCAGGGATTTACCAGTGGAACAGAGCCACTCGTGCATTCTGATCATTCCCACTATACTGTCACTAAACAGCGCACTACTCAGCTGACTTACTGCAATTTCCCAAATATGAGGCGCACCTGATTATAAGCTGCACCAGTTAAATGTGGGAGATCTACAGATTGGTCTATATATAAGCCAAACCCTACTATAAGCTGTAAAGGTCGTGCTAGGAGGGGATTGTCGGGACAGACAGAGATGCCTGTTTGGGAAGGCAAAGCGTCCCATTTATTAACATTCAATGAGTCATTCACATTTTTGACATGAACAGCATTCAATCAGTGCACAAATAACACACCGGTGCGCTCCCAGCCCGCGTCCTGCAGTCATGGTACTGTAGTACTGCAGTATAACAAAAAAACAAAACTCACAGAGCTTGACGAGGCAATAATGTTAAATGACTACATTTAATTTAAAAAAAGTGCCAGCCTGACAGTAAAGGTGCAGTAACGTGGCCGTTTACTGTATCAAAATAACCAGAAACGTCATTAATCCTCGTCAGTGGAAACAGCTTCTTTAGTCGTTACACTGTCCTCTTCTTCATCACGCATGGACACGTCCTTGGTGCAAACTGTCTCGCTCTCGTTCCTGTTCTGCATTTCAGCTCGTTTTGTTTCGTTACCTGGCGCAAACTGTGTGTCTCGCTCTTGCGCTTCCTTGTGCCCCTGGTGACTGGTAAACCTAAGCGGCCCCGCTGAATAAGCTGCAGGGTCCAAAGCTTAGCGGATATTACGCTACGTTTCAGGGACAGCAAGAATTCTATGCCATTTTTATACCACTTTTAGTTCTTTGCACCTGACAGCAGAGCTCACATCTAAATCTGAACTTTATCTCAGAGTGAGTTCAACTTCAGTCTGTCACTAAAGATGGTTTTAAAAAGCTGCTAATGTCTGTTGTAATAATATTCTGATAATGCTCCTGAAACATTTAGTACAAGAAAGGACTGTGATGGTTAAGGTGTTTTGTCACATAGCCAAAACATACGAGGACATGAATTTATGTCCATATCTCCTAGCCCTAACGCCCAGGACACACTGGAGGATGAACAGCAAGACGAATCAAGACATTTTCAGTACAGTGAACTCAATCTGGGGACATCATGGAGTGTTTATATTCAGGCAACTGCAGAGCAAGAGAGGTGGGATGTCTGCAACAGGCTGGTGGCGCGTGGGGTGGGGAAGGGGTCTCGACTCATGGTTCTAGAAGATAGAACTGTGACAGTTTGTATTTCATCTGTGAACTTCTGCCGATAGACTTCACAGCTCCCTCTTTGTGTGTTTCGTCCCCACAGGGCTAAATGTTGCCTATCTGAACCCAGCGGCGGTGGGAGCCCATAAGAGTTCCAGCTTAGCAGACCGGCAGAGAGAGTACCTGTTGGACATGATCCCACCTCGATCCATATCGCAGTCCATCACCGGACAGAAATGAGCCCCGACCAGCCCTCCCACCCCCTTTGATGCCATCCCATCTTGCCCCCTCCTACGCCCCCATTCAAAAGCACTCCCAAATCAAGGAACATCCCCACCCCACCCCACCCCACCCCACCCTGCATCGCATGCAGTGCCTGTCCGTGTGCCTACCCATGAAAACCCACCGAGTCGGACAAAGACACTAAACTGTCAGTGCATTTCAAATGTTCTTATTATAGTAAAACTCTTCTTCGTCAGCGTTGTTTAACGATTATAATTCCCATTATTATCGCTGTTGGTAGCATTATTATTATACCTGCACCTACACCTTTTGCTTCCGTTAGTATTACTCATTACGCGTTTTTCTTTTTAAAGTGTTTTTGGTTGCTCTGCTGTCACTCCCTACGTAGGCGAGTGATGGGGAATCATTGTAGGGTCACTTTAGGCCAAGATCATATTGGATTTGCTTTCACCACTCAATTATAAAGCTTAGATGAGACTATTGCTAGTAACAGAAGATCAACAGGGTGCATTCTGGTTGCTATGCAACATAAAGTTAACAACTTTAAAGCTTTGTAAAAAGTGTTGGCTCGCTAACTTGAAGTAACAAGGTGGAAGATGCTGATGGGAAGAAAAAGAGACAAAAAGTCTTTTCTCCGCTCGCTCTTAAGAAGAGAATGAAGAGCTCATTGCAAACCTGGAGAACGTGAAGGGGGGGATATGGAATTGGAGAGCATAGCACTTGTGTCCTCACCGGGTTCAGGGCTGTTTGCCCTCTGACCAGGAGTTTGGGGCAGCAACAGAGCTAATTAGGTGGAAATGACTGACAATAGGTACACATGTGTACAAAAGAGAATCCTATGTGATCAGAGTTCGGAAAAGCTTTTTCTTTGGTAGTCGGCTCCCACCATTTCTCATCCAAAGGTCATCGTCAGTTTCCTCATTTCAGATGTCACCCCCCTCCCGTGCAGATTTGAGCAGTTACCAGATGGATGTACACAGGACTTAACTGCAGTAACTGCACCCAAGAGGACCAGCAGTGCACACAGGCTCAAGTGAGGACGGAGCGACATTGTCCACAAACGGGGGTGATGGTCTCTGCTCAGAGAGCAGCAGGTCGAGTTTTCCTTCTGCTTCCATCCCATCTCACTACCTGCCACTGACCCTCCATGCCATGCCCCCCGCAGTACCTTGGTTATCCAGTATGCACAGACTGAACCCTTTGGCCCAAGAACTCCTCTTGGCATCACGTGTTCTTTGAGAAAAAGAAAAAGTACTCTAATCACATTTTGTATGTCCAAACCACAGATTGTGTATCTAGAAACCTACAAATCTGGGTTCCTTTTCTTCTTCTCTGGGTTTTTTTAGGTTGTTTTCTGATTGTTCCCCACCTTCTTCATTTTGGTGTACTTGTTTTGTTTTTTTCTTTTGCGGCGTCTCCTAATGAAATGGGGGCATACCTAAGAGGTGTTAGCCCCCCGGAGACGATAATAGTCAACATAGCTAAAGACAAAAACTATTGAAATATCTGTATGGATCATGTATAGATACCTAGCTTCAGAGGAAAAAAAGGATGTGGATTATATCTTTTATGGGAGAGACATGGATCAATCATCGTGTGCATGCCATGCACACTAGAGGAGCACTTTGCATATTTCCAATTGGAAACTTTTTTTAAGGAGGAAAAGAATGTTACAAGTGAAAGTGGCTACGGTCTGGATCCCAGCTGATGGCCGATCACAGAGTCAGGGGACGTGTCGTCAAGGTGTGGATGAATGGTATAAGTGTGGACATCATGTGTCAGTTCCCCGGTGACCAGAGTGGCTGTGGCTGGCGTCAGTACACAGCCTCACTAACTAAACATCAGTATTCAGGAAGTTATTCTGCTTTCCACATTTCTCCCTTTTTGTTTGTTTTTAGCAGCAGCAGCAGTTGTGTGTTCCTCTCTCACAGATGTAACATCATCTTCCATTCATCTCCACAGCATTTCACTGCGCTCATTTCTTCAAACCACTTGACTGAATGGTAGAGAAACACCAAGCGTGCTGAGCTCTCAAATGGAGCCGTCGTTGACCAAACTTACTTTTCTATCCAGACCTGCATCATCTTCTCCACAGATGAGTTAGTCAAAGGAGGCTGTTGTCTGGCTATAGAGCAACCTAACATGACACATTTGCACATTTATTCTTTAAACTGGTCAATCTGCTGTGTAAATATTCCAGGTCAACGCAGTCTTTGCAGTATTTCCCACCAGGACGTGAGTTGTGTGACTGTAAATCAAATTAGTTTTGTCGTATTCAGATGATGTTCAAGTGGATTTGACCGACACGTCACAGACTTGATCTAGTAAATCAACTCTCAGCTGTTTTTCACCTGTTGCAAACATAGCTGCGCCTCAGGTTTCCAGCAACATCGCTGTAATAGTGGTAAACATACAAAACACAAAAATACCTTGTCATCTACCTTTGTGTACAATCACACCATCAGAAAAAGGAGCAGTTGTTCCATTCAAGACTAAAGGCGTTTTTTTACACGCACTCCTCTCCAAACAGTCACAATGGTCTAGTGGCTGGCATTTAGCTAAGGCAATCCCATGGTTAACTTAATTTTTACGCACACAGCGACAACGAAAATACATCACTGGGTTCCTCAAACTTCGACACTGCAATGATTTGGATATATTCTGGGTTACTTGTAGCACTATTTTTTTACCCCTTCCCTCAATCCTACAGACACAAACTCTTTGGTTAAGCTTTGTGGCAGGGGATGTAGGGTGTTTAGGACTTCGTGTGCAGTTCTTGTTACTTGCTTGTCATACCTGCGATGTACTAGCAGCTCCTTGGTGGCTTTCTCTGGAAGGTTGGGCTCCCAGTCTGCAGTAGATCAGGCATTTTAAGCAGTGTTAGTATTATTAATTCAGAATCAGGTTGAGGACCAGGTAGCTGACACAGCAACACTCTTCAGCCTGACAAACAGAACTTGCAGCGATACAAGGTTATGATCAAATATATATGTTATCATAATATATATTCGGACTTGGTAATTTGGTAAAAATTTCAAAAACAGACATTTTTTTGCTTTATCTCTTCTTTGGCTTTAGAGTTATTGTGTTGTTATATGTTAAGCTTCTGTTCACTAGTGGATACCTTTTGTGTTTTCCTGAAGAATTGTTGCTTGTGCACCTCATAGCTCCGTAAGTGATGCACAGTCATCCTGGTCCAGAGGCAGCAGAGCAGGCCCACATCATGATACAGCCACCACCATGTTTTACAGGTGGGATGACGTTATGCTGGAATGAAAAGAAATCTTAACACTTGACTTAACATGACATGTAACGACATGGTCTTGAGCAAACTGTAGATTCTCATGATGGTGGGTGCGTGAACACTTGCAGTAACTGTTTCACTCTCACTGTGGTTGGTCAGTAATGTGTTTTTTTTCCCGCCACATTGTTACATGAAGGTCATTCAGTTCAACACGTTATGTTGTGTGCAAAGTGTGTTAGAGGAATCCAGACCTGCCCGTCGCTGCACCACAATAATCTGATGTGCCCAGTGATGTGGGAGCTTGGGGGTCATGAATAAACTACCTAGGGTTTGCTTCAGATGTAAAGTTGGTAAGTTTACACTTGGAAATCACCAATTTAGTTTATTATGGAACATTTGGAATTGGACGTAGAGATATATTTTTAATGTCTGAGTTATTATTTTCACTTGGTTTTTGTCATGCATCTCCCCGTGCCGCCGTGCTGTTGAAGAAGTTAAAAAAAAAATCTCCTGTCTCTCTTTTGCAGATGCATCCACACACCTTTGTATTCGGACTGCAGATTTTTTTCAAATGTCAATTTTTTCGATTTCAAAAGTCATTCTTTTTCTGGCGTCTCAACTGAGTTCTCTTTTCTTTCTATTGCAGTTTTTAAAAAAAGTAAACAAATGTATTGACTATGAAATAAATGACACAATATTTGCTAGGTTTGAAGTAATAATGACTTATTGTACATAAACATTTTTTCCTCCCTTGTACTGAAAAAAGAAATTAAATGGTTGTATATTGTGTAGAAAAGCAAACAAAAAGCCATGAATATTGTGAAGCTTGTCATTTCGTTTTGTGATCACTGTGTATTATTGTGTAACAAATGTGCAAAATGTTGGGGATTTTTTTTCTCCTCCCTCCTCCCTGGTTTTGGACTAGTTTGTTTGCAGGAAGGTGTTCACTGGTTCAGACAGACGTGGTCGGCAGTCGCTAAATGATTTTCTGAACACGCTCTAGATTTCAGTTTGATCCAAGATCTGACAGATTTTTCAGAGTGAGCTTTTTCTGAGACTGTTCATTCTACAAAATCAAACAGTATTCTCCTTAGGACAGTTTCTTCAGTACAACAGGGACGTTGATTCTGGAGAAATGTTGATGTCGTAAAAATTTACTTTCAATGCTGTGAGCACTAAAAATCTAAAAACCTAAAGCCAAACTACATCTTTTTATTATCATGTATTGTACACAAATGTATTGTACACAAAGAAGCTTCCAACATTAGTTCACAGTGTAACTAAAGTCTGACTTTACCCAGAAGAAGCTTTTTCTGAAGGAAGCACTAGTGGAATAAAAATAATAACTTCTAGTATGTAGAAGCCTGGGCTGCCCCCATTGTCGCTGCTGCTGCCTGACCCTGAATCAGCGAACCCCTCCTGCCAAAACCAGCAAACAACACGTATGCTCCTCTACTTTATCTTCTGTTGGTTGTTGCTGATGCAGGGAAACTTTTAATGGCTGAATCAGTTTTCGACGTACCTGTAGAAGCTTTTCCTTTTTGCATAATGATGATGTTGGAACAGTTTTCTGGGAGGAAGCAGAAACACGTGGAGAAATTGACCAGAGACTAATTGAAGTCCTTTTAGTTTTCCTTACATTAATCCTGACTTTTTGCACATACTTGATATTTAAGTCTTCAAAAAAAGTAAAAGAAAATAATGCTGTTTGAATACTGCCAGTTGATTGACAATTATGCATTGATTGAAAAAATAAGCTAATTTTGGAGGAAATAACTTTGTAATATTTATCTCTTGCAAGCTATGTTTAATAAAGGTTGAAACAATTTGCTTCCAAGGGTGAATTTATTAACCTTCCTGTTGTCAAACTGAAAAACAGAGCAACTGTCAACATGAGTCAGAGCTCAGATTAATGAACACGGAGACACAAAAACAACTGAAAACAGACACAAAATTACAGCTGAGATGCATAGAGAAATAATTAAGAGATACACAATGACTAAAAATCAACACAAATTAGCACAAATACATGTGCTAATACGAAAACATGCTGTGACAGCCTCATGTCATCCTTTTGAGTGTCTTTCACCTGGATCCTCCTACCTGTGCCTGGACATTTTGCCACTAATATTAAAAAAACATTTCAGGTTTCATATAAACAATCAAACACACAACAGTAGCACAAACACAAACTGAGTTACAAACGGGAGGCGTTCACAGACACTGACCCCTGCTACACAGCTGTGGACCTTCCCCATCAACAGCCTTTCACTGTTTGAGATCCTGCAGCAGCCTCCAGGGGGCAGAGTATAACTACTTTAGCTGTCAGCTTGTTTCCTCTGAGGGTATGAACTGAAAGATTGTGTCATACATGAGTATTTTTGGTAGACTTTACCAAACTAGTTATTATCTATGTCTGAATCTCCAAAAAAGGTTCAGTGGGAACCGGACTTTGTTTTAGTTCCTTGAAGACATTTCACCCTCCATTCCAGAGAGCTTTCTTAAGTCCAGTTGCCACTGAATAAACCGTGGTTGACTGAGAATCTTCTGTTTTTGTCTTTAATGTTGTTATTGTCTCTTCTTATCTTATCTCAAAATTTTGGAGCAGTGTGACCAGGGACAGGTAATAAGAGAATGGGTCCCAACAGTTCAGGAACCCCCAAACAATCCATCATACTGCCGCTCTTTTGGATATGTATGTCTCTATGGAGTCATTTTCTGATCAATACTTGTGGTTAAAGTTTTAATTCATAAAAAATAATATGTAAGTATGTTAATGGTGTTTTTCAAAATGTCATTGGTCAAGTGAAGCAGTAATATTCTAATTTCCTGTAGACCTGTGTCCTGTAGTCCAGTTCCCCGAGGACTGTGTCCCGTAGACCTGTTCCCTGTAGACCTGTGTCCTGTAGGACTGCCCTGTAGTCATGTGCCCTGTAGGACTGTCTCCTGTAGACCTGTTCCCGGCGGACTGTGTCCTGTAGACATGTTCCCTGTAGTCATGTGCCCTGTAGGACTGTGTCCTGTAGACCTGTTCCCTGTAGGACTGCCCTGTAGTCATGTGCCCTGTAGGACTGTGTCCTGTAGAACTGATCCCTGTAGTCATGTGCCCTGTATGACGGTCTCCTGTAGACCTGTTCCCTGTAGTCATGTGCCCTGTAGGACTGTGTCCTGTAGACCTGTTCCCTGTAGGCCTGTGTCCTGTAGGACTGCCCTGTAGTCATGTGCCCTGTAGGAATGTGTCCTGTGGACCTGTTCCCTGTAGTCATGTGTCCTGCAGACCTGTCTCCTGTAGACCTGTTCCCTGTAGGACTGTCTCCAGTAGATCTGTTCCCTGTAGGACTGTGTCCTGTAGACCTGTTCCCTGTAGTCATGTGCCCTGTAGGACTGTCTCCTGTAGACCTGATCCCTGTAGGACTGTGTCCTGTAGACCTGTTCCCTGTAGTCATGTGCCCTGTAGGACTGTCTCCTGTAGACCTGTTCCCTGTAGGACTGTCTCCTGTAGACCTGTTCCCTGTAGGACTGTGTCCTGTAGGACTGGGTGATGTCCATTTATTATATTACTGAGGAAGTGAAAAATATTGCACCATCCTAAGGTCTGTTCTTCTGTACTTCCCTTGTCCCCTCTTGTTTTTCTGACTGTTCCGCTTTTGTCATAACACTATACAGAATGGCTCATAAGGCTGAAACTACTTAATGTGTGTGACACGTTTCTCTTGGAAAGGTTGTGAATGTCTCTTTGTGCCACAGTGTGTCATATGACGGTGACCACTGGGCCAAATGAGCCCCCAGCTTTAAACTCGTTCTTCATCTGATTCTTCGTCAGACAGGAAGCGTGTGTTCTTTATAAAAGGTCAGACTGTTCCTTTAACAGTTTCACTTCTGTTAGTTAGCCTGCATGTTCAGAACAGACTGCTGGCTGTGCAGTCAAATGTTCCGATAAAAACCACGACAGACATGCATGGAGCTGTAAGGATGCTTCCAGGATTTCATTAAACACATTGTCCTTTAAGTAAACCTACTGCTTGTTCTGTGATTTGATGTCACTGAAGCAGTTTTATCCTCATGTCGAAGCCTTCAGAAAGTCTTTGCAGACAAGCAGTGTCGCACCCCGCTCCACCTGTCTCTGTGAGTGCAGCAGGAACTCTCATAACACAACATAATGGAGCTCATGTGACATCTGCAAATCTAATATGTCCTAAGACGTGAGGTGGGTGGGGAGTGCACAACGTGGAATACTGTCAAACATGTGGAACGTGAAGTTCTCTGCATGTTTACCCACAGGTCTGCCTCAAGGTTAAGCACACAGCAGCTGGAGGACGTAGCACAACTTTACAGAGCTGCAGTGAAAGGTTCAGACCCCAACATGGAGCCGCTGTGTGAAATGAGTCTGGTGCAGTAACGATGAGAGCGTGACCTTCCAGGAGCACTGTGTAAATGAAGCTCACCCTGTCTCATCTCTAACTCCAGAGTTTTTTGTTGTGCACATATGTGACAACAAACCACACATTGTGCCCAATGCTGAAGAACCCAGAGCCCTGAGGCTCTCTGCTGTTTGACCCCTTAATGACCAAGGTCAAGGTATTAACACTTATTAACATTCTCTCAGCGAGCAGAGGTGGTAGAAGTACACCTCACCATGTAGTACTCCACCAACAAATGGATATTGATAAAAATCAGTGTTGGGCGTGATGCTGTTGATGGATGTTGAGGTCCAGATGTGGTCATAAATAAGGCTTCTGCTGAAATGTACAATAATATGATATTAAAGCAACACTGAAGAGGTTGTCAGCTATTAAAATGAGAAAAAAAACTTAAATCTATAAAGATTTGGTATGTTTCTATTATCTGCATCTGTAAATAATAGGAACTAGAGTAGGAACATATATGTAGTAAAGTCCAAGTAACACGAGTTCACTAATAAAGTACACGCAGAGATTTGCTTTTGGTTTCTGTACAATAACAATGGCACAGAACCTGGCAACGTCACTGTGACAACAAGAATCCAGGAAGCAGAACTGTGTTGCACGTGTTGTGATTGATATTTAATACAGCCAGGTTAACTGACTGTCCCTCGGTCGTCGTCACCGGTCGCAGCCTGCAGGTCATGAGAGCAGTGAGAGACAGGACCGCCTCTCCTTCAGTCCCGACTGTTTACATAGTTGTTCATGAAGCTCTGATATAATCCAAACAGCAGGGAGGGACACACCACAGCAAGGGCACCGATACAGCATCGTGTTGTTTCACAAGTAACAACACGCAACTGTTTAACACTGTGTGACTGTCAGTGCTCATCATTGTACTAGAGTCAGTACAAAACCACCGTGGAAAGCCGCTCTCACTGTGTCAATAAACACATCACACAAACTTTCCAAACTTTTGTTTAATATGAAAAAGAGGCTACTAAAATGCATTTTTGTATTTTCCATTAAATTCATTTATTCAGTTAAAAAAACTAGCAAAAATGTATTCATTCAACTTATATCTATATATCGTAAATCACACACACATGATTCTACCAAATTCCTGAATGAATTTATAGTGCACAAGAGTTCAGGGAGGTGTTAAACCTGGAACATGTGTCCTTGTTACCTACAAGAGTTAGGTTTAAGCTCCTCTGTGGGTGAGTGTGTCTTTCTTCATGCTCCAGAAGCCTTGCTCTCATCAGCGCTGTTGCTCTCCGACACATTGGTGTTGTGGACACACTACAGAGGCTCACCTCTGGAGAAAAAAACGTTATGGTTGTGTATTGAAACATGCACAGCTTGTGTGTCATGTTTGAGCAGATGTCAGTCACCAACTAAGAGTTGAGAGTAAGTGTTTGCATCGTGCACAGTTGCCTCATGTACCTCCTGAGTTTTTAGCTCAAATGATAAGATGACTCCATCTGAATTGAAATTGCCTGGACAGGTTGAAGCAGAGAGAGATTGATTATAGGCGAGGCAGAGGGAGAACAGCAACAACACACTGAGTGATCGGTGGAACCTCTTAATGTTTGTGTTGCTTTATCTGATCAAATCCTGCAGCCTTCCAGTCACAATACTTTCAGTAGGAGCAAGTGAATCCTCAGTCTCAACAAACCTGCACTGAGATTCAGGACAACATTCAGAGCTTCAGATAAAGTTGTACACAAACACTGGTATCTCTACACTGTGAGAGTGTTAGCAGTCGTCTGCTTTGTCAGCTGTTCCAAAGGTCGTCAATGTGTCGTAAACGGCTGTGGATTGTTATTACAGGTTATTCCCACAAAACAGCCAGAATCATATGTCTTGATCATGTCACTCAGCAGTGAGCTCTGACCTACAACTCCCTCCTACTGTTAGGGAACAAATCCCACATCACATTCCCGTTCCTGAGTCACACCGACCAAACAGAACATAAGCAAAGGTTAGTCACTCGTGTGGCTGCTCGGAGGGGGGAGCGGGAGAGGAGGTGGAGGTCAGGTGGAGGTTCTCCTGTCCTTGTGGAGAAACTTGTTTTGCTGTTGCTTTGCTGAAGGTGCAGCCAAGACATTCCACAGCGTGCACTCCTCTCTGTCTCACTCTCTCTCTCTCTCTCTCGCTGCAGTTTGGTTTGTGGCTCACTCACACCGTGTGCGTGTGTGTGTGTGTGTGTTTGCGTGTGTGTGTTTGCGTGCGTGTGTTTGTGTGTAGGTGTGTGTGTCTGTGCTTGAGCTGCAGTATGAGGACCAGTTTAGAAAAGAGCAGTTTGATGGTTAAGACTACATTTTGTGTTTTGGATTTACTTTTAGGTTTGGAAAATGTATTGTGTTATAGAATTTTTGCATGATGATAGCTTTACAAACATGTGGGTGTGTGTCCTTATCACATCAAAACAACACGTCTGTGACACATGTTTGCGTCGGTGGGTGGAGAAACCATACGTGTCAGTAGAGCAGCTAAATCATGCTCTGTGTGCAGGTGGAGAATCTGTGTGGATGGTGGTGCCTCTGAGCTGCTGATTTGATTTCTGAGCATGCTCAGACTGTTCTTTCGGCGGTCAACAGGCTGAGAGTGTTTAGGTTTGTGTCTGCAGTCAGATCTGCCCTCGGGCTAAGCATAACAACACTTCCACTGACAATCACACACAACCGCTCTGTGCGGCTTATCAAGACAAACTGACAGAGCCTGACACTTTGACTTTGTTCTGAGACGCCGTTTCACTTTGCAGATGTCACCACCATGTCAACTCAACGCAATCGTTCAGCCTCCATTTGTCTGGTGTAGTTTCAAAATCCTTCAAACTGTGTTGACCTTTGTAGGTGCTCTTATTAAAAAGGTCCTTGGAGTTTCTTTTCCTAGAATCACCCTGCAGGGGGGGGGGTGTTCATGTGTTATGAGGCTGAACTGCCACAGAAACCTTGCTTTATCAACTGCCAATGTGTTTATTAATAATAATAATAATAATAATGATTACTGTATTGATCGCCTTTGTATGGGTCCCATAGTAGGGACAGAATCTACATTGCTCTTCCAGGGTCTGAGGTTAAAGCTTCCTTCCTCCCATGCCTAGGATTTTGCCCAGTACTGATCTGCTGCTTGACAACAGTCAACCATATTAGAAAGGCCTGCGTCTTCATGGAGAGTTTTTCAGTACTATACCTGCACTGTGCCTGCAGGTGAGACCAGCTATATCTTGTAGGTACCTCTTTTTCACATTGGACCTTCCATGGGGTAATTTACAATGTCAGTGAGCTGCATGGACAGAACCCGACCTTACCTGACCCTTGTCTGACCACATCCTTAGTGAAGGTCCATAGCTACTATGAAAAACACCTCCTCTTGAGATTCTATCATATCTCTTCCTCCAGGGGCTGCTGCCTCAACACAGCTCCACAGTTTACTGGTAAGTACCAAACCCTCCACCATGTTCAGGTGGAGATTCCCTGAGAAACCCAGTCAGTGATAACAGGTCTGACTATCAAACATACAGACGTGCTTTCACGTGTCTTTCTGTCCCTGAGACTAGAACACACAACAAATGTAAACAGAAAGGCTCCATCTAGTACAAAAGGAGACTAAACAGGACAGTGGTCATATTCACCTTATGTCAGAACATTGTTATTATTTTATTTTGAACAAGCTTTTTCATGGCTAGATTGATCGATTGGTCATTTAATGGAGGAGGCTCTTTGACAAGCGATTAATATAAAGTGAACAGCATGAAACACACCTAACACCTGCTCACTGTGTCTAGAAATGACTTTCCTATGAGTATTTCTCAGTATACATTCTTTAGAGACACGCCCAAAATACTTCCTAAAGAGGATGCTAGCATGCCCTGCCTGCATGGCCTGTGCGTGATCAGCAGCTCCAGCCAATCACAGAGCACATGGCTGCAGTGTTTTTTGGGGCCGTGGTGTCATCAGGAGGGGATTTTTCTCTCCTGCAACAGAGAGAGAGCAAAGAAGAGAAACCTGTCAAACGTCTCTGAATTTAATGAGACTCATCGTTTATGTTCCATGTTTCGCACATGTACGTTCTCAATATATACAGCTTCATGTGTTCTTCATCCCCTGCTGTTCCTCAGTTTACTGTGAACCTACTGGAACTGTCTGAGCCATCCTTGTACCTTCATCTCGATAAAAACACACAACTGATCTGTCTCTCATTCTTCTTGCCCACAATGTCTGGATCAAGCTAGTTCATCCTGTAAAGATGATGGTTCTAATTTTTCAGTGGTGAGTGCTCTGGTTACTCATCGTGTGGTGACATCACCAGGGTACTTTTTTTTGGGCAAACAGTTTCAGTTAAAGAGCTCATGTTTGGAATTTCATGAAACGTGCAGTGTTTCTCTCAGCCCAGACTTATACTATTAAACCACTAGAGTACCCTTTAGCTTCTTTACAGCATCATTAGCTTCATCCAAACTCCAGCTGTTCATGTGTGCAGGGAAAGATGGAATACACATAATGGTTTGTGCTAACAAGTAGCTCAGTGGGTAGAGCAGTCGTCTCCAAACAGGAGGGTGAGGGGTTTGATCCTCAGTCCCACCAGGCTTCATGGTAAAGTGTCCACAAACAAGGTATTAAAACACCGGAGTAACGCCAAGGGGATCAATAAAGTATGTCTTCGTCAGCATCATCATTAGCTGGTTTACTATAAAGACGTGATGCTACTTATTCATGCTACGTTAGCTGCAGCTCTGGCTTGTTTACTGGAAGCCCGCTCTGTATTTCAGATAATCTCCGGCTCTTGATCAAACTTGCTCTGTAAGCATGATGAGCTTCCTGTGGTGTATCACAGTCTCCACTGAGGTAACACACAGAGGGAGGATGAGGAAACAGATGCCTGGATGAAACCAGTTCAGAAGCATGTGTGTGTGTGAGTGAGAGAGCGAGAGAGCGAGAGAGAGAACATGCTGTCCTCGAATGCTAATTGTCATGAACAACTGTTTGAGGGGGCGGGAGATCTACTGCCTCAGCCAATCACAGGCAGCACCTGAGGCCAGAGCAACGCCTGCGACATGCTGGTACCATGGTATATTGTTGCCTACACATTCACGTTCTGCAACTCATAACAATACCCAGAAAGTCAAGTCACAAATAGTACAAGCTGCGTTTGCTCTACTTGAAAAACAAAATAGAGTCTGGACTGTGACCTATGTCCTACTGACAGTTTTACCTCGACTTCACACAAAATTGTTTCAACAATGTGAAGTGAGATAGCCCAGTGACTGGGTGATGTTTAGATGATCGTAACCATGACAGCCAACTATCCAATACATGCTCTCTTCTTTCTGTAAAAGACACACATTAAGAGTTCATCTACTGTCTCTTCAACTTTCCTCAAGAGTCCTCACAAACAAACTCATCATAATCTGAACCAGCAAATCCCACAGTGCCCTCGTAAACTAAAGTTTCCCCTCTGACCGCACAGTGCGGGTGTTACACCCTACGTTATCTTCTTCAGTTTGTTGGCTGCTACTCTGCAGCTCAGCCGTGTCAAACGCCGTTAACATCATTAATCATGTTGCACAGTTCAGAGGTTGATAAAACAGCATCTGGTTTCATTATTGCAACAGTAAAATAGGGGTTGCTGGATGAAACTTGACTTTGTAGCGTAACACTAGTATCACGTGATGAACAGCAGAAACCAGACTTCAGAGCATCACCTCTGAGTCTGACACACAGCTGTCGTTCTTTCTGCTGTGTAATTGTTGGACTCAGGGTTCTTCTTGTCTGGCTCCTCACTTTCTTTTTTGGCCTTTAAACCATCTGCTGCTCGTTTTCAGTTTCTAATTACATGTTTATTATGGTCATCATCCTTGTCAATGTTTCACAGTGGCTGCAAACAACTATCATAAACCACTGCTATGGAGTGTGGTGTTTGTTTTGACATCAGAACCTGTTGCACATGACAGAACCTCTCAGGTAGATTTTAGTGGTCAAAAAACAAGTAAAGGTGATTTTTGAAATGAAATTTCCAAATTAAATAGTTTGAGTTTGAGTTATATTTTAGTGACTAATAAACCAAACGTGGAAGAGACTAAGACAAAGCAGCAACATCTAAATCTTGGGATGTGGTTCTCACTTTGGGTGCAAGAGGTGCAGATGAGCTCTCATCATCATCAGCCCAGCTAGCTGGACGGGAGGCTAAACTGACACTGGGTGGAACAAGGAAAATATGTTATGTACACACATATTGTGTCTTACAGGAAAACTACGTGTCAGTGAAGCTGAAGATGTACTAAACTTTACTGGACATGAATGCAGACAAAGGTCAAAGGCTCCGTGAGGAGGAGGAAAGTAATCTTCACAGTCCCAGCTAACAATAGACTTATAGATAAACTGTCCTTTATTCATCAAAGTAAAAATAAATCATACACAAACACACAATAAAACATCAACAATACAACATGAGGACACTGGTGAATGTCTTTCATAGATGAATACGTTATTTATTTAGAATACCCTAATGGCTCACATTACTCCGGGTTTTTCACCTCAACAGATTCTTAAAACACCTAAATTTCATAATAGGACCTAATGGAAATATTGCCCATCTCTCAGTTTAGTCCTGGTCCAAAAGGGAGTTTCCAGGTGAGCTTCTCTAGCCACTTTTTGTAAATAAATTCTCTGCCTCCTTCTTCCTCTCTGCTTGTTGTGACGACTTGAGTGGACATACAAATAGTACATGTTGTTGCCAGTGGACAGTTTCCCGTAGACCTTGAGTTTTTTAGTTTACTGCCATGCGTGCATATTTTAAATTCTGCAAGTCCCTAGGTCTGCAGTGCTACTACCTCCTGAGGAGAGCTGACGTTTAGCTCCAAAAAGGCAGAGGGCAGTGAAAACAGAAGCAGAACCTGCAGAACAAGTTTAGTTCCAGCTCACAGCGGTCAACTTTAGACTGCTGATAGAACCCAGCATCACTGTGGGGCAGGAACGTGCACCGTAAACTCATGAAGACTCACTTTACCTTTCCTCGTTGCCATTCTTGGGTTGAGAGCTGTCCCACAGCAGTGAAGATACAGGCCAGAGCAGCAGCCCTCGTCACAGAGTGATTTACTGATTAACAGCTTCCTTATCTGCTGCTCTCGGCAGTTACCCGACGTCAACAACCTAGAGCAGAGGAGGCCTCTGGCAGCACACCACACAGCAGAGGCACTACTTACGTTCAGTCTCTACATATTCTCCAGTATCCTCCACACACAACATCAAACAGTCAAAAAAACACTAAAGCCTGTTGGAGCAGCTTGATTGGATCAGCAGATATGTGCAAGACAGAATCTCTAATTAGTTATTTTCTCACTGCTGAGCCATCTTATTTCTGCTAATGTGTGGAAATTTAGTGGTTACACCCTCCTACTAAACAGCATCAAGGTCAGAGAAAATCAAATAAATGAAAGAAGTCATTCTTTTCAGTTGAACATTTTATGACAGATAAAGAGAGATAAATAAATGATGATGTATTAATGTGGTCAGTATAGTAAACCTTAAATTAAGTGCATGGTACTTCAACTTGAGTGAGGCGTCGCTGCTGCGTTTGTTGTGGAATATTTTCTCTTTCCACCATCTCTACTTGAGTGTCTCTAACAGAGCATCTCCAGCAGCTGTCAGGTTATTATATCACTGATATTAGCAGGACTCTGCACATTCAAGCAGGAACCTCTGCAAATCAGACCTGGAGCTCTCAGGTAACCAGAGGACACAGCAGGGATCTGTGAAACATAGACTTTCTTTGCATATTCTGCCTGCTGATACATGAAGAAGAAGAGCTGCAACAGTTTAATACATTTTCGATAATAAGAAGGCATGGATGATTGCTAAGCCTGCAGAAGGAACTAATCTTGGTTAAATGTATCTACCAAACAAAGCTAAATAGTACGCCAGGCACCTCCTTCAGGATGTTTCTTTGTGACATGAACAGATGACACACCCACACTGCGTGAGGTTATTAATTCTGATTCTGCTGAAGTACTGCTCCAGCTGAGCCACACTTCCAGCTCCTCCTAGAAAATCCAATCCATTCCCAAACCAGATGAGACATGCAATCCCTACAGCATGCTCTGTATATCCTCTCAGGTCTCCTTACAGTTGGGTGTCTTCCAGGCCCCAGGTTGGATCAGAATCCAGACAGAGGACAGCGAAACGTAATCGCTGAAGCTTAGTATTAGTGCTAGTGGGTAATACTCTGCACTGAATACGGGCTTCAACCAGGAAATTTAATCCAAATCTGGCAATGTGAGAGATCGCTGTACAGGTATGATTCACAGGGTCAAAGCAGTGGTGCTGACTGCCTGCTTCTTCCAAGTGACATGTGAAACCAAAGACAAGAGACACTGGATATTTCTTAACATCTTTAATTAAAAAAACAACCCATAGGGTTTTCATACAAAAAAATACTTGTACAAGTATCAAGGATGCGTTACAAACACACGTTCTCACAAATCAGTCTTTAACAGCAATTCTCTTTGAGCCCTGAAAAAGTTGTGAAACCCCTGTGAAATGTTGTCTAGGACAACTGCAGCTCAGATATAAAGATTATCCTCACACAGTTCCGTGATTTATGTTGTAGGTGTTTGTGTATGAAGTGTATTTGGCACTGTCAAAAAAATACCGGCAATCACCAAGTCTGCAAATGTGAGGAGTGTTCTACCAATGGAAAAAAAAATCACTCTCCATATCACATTGTTCATACAAAAACAGAAAGTCATGTAGGCAGTGGAAGAGCAAAATGCATTGATCAGAAAGTGCAAAAGATACAGGAATAAACTCTCAAACACTGGTACATAAGAAACACTGTCGCTGCATGAAGTCTGATTACATCCAAAGAAGCCTATTCTACATGCTGCATTTCTCCGAAAAACAATATTTCTAATTCTTTACAGCAACTCAAACAGATTGGTCTTCAGAAACAAAAAGGACGGTTGCTCTAGTGAAATCCCTCAAAAACACAGGATATGACTGGAATGACAAAGCATCATAGGCAAGAGACAACCCCCTTCTCAAAACACATAGGTGTCACAACAGGTTTGGAGCTGACTCATACAACGCTTGGCCCCAACAGCAAAGTCATGAGGTGGACAGTGAAGACCTGCAGGAAGAGACAGCTTATTCGGAAATGTAGCGCCGCCGCATCTGTGGCTTGACCTCCGCGTCCACAACCTGAAGAGCGGCACGAGGAAGACTCGAGAATCAGCATAGGTGACGAAGCACTTTGAAGACAGCTGACGGAACAGACGAGTGTCTTTCTGTCCACCTCTGCGGTTCTTTGTTCCTTTTCAAGTTCCTTAGTTGAGTGGTCCCTGAGTGCTGGACCACAGCGCTCGAGTTCAGCAGACTGGCAGCATGCGAGCGTTGCCATTGAACTCCTCCTCCGCCTGGAATTAAACGACATATCATTACATTAACAGTCAGCAATGACCTTTCTTATTTAAAGGCAGAGTTTTGAGTGGTTGAAACAACCTGGCTGGGACACGTACCTCATTGTATGCTGGAGGCGATGGCGGGAACGGGAAGGCTGGAGCATTCATGAAGATGGGACTGTCGTCTTCGTCACAGTCATCCAGCAGCGGTGTGAGGGGCTGGTCCAGGCGGCAGTCGCGCGTCACATCACAGTAGCTCGGAGGTTGAGAAGGCATCCTGAGGGACACCCAGCTCTGGGAGGCATTGCTGAATGAGCCCTCCTGGCTGCTCACGCTGCTGCTGCGGCTGCCCAGACCGGAGGTCCCAATAACCAGAGGAAGCTCCAGAATCAGCTTCTCGCTACCAGGGATGTGGACGTAAATCTGGCAGAAGAACCAAAAATAAATATGTAAGCACTGATTTTCAGAATTCAAGGAGAGAAACAGTTACAAGCTGCAGCTACATGCAGAATCTCTGAAGAAGGCTTACCATCAGAGCGTACTCCACGCGGATGATGTTACAGCCCATGGACGGTTTGATCTTCGGCACCCTGATCGTCTTTCCCTGCCAGGCGTCGCACATGCCAGATATGATGTGGTTTCCACGAACTGAAGACAGCTTCTGACGGAAGACTTTGGTGCGGCCGTTGGCCTGGTAGCTGTGTTTGGCGATGATGGCCGCCTTAGGCACCACAATGCGGGAGCAGGTGTTCTCAAACTTTGCGTTGATGCAGATGTCTTCACCTTCGCAGAAGCCGCGGCGGTCGATTTTTGCATTGAGCGACACCTGGCCGTCAGGGATGAACATGCAAGTGACTTTCTTCTCCTTCATGCCACCTGTGGGAGACTGATGAGACGCAGAGAGGTGAGACTTTAGTCAGATACTCAAAGCAAAGCTTCTACTGCTGTGTGTCAGGGAACTCACCAGCAGGTCTGGTGTGTTCACATCCAGAGGCTCCTCCACCTCAAAGGACTTCTTGCACTCAACTGGGTTCTGCTGGGGCCTCTCCATCAGGCCTTTAACATAGTACTGGACGTAGCCAAACTTCCCCTTGTATGACGACACAAGCTGCCTGCGAGAGCACATGTGGAGAAGTTGAAACCAAAAGCATCACTGGGTGAAAACACAGCTTGAAGAGGAGCTGCACGAGATAAAACACGAATGGAAAAGCGATGCCTTACCCCTGCTGGGGAAGCTCAAATGCAAAGGTGTACTCGTATTTGTTGCCAGGTCTTAAGACAACTGATCCATCAGCATCTGAAACGAGGAAAGAAAGATCATTATTTCCCCTGACATTCCTGAGTGGCATGCTTACTGTGGTAATCCAACAAATACAAATCTGTCCCTGGCAAAATGGGAAACTAGTGGGATAACATGGAGGTCTGCTGCAACTAATTAATTAAATACTTTTACCTGCCAATTGTATCACATGCTATTGTGCCACTGACATAAAGTTAGCTGCAGAGTGTGCATAAACATGAACGTCCGTACCTTTGGGCTGCTTGTCCAGCTGCAGCACTTCCTCATGCCGCAGGTACTCGGCCTCCTGGCGGCACCGCTGTTTGCCTTTTGCGTACTCCACCTTGGCGCAGCCCCGAATCTGCACCCTGACCGCGGACACACGCGTCACCTCGTTCACCTCCACGTCTACATGACCGCTCACCTTGTCCCCGCCACAGTAAAACGACTTGCTGGGGTCCGTGAAGACGATTTGGAAGTTTTTTACTTTCTTCATGGCCACCATGGTTGCTTATTACGAATATCCAGTAAAAAGAGGACGGAGAACGCGCTGTGACAAATGTTCTGTTGGACCGTGCAGCGCCTAAACGCTGACAAACAAGCGACGCGTTTACGGAGGCACCAGCTTCTACTTGGCTCTGCTGTAAACAAAGACGTGAACGTTGCTTTTATATGGGCAGCCTGTGAGGCGCACGAGAAGCCAGTATGAACAGCGTGGCTCAGCGCGTGCACACAACTGTCATTGGTCGAAAAGCTTTGTTTGTGTCGGCTCGAGCCAATCAGCGGCCGAATCTGACGCGTGCTCACCGCGTGGCTGGGAAAAATGTGGGGCGTGCTCAGCGAATGCGAAGACAGGAAGTCGTTCGCA
Source organism: Microctenopoma steveboyesi (assembly GCA_032359275.1). Classification (NCBI taxonomy): domain Eukaryota; kingdom Metazoa; phylum Chordata; class Actinopteri; order Anabantiformes; family Anabantidae; genus Microctenopoma; species Microctenopoma steveboyesi. The sequence goes on along the minus strand of JAUMHF010000003.1, from coordinate 17,407,281 downwards.
GGGAGACAGAATGGTACTTTGGTAGTAAACAGAGAAACCAGAAGAGTCTGGATATGAGTGGCCGCCTTTGACTAATGCAAAATGTCCTATTTGTTACATTTCTTTTAAGAAATTACAGTTTCTTAAAGTACAGTGTGTATAATGATATAATACAATAATACTAAAAACATAATAATATAAAGATAATACATGGTGGAAGTTTTAAGGTCCCTGACTCACTGGCATACTGGCACACTGACGTTGCAGTGCTGGGCATCATGTAAACGTACATGGAACTGTTATGTGAATTTAAAATATTACATTATAATAAGTAGAATACATCTATTCTGATATGAATAGTAGAGGGAGATGGGGAAGGTTCCTGGTCTGATCTGAACTGTGGATAATGTTGTGGTTCACGTTCCCATTATCTGGGACCACACTAAGCATGCATGCTGTTTGTGCTCCTCTGATACTGATACTTTCAACACAGGGTTTGTTTACTGTGTGTAACCTAACCTGTAAGGAGTTCTGTGTATGTGCAGCTATACTCCATTAATAACGTCTACATCTACACTATCTTAACTTCTTGCTCCACTTTTGACACACATTCAACATAGATTCATCATTAGACAGACGCTTTTATGAGTGAGGTGCAAAGCAATCACATACCTAAAGCAGGGATCAGCTGTTGAAAGCAGATTATTGTGAAAAGACATGTTGAAGTTTCATAAGACACAAGGGCCAGACAGCATTAGCACTAGAATTAAAGGGAGGTGAAAGTAGGTGAATATTTCACATACCAGCCGCTATGCTCTTGGTAACTGCACGTCTTACATGGTAGGGCTGGAATCCTGACGTCTGAGGGACATCTTGCAGGTTTGTTTATGTCCAGCTGTTCATATACAAAGATCTAAAAAACATTTAAAATCACATACAGTATATTACTACATGCAGTACATGCAGCCACAAAATTAAATTTCGCTGGCTTTATGTGTATGTTGTAAAGTGTTACTTATTATAATTATTGTATCATTGCAGGACACTTCAAAGTTAGAGCTTTAAAATCCCTCTTTTTCTTAATAACTGAATGCAACATAGATTCCACTGATTCTGATTCCAGAGAAGACGTGTCTGACTGCACGCACACAAACACACACTACAGTATGGGCTGGTTTTTAGAGACAATAATTCAATTGTATGTGTACTCAGGACATTTACTTCCTTGTTCTACTTTTTTTTTCTTTTGTAAAATGTGTACATGCTGTCATGTGACCTGCTGTCATGTGACATGCACAGGCCAATGTTGTTGCTGGGATCTTGAACTAGATGCTGTTTTTAGACAGATGAGTTCACATTGTTCTCTTCCGTGAACTTTCACCCACTTGCTTCAGATGCCATTCTAACATTTCCCGCCATTAAAAGGACGACTCCGTCTGAATTTCAATACTTTGATGACGACTCACCCCTGGACTTTAATTGAATTACTGCCATATCGGAAACAGACTGCTGAGCCAGAGCAAAGTGACTTTCGGGAAAGTCAGACAAAAATTACACAGCGACCTCAGAAAGGGTAAAAACCAGTATAGACACAAAACCATAACACAACTGCCAAGAAGACACACACAACCACACACTACATCCCCAATTCCAAAAAAGTTGGGGTGCTGCATGAAATCTACATTTGAACAAAATCCAAGATTGACATATTTTACAGAGACTCTCAGAAGTAAGGAAAAGCTGCGTCTACAAATTGTCAGAGATTTTGAATTTTCATGTACATTAACAAATAATAGCATCAAAAGATTGAGAGAATCTGGGGAAATCTCTGTGCAGATGATTCTGTAATGGACGTACCTGCATGGGCTCAGAAATACACACAACTGTGTCAGAAAAAAACATGCAAGTCAAAACTCATCATACAGAGATGTGGATTTTTATAAGCACAGCTGTCTCCTGTGGACCAAAGCTTTCCTTTGCTTGGCAGACGCTTTTTTCCAAAGTGACTTACAAGGAGCTAGCGCTGAGTGTCTGGCTCAGGGACACACCTGGTAAGGGACGATTAGGAGTCAGACCTGGTTTCGAACCTGCATCCCAGTCTGAAACTTAACCCAGTGAGTCTCATTTCTAAAGATCTGTGACAAAGTGGACACTTCTCTGAAAGTTGACATTTTGTTGTTTAGAGAAGTGCATGGTCCCATCCAGACATCTTCAGGGAGGGCCTACATTATTCAGTAGGACAATGTTAAACCACACACTGCATCCATGACAGCCTCAGTGCTTCATACTGTTTAGTGGTTAGAATGGGAATGCATTCATCTCCCAAGACTCAGTAACTGGTCTCCTCAGTTACCAGACATTTAGTTGTTAAAAGAAGAGGGGATGCTCCACCATGGGCCAATGTTTGTAAGATGTCACATGTTCTGGAATCGTTTGACAATTTCTAGATGCAGCTTTTCACAGATTGGTCCACCTCTGATCACCTGTAAATCAGTCTCCGACTCTGAGATGATCTTTTTGTATTAAGTCACGTAACTGACCTGTTGCCACTAATCACTTATAAAAGTCTTTGAGACATGCTACTGCCATTATTTAAAAAGGCTTTTTTTAACACAAGACCACCACAGAGGTGGGATGGGGGTCCTCAGGATGTTACTGGAAGACAACACAGAACTACAAATAATGCAGCTGTCTCATGTCAGTCTTGTTGCATTCCAGGAAGTGTGGGGAACTTACATTTGTGTCTTCAAACCCGTCCATGCACACCCTGGACACAGGTGGCAGCTGAGTTTTAGATGCACTACACACACAATGTAGTGCATCTGTCACATGTCAACATAAACAAGCTCATACTGTAAAATAAGCTGCCAGCAGAAAGAACCGCAGCCAATCAGCACAGTAAATAGGAGCAATGATACGGGTACAGCTAAGAGCCTGATAATGTCAAGGTAAAGGTGGCTGCAGTCAGGTTTACAATGCAAAAGGCACCTGTTGGTAGTACCACAGGGCAACAGTCATGCAAACAATCTTAGTCAACAGATGACTATGTTAATGACACGAGGACTGAATGTATTGTTCCTCTTCAAGGGTACAGAGAGTTCAGTTCATGGGAGACATCAGTTAGTGGAAGAATCCTGCTCCCTGCTGGATGTATGAGTCAACGCTTACAAATATTTTTATCTCTAAAGACCTCAGAGTTCCCCTCAGCTCAACGGAGAAAACTTTCTCTAATGAGAAAGACAAATATATGAACAGCTTGTTCCTTCTTGTACAAACTGATAACACTGATTCAGAAAATCCTCTATACTGCTCGAAGCCGATGTTGGAATTTTGTTCATACAGTAAAGACAGTCACAAGTGAGGAGAGTCGTTTTTATTGAATACACAAAAAACAGGCAAAGGGTCCGCACACAGCTGCTTTCGTGATGGGCACCAGTCACTTCTGATTGAGCAACGACTTGCTGCTTCTGAAACAGGAGGGGAAAAAACAAAAAACAAAAAAAACACACCACAATTACACCACTTTCACTTAGCAACAACATGTCTTCAGTGTTGCTGGAAACTAAAAGCACGTCATGTTCCCAGCAAGTCTCCTCAGCAAGCTGCTGCAGAAGACCTGCTGGAATGGTTTTTGTTTTCTGGTCAAGTCCACAGCAAGTCAGGTACCACAAAACCCTGAAAGCCTTGGTATATGACCAAACCTGGCGTACACTGAAAGCACAAGTACACAACTTACAGAGTCAAAGGCCAGCGAGTCCAGTGGCGTCTCCAGGACCCTGACAATTCAGAAACAAATCAGTTTAGCCATTGATGAGTCCACACACACACCTCTCAATCATCTTTCTACTTGGTTTCTTTCATAAACCGATTGAAGACACTTGCCGTCGCCTACTAGTTAAACTGAATGCCGTCAATTCACAGCTTGTGTTCTGCAGTAATATCCCATCATGCTCATGGCCGTGAACATGTGGGTAAAGCGAGTCTACAGATTTGCTCTCCGAGGTATTTCCAACGACATGACCCTACAGTTAAAGGTCTGTCGGGATAGACCTCAGTGTGTAATGACCTCACTCTCACACCACTCACCTGTTAAATCTGAGCTGAAGCTGGATTTCAGGAGGAGCTTCTTGGCTAAAGCATTAAACAAAAAAAAAAAAAAAAAAACAGACTTAAAGTGTTTGAACGTTAGAACATGCAGTTCATTATCCTTTGTTCCAGTGTCTGAAGTTTAAGACTTCAAGGCCAATTACAGTTCAAGCTTCAGTGGAGTCACAGAATCAAATATTCTGTGCACATTTTACCACCACGTTAAGGTCTGCACAGTCAAATACTGCTACAAGCACCAGTCACAATCAGAACACTGGCTTTTTAAAAAGTGTGTTTCAACAAATCTACCAGGACTCCAAACACAGACAGCATGGAGACCAACGATGCCAAGTGTTGAGTTAGTCTAGCACTGGCTTATGAACAAACCAGCTGAGGAACCAACTGGCTGCAGATACCACACAGTGCGATACATTAACGAGACACAGCTGATGATAGATGTTTGTAAAATGTGTGTTTTCCTCCTGCGTTGAATTTAAAAAAAGCAGGTACAGGTAGAAAAAGTGACATAACAGCACGTCGGTGTGCGTTTGTGTATTTACATTATGTTGTAGCATCCATGCTGAAGGCTGGAACAGGACTGGACAACAAGGACAACCTGCAAGAAACAGGAGAGAGATTGAGGCGAATACATTTCCAGAGCTGGCAAAGTGCCAAATAATTAGCACAGCATGTTCAGAGAGGCAGCTATCACTCACACATCAGAGCAGTTGAACATATTTAGCCAATCATCATGACATGTATAATAAAGTGTAAATGTTCTAGTAAAAACAACTTACCCAACTTAGCGCGGAGTCTTATCCAGCACCTGGAAAAAGAAAACAGGGACAACTCTGCTCAAATCATTGCCTAGAATAATGATAAAAATACACATTAACATGTTAAAATGGTGTGCTGTTAGTTCCCATTAGTAACACTGCTGCAGAGAGTAGACAGCAGTGGGTTGCAAGAGAACTAATTGCTCTATGCACTGTGTGAGCTCTGTAGTCCACCTGACAGAACCAGAGCACAAACTGTGCCAAATCAATGCCACTACACAGCCGTTTCCACTCAACGGCAACCAACCATATAGGATATGATCCTTATGAATCTGGCTCCCTTCCTGTACAAACGTGTCACACGCCAAATGGCTCAACACGTTTGTCCGCTGCGCCTTGTCCTTCATATTTAAGCATAGATCATCAAGTACTGTGTTATTAATAAATAATTAGAAAAAGAACCTAGCAGTTCACAGGGATCTTGAAGATATGGGGAGCCACAGGTCAATTGGCTGTAAAGACCTGAAGTTGAAAAGCAGTACTAGACTCACTAGGTGCTCCTACAGGCCCTGGCAGACATTGCAGAGAGGTCTGACCATAATATGCTGGAATGACACTATGGATAACCAACTATTAAAAACAGACAATATAAACCGTAACCTTAACATGTGTTGGGTTTTAGGACAGTCTTGTGAGAAGCTGTGTGTGGAAATGCACTTTGTTTCTTCAAAAGACCCTTAAACCAATTACAGACATTAAATACTAACCTCACGACCCAGAGGGTGATCCCAAAACTGCACCGGGACTACTCCCCACCATGTTGAGCAGCACCATATTCTGAAAAGAAATCAGAAGGAAAACACTTTAATATTCACATGCCTCCAAAAAGCACCTTGTTGGCCAATTATGAAAAATCTATTTTAAGGGTGCTTCATTAAAAGGTTAAGCTAGCCAAAGCCGCATAATGTGCCAGGCCTCATTGTCACCGTTCAGCAACCAGCAGTGCAGAGGTGAAAGCAAAACCTGACGTTCTGTAGCCACTGCTGTCCTGGATCAGCCCACTGCACGGGACAGATCCGCACACTACCGCATGGTGGCGCTGTGCTTCAGGAAGCACTGATCTGAAGAGCGTGAGCTGCTTGAGGAGCAATTTCAACGTCACTATTTTTCGAATTAAATTATTCACCGATTGGCTTATTTGAGATTTTCAATGCATGGGCGGAAACTTTGAATTATTAATGTTGGCGTTAGCGAGAGGAAAACCACGAGGGCAACACTGGCAGCGTTAACAGGCAAAGCATTGCACTAAACGAATGAAATAAAACTGACTTGAGATTTGCGTTCAGTGTAGTTCATTTACAGCGCACATAAATGTCAACATAATGTTACAGTCACCAAGGCAGTCCCTTTCTACCAAGGCCGTTAGCCAGATTAGCTTAAGCTAGCGAAAAGGGCCTGCATGCTAACGCAGAACCAATCAAAGTGGCTCTATTATAAACCACTACCCCTAAACAAACGGTCGTGTGGGTGGACTTGTGCCGTGGCTGTCGATAATCTGGTGAAAACATGAACTATTTAGTCATACCTGTTAGCACTACTTCCCTCGAGACCTCCGATGAAAACACTGGAAAGGACCAAGTGCTGTGTCGCGGAATCCTTTATAGCGCGCGTTACGTCAGTTGAATACGCCTTTCGTCAATCCGGTGTGCGTTCAAAGCAACTGGGAAATTTTATAAACGATGCTTTTCCTGACATCCTTACAGCATATTACTCTCAGCTCTTTATACATTGGTAACGTGTAAATTATACTTCACTACTGTTCTGCATTTAGTGTACTATAAACTTCTTTAGCTGGGTATCTTTAGGTGTATGACACTGTTGGGCGGCCAGAGAATTACTTCACGGCCGAGATTTTGACTAGATGTCAACAACTTAGATTTGGTTACAGTGTCATTATGTACATACAGTGTCATTTATGTTTATGTTATATTAATTATAACAATAAAAATCAAATAGTTATAAAACAGCAAACGTTTGGACACAAAGAAATGATTATGTAGGTAAAAGAAAAGCAGATTTCATAACATTCAATTAATCATAATAAAATGTGTAGACATTGTTCATATTGTTAATGACTGTTGTAGCTCAAAACAGTTTTTTTAAGGAATATTAATATGCAGAGGCATAAAATCGGCAAACATAAGTATTTTGCACATAGTTTACACCTTGACAGAGTCAGTGATACATATTGCTGGTTTTATAATCAGTTCTTAAACTACTAGTGAAAAAATAAATGATTGCACTTTATTTTCTCCTGTCTTCAGCTGCACAGATAAACATAGATAACCTTACTTAAAAAAACAAGTTCAACTATACATCTTTAGATATATTAAATAGTTAGCTCAATGGGTTAAGCAACTTAAGACGCTTTGGAAAAAAGCGTCTGAACACAACCCAACGTGTGATATGAATAAAATAATGTGGCCTGGTAGCTCAATGGGCAAAGTAAAGTAATAATGGACACAGACAGTTATGTACTCATTTACTTACACCATAGGAAGGGATATGCCTTGTTCATACCGAGACATTTACTGAATTTCCCGATGGAACTTTCCTGGGAGACTAATACAGTTCTAGTTTACTAGCCGTGAGCATGACTGTAACTCTTCAATGTCTCTTATAGTGTAGAGGATTCCTGTGCTGTATCATTGGATGTGAAGTTACCTTCACGAGCAGGCCAACAGAAATATTCAAAATAATGTGCAGCTGTGGAACACAAACACAGGCACAAATTAAAGCTTTTAAAAAAAAGGCAAAAGAAGACTATATCCATTTTAATTAAAAAAGTAGTTTACTTCCTTTGGGTAATGCGATACAAATGTTTTGAATGCCAACACTGAACTGAGAACTGCTGACAGGAGGAGGATACAGAGGGTGGGAGGAATTAAGGAAAGTACTACATCTTTTAAATACTAACAAAAAACAAATGGATCTCACTAAAACAGTTTTGCTTAAATTTTTTTAACAAAATATTTAGACATGTTTCACATTTCAAATGTAAAAAGCCAATTAAAGAATTCCAAATGGTTTGAGCACAAAAATGCTAAAAGCTAATTTAAAATAAACAAACATTTGTTGCAAACCGACTTTAACAAAAAGGTTAACAAGCAACATCACATCTATCACTGACCAAACTTAAGCCAGATATCTGTCCCACATTTTAAGTGTTCTGGTCATATGTATAACAAGGTAAACATAAGAGACAGCGGAGTTTGATGCTTAAAAAGGTCTGTTCACACAGTTATTCCAGAATTAAAGGTTTTCCAGGAACAGGCTGACTTGAACATTCAAATGACACTTGGCTTTTCCTGCTGAGTCCTGAACTGTCATCACTCATCTACATTATAAACAATCACCTCTCAGCACATTGACACTACACTGTATGTGTGAGTTCAGCTGAACAGTTCTGAAGTGCGTCTACATGTGCTTTGGCTGGTCAGTTCTTGAGGATCACTCCATGCTGTCTGGGTCTGCCTGGGCCATGTAGGCATCTAGTTCAGCATCCAGGTGGCCCTTAGTCTTCGACATATAGGCATCCAGCTGGTTGTCCAGTTGTTCACGGGTCACCGATGGACGGCCAACACCTCTGCCCCTCCCGCGTCCACGACCACCTCGACCAGCAAACCCACCACGCCCACGAAGACCCCCCCTTCCTGTACACCAAAACAAACGGATGATTGGGCAGTTGATAAACAGAAATTAGCTTTTAGTTCTACAGACATGTTAATTCAGGTCAGTTACAATCTTTCTAAATAAAGGAAGTTTGGCAGCCTCTGACCTCTGGCTACTCCTCCCCGATTTCCCCCCCGGGACAGGGGTCCTCCTCTACCAGCAGGTCCTCCACGGTGGCGGCCTCCTCTGCGCATTGTAAGACGGCCAGCAGCGCCACGGCCTCGCATAGGGACACCTGTAGATATGCGCTTCCCTGTTCAAACAAATTCACATTGCTTAGTGTCCAAAAGCACAGGGCTGCGTCAAAAGTCAATGTCATAGGGGTGAGGATGTATACCTCTCAGAGACAGAGCTCCCCTCATTATTCCTCCTCTGGCTCGCCCCCGAAGGCCTCCCCTGGTCATCCCACGCATTCCTCCTCTGCTTCCAGGGGCTCCTCCCCGCATGAGAGCCCCGACAGGCCGGCCCAGCCTGGCCTGGATGTTGCTCTTCCCCAGACGCTGCTTTAAACTCTGATGCACATTTTTCATGGATGCAGGTATGACTAAATTAGATCAGACAAACTTCGAGCAACTCTGGAGAAAGTCCTCCTAAATACACCTAGAAACATGTTCATGGTGTCTAAATGGTTTTTACACTCCCAATTTCAACTTGAAACGACTTGGATTGAAACTAAAATCAGGGGGTGTTTATGCACCCTTGTTCCTCAGGTACATATGGAAACATGCCAACCTGTTGATAGCAAGAACGAGGTTGGAAGGATTGGAAAATAAACACATATTGCGCACAAAAGAGGTCTGACTTTTCTTATTATGTGACAAATGTGCACTCTCTCGCCTACCTGGGCATGTAATGTGTCACACATGACATTTCAGCGTTTCAGCACAATGACGTTGAAAATAATGAGATGGTCAGGTCCTTCAACAACTCAGTGCTAAGTCACTTTAATCTACACACCTGTCCTTAGGTTTTCAGCATATTTACACAGACAGAAATTCCATTCAAGAGAATTTACTGTCATTCGAGAACCCTGAAAGAGATTAGCCAAGAACCACAGAAGACATCTCACTCCATTTGGCCTCTTTACTTTACTTTGCTTGGCAGACGCTTTTATCCAAAGCGACTTACAAGGAGGGGAGAGGAGGGAACAATAATCATAACTATCCCCCACTGAATCATTTTTGTGATGGGTGTTATCATGTTTTATATATTTAATAATAATACTACATTTTATTTGTAGGCACCATTCTGGGCACTCAAGGACACAGAACAAAGTTGCAAGGTTACAGACTATACATGCAGTTCAACACACACATCGAAGAAGAAAATGCCGCCCGTTTCAACTTGTCTGATCTCACCTGCTTATGATTCAGAGCAGCTTGCACTGAGGGCCGGTTCTCCATCTGCTGGGCCAGCCGGCGATTCCGTGCACTGGCCAAATGTTGCTGTTGCATTGTGGCTCGAATGCTTACTGCAGTGGGCTGCTTGTTCTTCAGCATGTTAGTGAAGCTTTAGAGGTGGGAGGGAAAAAAGAGGGAGGAAGTAAGAAGGGACAGGGGGTACACAGAGGAGGAGGAGGAAGCAGGGTTCCACATCAAGTCATTTCTCATATTATGGTTGTGACCACACAGACTCTGGAGGCTCGTGTCATTTAAGTTATGTTCCACTTGTTGGCACTCACTTTCTCTCTCAATCAAATGACAAACCAGAATCATTTCTACTTTAATTTAGCACGCATTTCCAAACAAGCACAAAAGAAAAGGCTAAATTGCAGATTGAGGGACATAAGATGACAGAGAGAGCACAATTTGCCACTTACAGGCCTCCAGCTGACTGGCTGGGGTGTCGTCGTGCTGCAGCAGCAGAGGCCCTGGACATGAAGAGTGCTTGGCCACCCAGCCACTTAAAGCATGGACCGTGACTTGTGGCTTAACCACTTAGAGAGCGGGGGGAAAGGGGTGGGAGGTGGAATGGGCATGGGAAGCTCTTTGTCACGTCCAAGCAGGGACTGGGTACCCAGTCTTTTAGAGGTTGAGCAGAGAAGATAGAAGGGAAGAATAAAATGAGCATGTGCTCCATTTGTACTGGCTTGAGAGAGAAGTTTGAGAGAGGCAGAGAAAAAAAAAAAATCAAGTAGTGCTCCATCTGACTGGAGAAGTATACTTGATGTATACTGTGCTCTGTAAATAACAGGGAGCAGGAGTGCCAAAACATTTGTGGGACAGTGGTCTGGTTTACCAAAGCTTACCAAGTAAGACCAGTACCCCCTCCCCTTATTTACATGTGTGCACTGCCCACACAAAATTTTTGGCCTGGCAAGCCTGGTCTCTCCAACCTTACAATCCCATTTAACTCTAATGATGCATCAACAAATGTTGACAAAGCCAGTAAAGTTGAATGAGCAGCGCACACACTGAGGACAGCCAGAACAGTATCCATGTCAGGTCCGGTCCACAACAGTGGCCCTCTGCAGAGGGCACCAGAACCTTCACAAGTCACGGCTGGCCCTTGCATCTGGTGTCTAGCTGCTGACAGGGTGCGTGGCGCCTCACCGCTCATTTAGAGACACTTTGGTGGTGCTTTTCAGGATGACTTTTTGGGAGGAGGCTGTGCTCATTCTGGTGTTGTTGCTTGCAGTCTCCTGGAAAAGGACAGATCAGTAAATAACATTAGGACAAAGAAGTGTATGCAAAATTTCTCTTTTTTTGTGTAAAATTTTGTATGTGCAAAATGTGAAGGTGTCTCAACCCTTTGCTCCTAAACAAACCACACCACAAAAGTAGGCTCAGGGAGTTAGACAGCAAGAAGTGGAACGGCGCTACCAAAACTATACCTTACATGGCTAAAGACATAGTTGTTACATTCGCCATGGAACAAGACTGCTTTCTATGGTGCATAAAAGGCACTTTCTATCTTTTAACAAATCTTAATTGATTAATAAGCGATGCAGCTTTCTTTTGGACATATTTGTCTGAATTGCCAATAGTTTGTCAGACATTTAATAATGTAAATATAAAAAAGAACTAACTACAAATGGAACATGAACATTTGTCACAGTTTCCTATTTGTAATCACTTTATGGGATCAAGAAATAGAGAGATATATCGTAAATCAAGGTTCAGGTTGAACATATCTGTACGACTTTTGGTGCCTAACGACCAGCCCCACTGATGAGCACAAAGATGTTAGCCTGATTAAACCGTTTCAGCTAAGCAAAACCACCACCAGATAAGTCGCGTAAGCCAATCTTAAAATGGTGATCACTTAACTTGCCACTGGTGGCTAACGAGAGGCCACAAAAAAACAGCTGCTGTGCCATATATCACAGACAAACATATGCGAAGTATCGACAGTTTGAATCTCGTGTGCCACAAAGTGACGAGTTGTGACTCTAACCTAATTAGTTGGTTTATAATATATTTATTTTGACAAAGACTTGCTGTCCTGTAGACGAAGGCGTGTCTATTCAGCGGTAAATGAGTTAATGAAAATACAGAGACTCTACTGAAACTGAATCTAGCAAGTAAAACACTATAGCAACTATGAGAAAGTGTTAAAACATGTAATGACAATTATTCAGTAAAATTATTTGTCATTGAATAGTAAAGTAAGTTACCATGTAAAAAAAAAACTCGTCACTTTCTTTCAATCGTAGGAAGAAAGAAGCTTAATTTAACAAACACAAACCAGTTAGCTAGCGTTAGCAGGATCGCAACTGACATTGATTAGTTACATTATACCGAACAGTTACCTCGGTCCAACTCAACTCTACCCATAAGTGCATTTAATTATTTTAAAATTTCTTTTTTTCAAATGTCTAGTAATTTTTAACAACTTATACTTACAGTAAATGTTGCGTCTGTCGACAGAAAAGCCAGCTAAGTTAGCTTTAGCCGCTAGCTAGCGTTAGTGCAAGCTCTGGGAGGTCGTGTACAGCGTCCTTGTGTTCTTCTGTTTAAACTGAAACTGTAATACGTTAGGTTCCAAACTATGCTCTACATGAAACGCGAACGACTGTTTATAAATTAAAGTCTTCGTGAGAATAATGACTACACACACGGTTTCGCAGTGCAGCTCCCTAAAATGGTTGTGCTGTGTTCACTGGCTCTGACGCTCGGTGGGAAGAAAATGGAGAGGCTCTTATGACGCTGCCGTTACGGTGACGTAGCTTCCTGTGTGGTTGTGTTCACGGTTTTGCTAAAATGGCTGCAGCGGCGTTAGTAGAGGCTTCTTCGGGTAAAGATGCCATCGCTGAGGGGCTGCTCGACCTCCTGAAACCCGCCATCCAACAGCTCGACCTGCACGTCCACTCAGTCAGGTAAACGTAGATTTTTAGTGGAAAACTGCATCGCAGTCAGCGGCTGCGTTAGCGAGCGAGCTTAACTTCTAGGAATCCCGTGACTGCCCCGTCCAGATTAGTCTACTCCGTGCTGTTTTATAGTTTTATGAATCGGTTATTAGGTTTAACCTACGGCTCACATATATCACTTGACGTGACGTTTTACATCAGCATTGTTGATGACATTTTGTCATTATGTTTTCAGCTGCTGTGTTTGTGCGTGCGTGTGTGTGTGTGCGCATTAATTTATTCAGTCAACGCCTTCCTTGTGATGATGCTCCAATATGTCACTAATTGTATTTCATAGTTGTGGTTTTAGGGTTATAATGTGGTTGCTGAATATTTGTTACTGTGGACAGCGGAAATACTACATGTTTTAATAGAGCCGCATCATTCTTGCCGTTGTACACTGCACCTGACCTTATTCTTGGACTAACGCCACTATTTTACTCTTTGCAGAGAAAGCCAGGTAGAATTAAGAGAACATATAGACAGTCTGGCCACAGGTAAGCTACTATATAAAGTCTGTTAAATAACCTAAATGTAAGATTAATTTAAACAATACATGATTGCTAAACATTTGCTTGTTCTTTCTGTGTTGTCAGAGTTGTGCAGGATAAATGAACATCAGAAGGTGGCTCTAGACCTGGATCCTTATGTCAAAAAGCTGCTGAATGCAAGACGCAGAGTAGTGCTAGTAAACAACATCCTACAGAATGCCCAGGTTAGTCCCAGCTGTGGCCCTTTCAATTTGCACCACCAATATTTTAAAACTGTAACTATGTATTGTATCAATTGTATTATTCATGCTGGTCTAATCTATTTAGCAATGATTTGTGGTTTGTTTAAATGATGTTGTTGTTATCATGCACACACATCTCAAATGTCACTGAAATCTATTTAGTTCTGCAGTGGTATTCTTCTCACACCAGAGCTTGATGTAGAGTATAGTCACGTACGAACATTAATGTGAACCATCGGCATAAAAAGAGCAGAGCTTTAATGCAAAGTTGGAACTTCGCATTAAAGCCTGTAATGTGAACATATCATCATAGCAAATTACACACAAACACTTAGTCGCTACAGAACAACACATTCCCCTCAGGAATTTATAGAGAGAAATAAACAAGCAAAGAAAAAAGTAATGTTGGAATTTAACTTGATTAAAAACATCAGGACTCAGACAAAGCTCAAAATGTTTCATGTTTGCTGCCCACTAAAAATCAGTTAATGCATTCTGAAACATAGTATATAGCCAGCACTGCCACATTTGATATTTGTACTGGAAATGCAACACTGCTATCAATACTACTACTACTACTACTTGGTAATAACACTACCACCCCGCTGTACCACTATAATGTTGCAACTACTGCTGAAACTAGTGGAAAGGTTTAGTGGCCTGGTAGCTCAATGGGATAAACATCAGACTGGGATGCAGAAAGGGGCGGGATTGGATCCCAGACCAGACTTTTATCCAATTCCCCATACCAGGTGTGTCCTCGAGCAAGACACTCAGCTCTTTGGATAAAAGCGTCTGTAAAGTAAACTAAAGGTTTGAATCTTTGAGGTCTCAAACAAAGTACAGTGACATCTAGAGGTTTTTAAAATGCACAGCAGCTCACTGCATTGATTAAAATCAGTGCTACTTTAACTGTAATTGGAATACTGAAATAATAAATACATGCCTTTTTTAAATGTTGATACAGCAAACTCAAGACTAAAACCTGAAAAAGTTTATAAAATATTCCAGGAAAATTTATACATATTAATCCCAGAGGGAAATTGTTTTGCCCAGATGCAGCCGCTCTCATGTCAGAAGGATTAGAAGACCCACAACCATAAATAGCACCAACGAATATAGATACAAAAACAACAAATATATAAGATCAAAAATCATAACATGATAATCTCAATCTCTAGAGTTGTTGTTCTCCCCTCTCTTTACAGAGGGAGGCAGGGAAGGAATTGAAGAGTTTGATGGCCACAGGAAAAAAAAGATTTCCTGTGGCGTTCAGTGGAGCACTTGACATTGATAAGTCTCTGGCTGAACGTGCTCCTTTGTCCAGTGTCCAGGACACTGTGTAGGGGGCGTAGGGACTGTCCATGATTGTCAATAGGATAATTGATGATTTTCTCTTTGTACTTTTTCATATAAATTTTCAACAAATGAAATAATCACAGGTTTACTTAATCATCATCCACCAATCTCTGTCTGTAACTAGTAAAAACAACAATATTCTGTCCACAGGAACGTCTGAGGCGACTCAACCACAATGTGGCAAAGGAGACTGCACGGAGAAAGACCATGCTGGAGGCGTCAGGAGTGTTCCCCTCCCGCTCTCCCAGCAAACCCTGAGCATGCTGTGAACTGTCCTGACCAGGGGGATCATGTCAGTACAAGAGACTGTATCAGGACGAGTCATCCTGTTATGTAGCTGTTTGTCTGTTGACACACTGCACTGCTCTTTCTAATGGAGTGTAAAGAAATCCTTAATGGTATCTGCTAAGCATTAAGCAGCTGCTAATATTTTATTGTTATATAATCATCAGATCATATACAACACACACTTAAGTTCATGACCATCCACATGTTATTTTTTTAGTTCAAGTCAATCAGTGCTCCTAGACTGTAGGTTTGACGGACCAATCAGACTGCTGCTGCTGCTGCTGCTCCCGCTGTCGCCAGGAACGTTTGTGTCCTATATTCTGTCTTATAACCGTCCTCCTGAATCTGCTCTCTGGCTTTATGAGCCCATTGTTCCCAAACATGATCTGGGTAGCTCTCTGTAAAGTTATGAAGACAATGTACCTTCAATCAAACAGTTAAGACACATTCTGTTCCTCTGCATTTTCAGACTCAGTAAAGGTCTGCAGTCTAAAAAATCTATTGCTTTAATTATTGAACTCATTAACTTAATGTAACCTAAGTTAGTTAAAAAATGTATGATGACAATCTGAGATTTCCAACATAACAATGTGCATCTAGTGGTGGTGTTTTTCAGTGTGATATTCATTACTCCATGTTAAATATGTTTGGTTTGTTTATTTTCACTTTGCATGTGAACCACTTTGTACATTACTCATTTGTTGACGTACTAATTAAAGTTAAGCAAACCCACAACGTGAAGGTGTTAAACAGAGTGTAAAACATACTGATGATTAGTCTGCAGCTTACAAGCAACAGACTCCACAGGGTGACCCTGGAGACTCACCAAATTCATTTATTCAAGTAATCACTTCTTATACTTTACTTAACTTGTCTGACTTCTAGTAATTTGGGACTAATTTTAGATAGTCCAGGCCACAGGCAAATCTCTGAGGCCACCAAAAAAGTGCCTCAGTGGCCTCTTGTATTGGCATATTTTGTATTGTCAACTTTAAACCACCATCCTTCTGTTTTTTTCCTTTCATATTGGATGGCTACGAAAACTTTACAATTGTATTTTCACATTAAGTGTTTTTCTTTAGTAGTAATGCATTAAGAGGCTGATGTCGCTTTCTCTGTTTATATTTATATCTAAACAATATGTTGGTAAATTATATTAACCTGTGATGATAAAAACCATAACATATTCTATTCCATGTATGGATTACAGAGGAAGATTGGTAAATTGTATGTGACTGAACTACATTAATTGTATCAAGACTTTAAGGAGGGGGGGGTCAGAGGAAGAACGTCTATTAATGGCTAATACGTCTACTTTTATAAAAACTGTTCTGAACAGAAGCCTGAAGAGGTTTGCTTAATCAACAGTTGCACTCCGTTATGTGGGTGTGTTGGATGGGGGGGGGCGCTAATCTCAGCGGCGCCACCTTAAAAAAACAAGTCTCGCGGGCCTGTCAATCTAGACGAACCAGACAGACCGTGGCTCGCGGCCCTGCTGTGAGAACCCGGTCCTGATTGGCCAACAGCGGTGGTCCCCGTGAGACCTGACCGTCTATTGGCTGAAGTATGTCGAGACACTGACGCGCACGACGTCTTCCCCTCTATTGTTATTGTAGCGTGCGCGTGAGGACTAGGCAGGATACACGAGGAGGCAGAGGGGTTGATAAAAGGATAAAACAACAGAGAAGCACCGAGCTAGCGTAGCACAACGTATGAGAAACAAACTCTGGCCTATTATATGAAAGGAATTCAAAGAAGCATTAGCTCCGTGAACACAGCAGCAGGCAGGTCGGATACATACGGCTACACAAACACAAACAACAGCTTTGGGCAACACATAAAACACGGTGAGCTATCTGAGCACAGCACTCCGGGCGACTGTCGGACAGCTCAGCGATCTTTCTGTTCAACTTCTCTTCTCCACTCCGGCTGATGTGTAAGTTAAAACCATTTATCTCTACATTTCCTTCACGAGCGCTCGCCAGTATCATAGCCAGGTAATAAGCGACAATGCGAGGGGGAAGTCAGTGAGATTAACGTTAGCTTGCTAAATTATTGTTTAACGTTACTGTAACCTGCTTTTATCCGCAACGACCGCTCTTCTGCTGATCCTCAGGGGCCGAGATATTTACTCCGTATTCTGCGTTGTCCCCTTTATCTCTTCATTTTCCTTCAGCGGGAGCACCCTTGTAAATTAGCTCCTGTTTGCGTGGAGGAGGCATGCCTGCTGTATGTATTTCACATTTCGGCTGCTTCTTACGGACGTGTTGAGAGCGGACTTCGTGACGCACGTTAGCGGTCGGTGAAGTGAGTGTGTGGCCTGGAGAGCTGCTCAGGTCGAACAGTAGCTGTGGATGTTTTCATGCCAAATTAGGACGAAGGAAGTTTTCATTTGAAGCGCGACGTTTTTCTTATTGGAGGTTAAATGATGATCAGTGAAGGAGACGTGGACTGAAGGTGTGTGTGGTCGGGAGGGGATGTTGGCAGCAACAGTTACCCGTGATTCTCAGCATATATGGTAGCTGATGCTCGAATTATTATTCTGTAATAATGGGCCACGTTGCAGGACATCGCACTAGTGATTTCTACTTGATGATTGTGAAATACCACTGGTTACTGTAGGCTTTGTTGCAGGCGTAAATGTCCATATAGAACCCGATTGGCAAAGCTTATTTGTTAGTGTGTAATTTGAAAGATGTGTGTACGTGCAGGTTAGGGTATATTCTTCAAAGACGGAAAGCACTATGATTTGAAATTAATTGATGCCACTATTCCCATATCCTACACTATACTTAAGATCCAGTCCGATTGTACTGCACATTCATTTAAAAGCTGGTTGTTAGCTAGGTCAACAATTCTTACAGAAGACAGAAACAGACAATGACACATTGACATTGACTCGAAATTGATTTAGCAATGAACTGATTATTAAATGCTGTGTCAGTGAATATTCTGCTGATATAACAGACTGATGCTGAGATATATTTAGGTTTGACTACCTGTACTTCTAACAGCTAAAATATTAAATGAGCATTTTGGTATGATTCAAGCTTGTGTAAAAGCCAATGTGGCCATAGAATGTCTAGAGATTATTAATTAACATTAGCTCACACAAATTGTTGCATGTTGGAGTGAGCCTCTGAGAGCTTTCTGGGTAAAGAAATACCTGTGAGTAGTGCCCTGTAACAGCTATTCTGACTGTTGAAATATACAAGAATGTTTGAGTGAAGCCTAACCCTACAGATTGACCTATAATATTAACACAGCCATCTAATATCTTCTTGTAATAACTTATATAAGACAAACTCTTCTTTAGCCGGTAGGACGGGTCTAATGAAGATGCTTATGACTTCAGTGTTGTTCTTCACTCTTGTTGGAGGACAGGAGTTACAATGTTTCTGCATAAACATGATCTAAATCAATTCATAGGATTAAAGTGGATTTTAGCCCTTTTCATCTTGCAGAACAACTACTCGTAAGAACTGCCAGCTGGAGCTACTACAGGATTTCTGTAGGATCATGGTCAGGACTTTGATCCAGCTATTCCAAAACAAGACATGTCTGCTTTAACCATTCTTTGCACTAACAACTTGTGTGTCTAGGATTTTTCTTTTTGTGTTTCGGGTATTTCGCTGCATGATCCACTTTCTGTTGAGCTGGATACATCAATATTCTCATGTAGCTTTGCTTGTACCACAGAGTATTCAGAGCAGCAAAGCAAGCCCAAATCATGATATTGCCACCATAATGTGCAATCCAATGTCTTATTTCAAGCCAAAAAGTGTTACTTCAGCCTCATCTGGCCACATTGTTCCTGTAGTCTGTTTATCCTTACTGTCTTGTGCAAACTGTAGATCTTAAATAACCTTTAATAACCGTTGGATTTGTGCACTTAGCATCTGCTATTTCCTGGTCTCTCTAATAGGGACTGACTCAGAGCTGGGCTGTCATGACGCCAGTGAACTTTCTGGTCACTCGTTGGCTGACCAACTTAATACTAGGTAAGCAAGACTGAGGGCATTGACTGTAATACCTTCACATAACCAAAACTAATGGCTAATTACAACAACACAGTAAGAATTGGGCATGCATCCTGACATTAAACTATAAACATGGGTTACAATAATAGCTTGGTGTAGCTAGTAAATTATATCTGCAAAGATTTTCAGTCATCCAATACATGGTTATCTCAAAAAGGTTTTGTCCAATAGCAAATGGACTTTTAGCTCCTTGCTGACATTGTGCCCCCCCACCTTGTATTCTCTCAGAATAAAGCTAATGATAATTTTAGGCAAACTGGTGATTTGTAATGTTGGACTATACAAATACTATGTACAGTCAAGCCCATACTTAATCATACCCCTGACTTAAAGTTACATTTATTCAAACAGCAAGTTATTATTTTTGGGCAGGAAATGACATAGGTGTCTCCCAAAAAATAATACAACAATATACAAGAGGCATTATTGAGGAAAATAAAATTTCTCATCTTTTATTTAAATTTAAGCAAAAAGTGTCATGTCCAAAATTATTCATACCCTTCTCAATAATCAATAGAAAAGCCTTTGTTGGCTATTACAGCAATCAAATCCTATTATTGCAGACCAGCTCTTCTCTATGGGTATTTTTGCCCAATCATCTTTAGCAATCAGCTTCAAATATTTCAGGTTGAAGGGTCTTCTTGCCATCACCCTGATCTTTAGCTCCCTCCACAGATTCGCCTTTAGATTCAAGTCAGGACCAAAACCTTAATGTTGTTGTCTGCTAACCATTTCTTTACCACTTTTGCTGTGTGTTTTTGGTCATTGTCATGCTGAAATGTCCACTGGTGCCCAAGGCCAAGTTTCATGGTGCTGTTTACTGTGATTAGGTCCCTTGGTACATTGGCTGAAAAACACCCCCAAAGCATTAGGTTCCCACCACCATGTTTGACAGTGGAGATGCTCTTTGGGTTGAAGGCTTCTCCTTTTTTACGCCAAATGAAGGAAACATCATTGTGACCAAACAACTCCATTTTTGTTTTATCTGAGCATAACACAGAAGACCAGAAGTCTTCTTCTTTGTCCAGATGAGGATTTGCAAAGGCCTAGCGAGCTTTTGTGTGCCTTATCTGAAGTGGCATCCTCCTTGGTCTACATCTGTGGAAACCAGCAGTGTGCAGCAACCGTTGGATTTTCTGCCTTGAGACATTGCCACCAGCAGAGCCTAGATTCACCAGGATGGCCTTGGTGGTGATCCTTGGATTCTTTATCACCTCTCTCACTGTCCTACAGCACAGGTGTCACTTTTGGCTTTCGACCACGTCCTCTGAGATTTTCCACAGTGCGGAACATCATGTTTTTTTTTAATAATACTTTGCACTGTAGCCACTGGAACTCGAAAACATTTAGATATGGCCTTGTAGCCCTTTCCTGACTTGTGAGCAGCCACAATGCACAATTCTTGACTTGTCTTAGCCATAACTGTCCACAAACCAACTGCAGAGAGCTGCTGTTTTCACCTGTTGAGTTGATTAAAACAGCTGTTCCTAATTATTCAGCTTAATTAGGATGCTTTAGAACAACTCGGACTATTTGGAATGGCATAGAACTGGATTTTCCCAGAGACTGTGACAGTTTATGGGTATGAATAATTTTGTACATGACACTTTTTGCTCAAATGTAAATAAAAGCTGAGAAATGCTTTTTTCCCCTTAATAATCCCTCTTGTAAATCGTCAAATTATCTTTTGGGACACAGCTATGTCATTTCCTGTCGACAAATAACTTGCTGGTTGAATAAAAGTAACTTTAGGTCTAAATTTGCCAGGGGTATGATTAATTATGAGCTTGACTGTATATATTGATGTGATGACAAGAAGCTTTTTAAAAGCGAGGTGTAGATCATTTAACGGGATAATTTCTTAGAATTAATTTCTTCTTTCTTCATTTACCTCTAGGCAGATGGTTCCCCACAAGTGATAGTTGAATTCAAAGAAGGATTATTGTTACAGGATCTCTTATACCAGAGTAGCTGTCGTGGGTCAATATTTTGTGTTCATCAATCATAAAAAGAGTTCTTCTCGTGTTCTGTGGCAGTGGCATCATGTCGGTGAATCCCCCGAGCAGCAATGATGCCTGTCTCAGCATTGTCCACAGCCTCATGTGCCACAGGCAGGGTGGTGAGAATGAGGGATTCGCCAAGCGTGCCATTGAGAGCCTGGTGAAAAAGCTGAAAGAGAAGAAGGACGAGCTGGACTCGCTCATCACTGCCATTACCACCAATGGTGTCCATCCCAGCAAATGTGTCACCATCCAGAGGACGTTGGATGGACGGCTGCAGGTTATTTGTCATTATTATTATTATTATTATATTTTAAAGCTTACAGGGTTACATTCAGTTTAATTCTGTATTTAAAATTAGTTTATAAATATCTGGAAAAGCTGCTGAAATAGGTGTCTGTTTAATTGAAAAAATTATTCTTAGTGTGGCAACATTCAGTCAGTCAGCATAAGGTGTTGAGATACAGCAGACAGAAATTTGGAGGCAAAATCCAATTATCAATTAATAAAGCAATTATTTTCTTCCTCATCCTCACTCTATCGCTGCATTATGGGGGCTGCTCATGTTTGATGGTGCCTTCACACCCAACCTGTTGGGTGTTGCTGAAACCTGGTGCGTCTCACTGTTTGGTTGGGCTTGATTAGGCTGGTGTGAAAAGCTCTGTGGACAAGTGGACAGGAAAGTGTCAGTCCGGCTTCAAGCATGTTCTACAATTTCTTATATTCATTATATACAATACACAAGATAGAACAGACGGCGGAAAAAGTATGTTGTAAGCATACCGCATTGGAGTACAGAGTTAACAATCCTGGAGTCCAGACAATGAGACCAACCAGGAGGTGTGTGTTAGAGCTGTTTATAAAAAGCAATCAACCATTTTGAGTAGTGGTCAAGTAATGCTTGTGATTCCACTGGGTATGCTGCAACAGGTTTCAGTTCTGTTTCAGATGTATCTCTCCTGTCTGCTCTGCTTAAGATACACACGTAGTCTGTTATTAATGGAAGCCGCTTCGGGTATGCTTTTGAAAAAGATCTCCATCTATCAGGTACTCTCCCTCCAGACCGAATACCGGCAGGTCCAGCTGAATCGGCGTAATGCAGAACCAGAGTTCAGCACCATGGACAGTGCCTCATCAGATCCACTGCAATGAAATTCTTTGTTTTCAGGAACCATGCCACATGACTGCAGATTCTTTTTTGGTATTAATACAAAAAGGAATTCACCAGATCACCACCCTGAAATCACACTGATAGATTATATCAGTGGTTGGTAATATTGGTAATCTTTACAGTCAGAGGCTGTTTTTCTTATAGAAATTGTGCTGCCTAGGTTGCCTTACAAATGTCTAGGTAGCATCATGAAGAACCTGTCATACAAAGAATGTCCCATATTGTGTGTGTTGCAGTGTTCATATTCTAAAACCAATATACACTCACTGGCCACTTTATTAGGCACATCTGTCCAACTGCTGGATGACGCAAATTACTGACCAGCCAATAACATGCATTTAGGCATGTTGACATGGCCTAAACTAAGCGCTGCAGTTCAAACCGAGCTTCAGAATGGGGAAGAAATGTGATTTAAGTGACTTTGAACGTGGCATGGTTGTTGGTGCCAGACAGACTGGTCTGAGTGTTTCAGAAACTGCTGATCTTCTGGGATTGTCACGCGCAACCATCTTTAGGGTTTACAGAGAATGGTCAGAAAAAAGGGAAAACATCCAGTGAGCGGCAGTTCTGTGGGCAAAAATGCCTTGTTGATGCAGGTCAGAGGAGAATGGCCAGAGTGGTTCGAGCTGATAGAAAGGAAACAGTAACTTTAATGAATGTATATGAAGGAGCGATATTAAACTCTCAGAATCGTCACAGAAATAGAGGGGATCTTAATACGTGGGGGAGATCTAAATATACAATTACAGCCTAAATTGGACACAAAACACCCATGAAACCAGGTCATTATTTAAGTATATGTAAACAATCTCTTGGATGAAGTTGATCTAATAGATATATGGATTTTTTCCCTGGTGAGAGAGACTATACTTACTACTCTGTCCCTCACTCCCTTTATATAAGAATGGATTACTTTTTGACATTCGGGAAGGACAAAGAAATAAACACCTGTGAAATTGGAACTATATATTTAAGTGACCATGCGCCAATATCTTTGACTTTATACCTTGGCCTTTGACCAAAAGACACTACATGGAGATTGAATTCAAGCTTATTCAATGACCCTGATTTTAAGGAGCATATTAAAAAAGAAATTGCCTTTTATTTAGAATTTAATGATAATGGAGAGGTTTTATGGGATATTTTAAATCTGTTTTAAGATGGAAGATTATAGCAATATCATCATAAAAGAATAGAATAAAGATTAAAACTTTGGAGCAATTACAAAACAAACTGAAGGAAAAAATATGTCAAGTCTTTGGGTTTTAAATGTCTCCTGATGATCTCAAGAACCTTTTAAGAAAATCTTAAAGAAATCCTTCTAAAAAATACAAACAGAAGACTCCTGTTGTAATGATGCTGTGCCCTCTCCTCAGGTGGCAGGGAGGAAAGGTTTTCCACATGTGATTTATGCACGCCTGTGGCGCTGGCCAGACCTCCACAAGAATGAACTCAAGCATGTCAAGTTCTGTCAATACGCCTTCGATTTGAAGTACGACAATGTGTGCGTCAACCCCTACCATTATGAGAGGGTGGTGTCTCCAGGCATCGGTACGTCAGCAGCTCTGAGGGGGCCTCACAGGTTTACCAGTCTCTGTGCTAGTAGTGTCTGATTCTAACACTGATAGACTCTAACACTCTGATATTTACCTTTGTGTGTTACTTCTCTTATCACGTTTTCACTTAATGTTCTGTCTTTCTTCTCTCACAGTGGGTCTCAGCCTTCAGAACACGGGTGAGTTCTGTCCTATAGCCACACACACACACACACACACACACACACACACACACGCACACCTCAGCATACTACAAAGTTAAAATGGTACCACTTCCATTCTTTGTGGCCATGTGATCAAACTACAGCTTGTAACATTTGTGAGAGAGCAGTTTTAGTCAGATGCTTTGTTTGTTATCAGTAGAACATGCCCACAGCTAAGGGACAATGTAGCATTGTATTTCACATAGAATAAAACCCCAAGTCTAACAATGTTAAACTTCATGTGCATCTGCAATGTGGTAATTCTAGATTTTGGTATACTTTGAGTTGCTGGCTGCTTTTTAGATAGATTTTTTTCAAAATAAGAAGTCAGACATAATATGTGTGTGTGTTTGTGTGTGTGTGTGTGTGTGTGGTAAAAGTATAAAAGCTACTGAAAATAGACATATGAATGCCTACAAAATGGGCAGAAAGTGACCACAATGAACTTCCTGGCTGGTGTAGGGGGAATGCCCTCTATTGTAAATAACGTAATAATGGCCATTTTGTTACTGTTACAGTGTTAATCGCCTGAACATCAATGGACTGACTGTTAAAACCCATTATAAGTCAACATAGTTTATTATGTTCTGTGTAGCACTCAGTGATTTTTTCTTATAGATTCAGTACACGTTCAATCATTTGTTAAACATGTTTAAAGTAGCCTTGTTCCTCCTGCAGCAGCACCAGGGGGGCTCATCAAAGAGGAGTACATACATGACTGTATACAGATGGACCTCCCACCTGGTATGCCCCTGTCTGACCATCAAGCCACCATGAAGCTGCCTCCTCCAGACCGCTATGGTCAGCCCCTGCCTCCTCCACAGATGTCCTCCGAACCCCATGGACCCCCACCTGTCACTAGATATACTAACCTGCCTCTCTCACCCAAAGGTTAGCTCCTCCTTCATTATTGAGTGACTGACCTGTTATTGTCAGATGTTTTAGTTTCTAAAAGATGGCCAGAGTACATTGTTTTACACAGGTAGCAGATAAATCAATCATCATCTACTTTATTTTAATCTCGGCTCTCAGAGTCAGATGATCTAAGTCTGGTCTGATGAGTCCCTCTGTTGTCCTTTCAGTGTCTGGCTCTGGCTCCATGCTGCCACTGCAGGGCAGTCACACTGACTCCCGCCTCCAAACACCATCTCCACAGGCTCAAGTCATGACTCCGGCACCACGGCCTCCGACTCCAAACCAAACCCCACCTCACCAACAGGCCGCCCAACAACCCTCACAGCCTCCCCACGCTCAACAAAACTCCCTACCTCCTTCTCACCCACATGGACAGAACGGATACAGCAGCAATAAACACTCTCAGAGCCAGGCTGCCTTCCACAGTGAGTTACTACACACGTACAGTGCATGTTGAGCATCAAACTCTGACTGGAAATGTGTCCTCTCTTCCAGCATACAGTATTTAGATCAGGACTTTGGGAAGGCCATTCCAATGCCTAATGTTAGCCTGCTTTATCAATTCCACAACCAAGTGGGGTGTTTAGGGTCATTGTCCCATTTGCGACACACACACTTTGAACTATGTATCTAGTGGTTTAAGGTTATACCCAAACATAATCCTGCTTCTTCATTGTTTCATCTACTAGCACCAGACTCACTGACAGCAAATGGCCTGAAAAATAATGCTAACACCACGGCGTTTAACAGAAGGTTCTTGTGGTCCAATATCTCACCTTTTTTACTCCCAGCATTCCTTTGATCACTGTGACCAGAACTTTCAGAGCAGGAGCATCTTTATTGGGCAGTCACTTTTCAGTCCATGCCGATGTTATACTGTCTTGGTTGTAGATGGTGAGACTGGTGTTCCAGCACAAACCGGTTCAGGGGAGGGGATAGGGGAGGGGATAGGACAGGCGAGGACAGGCGAGGACAGGCGAGGACAGGCGAGGACAGGCGAGGACAGGCGAGGACAGGACAGGACAGGGCAGGAGAGATAGAAGTAGAGGCCCCCAGGATGTGACCAGCTTGATAGTAAAAGTGTCCTGTACTTTGATGAAGATGGTCCAACTGATTATTCTTTACTTCTCTGTAATCTAGCAGTTTGGACAGGCAGCAGCACAGCCTCATACACTCCTTTAGGACTCCAGCAGAACGGGCGCAGTCACCAACAGCCCCCCCTCCATCATCCAAACCACCACTGTAAGAAGCACTGTAAAAGAATTTCACAGTATTTACTTAGGTCACGCAAAACCTAACAAGAGTGTTGATTAATTTCATTAATAAATGATAATAAATAACTTTTCTAACCACACACAGAAACCGCATTAGGTTGGAAAGTTTTGAGTTCTGTACAGAGCTACAAATATTCCTTTATTTCTTTTCCTGCTTAAAACTAAGTCGTCCCTTTTGTTTTTCAGGGTCTCAGCATCATGGCTCAGCCTCTTTTCCTGCTTCTGTGTCCAATCATCCAGGTTAGAGTTACACAGCTGTATTGTCCATATCACAAGCACTACATTTCTTTAACCGCTGATGATAGACATTAACTTTTCATATTTGAAAGTGACCAGCAGAACAACAAGAGGCAGGTGAAGGAAATGTTGGTGCTCTGAGAATCTTCATGTTAATATTCTGATCATTGTTACACTGAGTTTAGGCGTACGGAAATACCTACGTGTAACATGGCGTTTGAAAGCTCGGTGGTGGTCTGTTCACCTGTTTCATGTATTTTTCAGTAGCAGTAGTTTGTGCCATTCTTACAACAGTACCCACACAACAGTGAGCAGCTTATCGTTTTTGTTTTTTTAAGAAAAAAAGGCAATAATCCAGAAAGTATCTAGTATATACTATACAGGTCCTTCTCAATAAATTAGCATATTGTGATAAAGTTCATTATTTTCTGTAATTTATTGATAAACATTAGACTGTCATATATTTTAGATT